>JAFEMH010001459.1:0-470456 GCA_022495995.1 Adenophora triphylla var. japonica | reverse complement strand
GGAAGTCATAGTGCTCCCGATATCCAAATAGTCAATGGATACTTTGAAACCTTCAACAACTCCCACTAAGCTGGAGATCTTGGTACCATCAGATAGCTCAGTCTCCCCACGAACTGCGGTTTCATAGAACTGATCAATGAATGAAGGGATGGTATAGGTTTGCTTTTTGTCAAGAGGGGAAGGATTCCCGAGGCTTGCATCTTCCCGATCATCTCTCTTCCAAGAGCATCGGGCCGCGACTTCGGGTTCATTTGATCTCCCAACTGGTAGGAAATACTTGGTATTCTACAAAGAAAACACACAAGTTAGAACAATTCAGGAAAATCACAGTTCACAAGCGGTTGGTGCACACATGCGGTTGGCAATAGTGCGGTTTTGGAAATGAAAATTTCCAACCACAAGGAAACTGTGAACACAGGTAGTAAAACAAATAAGAAAAATACAAAAGCATTTTTACTCAGTACGTGGCATTGTAATCCAAAGTTATCCCACACTGCAAGCAATTGTTTAGAGAGGAAGTTCTTGGTTTCCAGCCTATATACTTAGTAATACTTAAGTAGTTTTCAAGCATGCGGTTTGAAAATGTATATATGCGGTTTTCAACATGCGGTTGATTTAGAGAGAAAACTAAGCGGTAAATATGATGCGGTTTTGAAACAAGAATTCAGCAACTATAAGTGCGGTTTCAAAACATAGCATGCTGTTCTAAGGATGCGGTTCAAACATGCAAAATAGGCAAAATTTTCAGAAATTTTCTAAGTGTGGAAAAACAAGTTTGAAAATTAGGTCAAACCAAAATATAAGGAAAAATCTGAAAATGGAGATGAACAGTCATATGAGTGCATGAAGAACACGAAGAACATCAAGAACAGAGATTTGATGAAAGTTAACCAAAATGAACAAATAACATGTCAAAATGATCACATTGAGCAGTAGATTAACAATATATTATTAAAAATAACTACTTTACTCAAAATCACCCAGAAAATGCAAAAATACAGAAGTGGGTTTCGAAACTTAAAGAGTTTAAAAATCAAAATCAGTGCTCAGAATGTGTATTGATCATGAAACAAAGTACATAATCAGAATTAGAAGTATAATCCGAGCAAAACCCAACAAATTTCATTCAAAATGATCAAGAAACAAAGCATTAATGAACAAAAATCAGATTATGGGTGTTCGAAGCTTTCAAGGTCAACAATGGCAGATTAACAAATAAACATGTTATGATTTGCAGAAGATTAAGAAGTTTAGGTCTAAGAAATCATACCATGTCTTCGATGGGTTTGGGTGCCATTGATTTGAAGAAAAGCTTAGAGCTTTTTGAAGGTTTAGAGAGAGAAAGCGAGTTGGTAGAAGAAACTGACAAAGGTACGGTGACAGAGATGGCAGTTGAAAAAGTTTAGAAAGAAGAGAATGATTTCTATTTATAGGCACAAATTGAGGGTTAGGCAGCTGAAGGGACAGTTACAAGTTCCCACAGGGTGAATCATTACAAATGTTGCACCCTTTCAGCTTCAACACATCAATTAATGACGGCTGACATGAAGGCCATTAAATGCTAATGTTCCCTTTGCATTAAATGCATTCAAATTTTAAAATTTCGTGGGAAAACATTTGCAAATAAACCCTTAAAGTAAAATTAAGGACTGAAAAATAAATAAAAGGAATTTGAACAGTTTTTTTTTAAATAACTGTAAACAAGAATTAGAAAATACTCCAAGTTGAAACGCGGTTGAGATCCAAGCGGTTGAGCTGCAGCAAGCGGTTTGAGTGAAGCGGTTGGCTGCAGTGCGGTTGGACATACTTGCGGTTTGTTGCACGCGGTTCAACAAAGGTGAGGTTTGAATCCTCCATAGGAATTTCAACCTATACTCAACACACAAGTTAGCAAATAAAAAGTATGGAATCATTTAAGTTCAAGCATACCCATTTCTCCTCTAAGGAATGAAAACCTCTTGGAGTCAAGAGCCTTGGTGAGGATATCAGCAATCTGGTTGTCTGTCCCCACGTACTCTAAATGGATGTTCCTCTTCTCCACATGATCTTTGAGGAAATGATACTTGATATCTATATGCTTAGTCTTGGAATACATGACAGGGTTGTTGGAGACTGAAATTGTTGAAGTGTTGTCGCACATGATAGGGCAATTTCCTTCATGGATTCCATAGTCCACCAACTGCTGCTTCATCCAAAGGATTTGACAAAGAACAACTACCAAAGAAGAATGTACTCAGCCTCTGTGGTTGACACTGAAACTGATGCTTGCTTCTTGCTGGCCCAAGCAACTAGTCTGTTCCCGAGGAAATGACAAGTACCACTAGTGCTTTTCCTGTCAATAGTACAAGCTGCATAATCTGCATATGAATAACCTACAAGATCGAAGTTCGAATCTTTGGAATACCAAAGTCCAAGGTTAGTGGTTCCAGATAAATAGCGGATTATACGCTTGACTGCAATAAGATGTGCTTCTCTAGGATCATCTTGGTAACGAGCACATACACAGACACTAAACATAATATCGGGCCTACTAGCAGTTAAGTAAAGTAATGAGCCGATCATACCTCAATATAAAGTTTGATCAACTTTCTTACCTTTGAGATCTTTATCTAGCTTATTGCCGGTGGCCATAGGAGTATCATATGCTTTAGCATTTTCTAATCCAAACTTCTTTATCTACTCCTTGGTGTATTTGGCTTGGCTGAGGAAAATACCTTCTTCACATTGCTTGATTTGAAGCTCGAGGAAGAAAGTTAATTCTCCCATCATGCTCATCTCAAACTTGCTTTTCATTAGCTTTTCGAAACGCTTACAAAGTAACTCATTAGTGGAACCAAAAATAATATCATCGACATATATTTGAACAAGTAAAGTATGCTTATTATATTTGGCAATAAAAAGAGTTGTATCGATTTTACCGCGTTTAAATCCTTTTTCTAGTAAAAATTTAGAAAGAGTCTCATACCATGCCCTTGGAGCTTGCTTAAGTCCATACAAAGCTTTCTGGAGTTTGTAGACATGATTGGGAAATTTGGAGTCTTCAAATCCAGGAGGTTGGGCAACATACACGGTCTCTTGCAGTTCGCCATTGAGGAAAGCACTCTTCACATCCATTTGATATAACTTGAAATGCTTGAAAGAGGCGTAGGCTAAGAAGATTCTGATAGCTTCCAATCTTGCAACTGGAGCAAAGGTTTCATCATAATCAATTCCTTCTTCTTGCCTATATCCTTGTGCAACCAACCTTGCTTTATTCCTAGTGATGCTTCCATCTTATTCCTAAATACCCACTTAGTTCCTATCACTCCTTGATCCTGAGGTCTAGGCACCAAAGTCCAGACCTTGGATCTTTCAAACTGGTTGAGTTCTTCTTGCATAGCAACGACCCAACTGGAATCTTGGAGTGCTTCATCAATCTTCTTGGGTTCAACTTGAGATAAAAGAGAAGTATGCTCGTCATAGTTCGATCTCCTTGTTTGAACACCGAAAAACAGATCACCAATCACATTTGTGAGGGGGTGACTGCTGACTTCACGAACCTCTGGGGGTAAGTCTGGTTGAACTGAGGTTTGCTGAAGATCTTCAATTGGAACATCGTTAGATCCTTCAGCGAAGTCATGGAATGTAAGTTGACGAAGAGGTTCTATAAGCTGGATAGGGGAATTCTCAACTTCTTCTTCCCTAGGAGTTGCATCTGGAGAAGGAACTTCAGGTGCGGTTTCAAAGGTGCGGTTTGAGGGAATTTCAGTTGAGGGTGCTGGATTTTGCGGTTGAGGTTCAGGTGCGGTTTGAGAAACGCGGTTTCACCCTTAACAAAAGAAACTGGCTTTGGTTTGACCACGTATTTTCTAGGAACGCTATTCCTGCTTTTGAAGGCAGGAGGAGCGGTCGAAGAAGAGGCGCGGTCAGACCTGCGGTTGCCAGCATCTCTAGTTCCACCAGAGGCGGTTTTAGGGATGCGGCCAACTCCATAAGCCATTTCTTCTGACGCTACACTCTCAGAATCCTTTGGCTTCATCTGAGAGTTCTTCCCATATTGCTTCCCTTTAGGGTAGACATAATTTATTTGTTGTCCTTTACCCTTGCCTTTAGCATGCTTCCCCTTAGGAATTTCTTTAGTTAGTTCCAAAATTTCCTCATCCTTTTCACTCGAGGATGCACACTTCTCCTCTTCCTCAGATCCAAAACCTAGACCTTCCTTAATTCCAGGAGGAACTTGGGAGTCCATGATTTTATCCTTGGTGGATTGAGACTTGAGCCACGAATCAATAATCTTTTGGAGATCGTTGATTTGGGTTACCAAGTCATCATTCCGGAGTTGAAGTGCAGCAACCTTAGTTTCAAGGATGCGGTTCTGATCAGCAAGAGGAGTCATACTTCTGATTTGGTCCTTAAGATTTGAAATTTCGGACTTCATCACAGTTTTCTCCGTCTTGTACAGATTAAGTTCATCATGAGCTAAGCTTAAGGCTTTCTTAAGATTAGAGAATTGATGGATCACCGTTTCAGCTTCCTTGAACATCCTTTCATGTTCCATGGGAGAAACCTCTTCCACCACCTTTTTCAAAATTTTCTTCTTTGGAATTGTTTTTGAAGGTGGAGCATTTGTAGGAGGAAAAATGGGACGTGAATACGAGCAATTTCCTATCTTAATGCTAGGAGTAAGTTTGATATTTTCATCCAACGTAAAATTTGGAAGTTTTGTAGAAACCTCTTTTTCTTCCATATCTTGCGACTCGATTGACTCAGAATCTGACTCATCGGAAGCGTCTGCAATTAAGCAGAGATTAACCTCTTCGGTTTCATCATCACTTCCATCATCAGAATCTGTTTCAATCCAAGTAGCCAATTCCTTGGAATTCTCTTCCTCCTCAGCAACCATTCCCTTGCGACGAGAAAATTTCGCAGGAGAGGTTTTCTTTTTCATGTATTCATATTTAGGCTGTGGACACTCAGATGCAAAGTGACCAGGTTTTCTATAATTGTAGCAAACTAGATCACTCTTTTTCTTTGTATCTCCAGCCTTAGAAAACGTTGCAGGAGGTTTGCCTTTTGAAAATGATTTTGTGAAAGGTTTTGAGGATTTTCTAAATTTTTGGAATCTTTTCACAAACATGGCAAAATCATCATCATCCATCTCGATGAGTGATGAGGTTGATATGGAAGGATCTGCAGTTTGATTGGATGTAGATGGTTTCTCCTCATGTTCCACGACGGACATGGATAGCGATTTGGTTTTCCCTTCAATCTCTTCAATATGATTTAATTTTAATTCATAGACTCTAAGATTGGCGTACAAGTTACTTAACGACCAAGTACCCAAAACTTTGGAGTCTTATAAAGAGGTAGCCTTATTTACCCATTTAGAAACTAAAGCAGATAGGAAAGTCATATTGATTTCCTTATCGGTTAAAGTTTTGCCAAGAGATCTACAAGCATTAACTACCTCAACATATCGGGCGTAGGTTTGACGCAAGGTTTCGTTGGATTTTACTGTTGAAGTTGTTGTATGATCTTTCAACAAAGCATATAATTTGCTTTCCTTGCATTCGTCATCACCTTCGAGGTAGCTCTCAATGGCATCCCACATCTCGCTTTGCGGTTTTGAGGTACATCACTTTACGTAGAGTTGATACGGGGAGGGTTCCAAATGATGTGCCTAGCCTTGCTGTCCAAGGCAACCAAACTCTTCTCTTCATCCGACCACTCATCTTTTGGCTTTTTGACTTCTGGAGTTTCATCATTGGTGGTTGCATCAGTGTTAGCCTTCATTGGAATTAGAGGGCCATTGATCACGCACTCCACCAGCATTTCATCTATAGTTTCCAAATGAATAAGCATTCGGCACTTCCAGATGTCAAAGTGGTCTTCGTCCAAGATTGGAATGTGTGAATAGTTAACAGTAGTCATTGTCTTTGTATTTGCCATATCGAATCGGCACACAAGCTGTTAAGCTTGAAAAATAGTGGTTTTAAAATGTGTTTGCTCTGATACCACTTGTTGATCCCAAAGGTGGCAACAAGGGTGAAAATACAGCTAGAGGGGGGGGAGTGAATAGCTGTTTCAAATTTTTCGCCCTCTTTTGAAAACTAAACCTCTTGCTTACAAAATCCTCTTGCAGTTGATAATAGACTACAAGTGATGATGTAAAATGCACAGCGGAATAATAGAGTATAAGCGGTTTGAGAGGCGGTTTGTAAAACGCGGTTTTGCTAGGCGGTTTTGGTAAGAGCAGTTTTACAAACACGTGTGATTTTGACAATGTTAACTCCAAACACTATTTCACAATAATGGATAACTAAATAAAGATCAACCAGAGACAGAAATAAATAATTAGCAAGCATAGAAAATATAAATGCAGTAAAATATATGAACAAGCTATTTGGAGTGGTTCAATCGATAAACAATCTACGTCCACTACCAAGATGGTTAGTCTTGGATTTCTAAGAGAGATTTTATATTGAGTATTTGAGAGATTACAAAGTACAATAAAATCTTTTCTATGAAGAACAAATCCTAGACTATAACCAGTGTATCTCAAATGAATAAACTATGTGTTTAAACAAGTGAGGTGTGTGTGTGAGAACAAGATCAAGGCTCTTTAAATCTGAGAGATGTAGAGCTCAATGATTCTTGAATGTGTTAAGGCTTGATTTTTGGGATGGGGAATATTTCTTGAAGGTTGAAGATGAAGATTCAAAGGACTAAGAATTTCTGGGCAGAGCTTCAGCTTCAATGAACACAACACTTGCTCAATTTTTCAAGCAATCTTCAAATGGTGAAGATTAGGGGTATTTATACCCAAGCATCAAGAAACTAGCCGTTGAATATAGCTGTGTAAGGACAGTACTTGATGCAATCCTATTGGTCCACAATATCCACTTTTGTCCTTTGGTACAGCTGCTGCAGATAAAGCTGATCAGGCTCCAGCTGCAAGCAATGAGGTTAGGACACCTGTCACCTTTTCAAGATCCTTGCAGATCTTCTCTGACATTGAATCACGTGACAAGATTTAGTGGTTGACTTTTGATATTGCTGATGTGGATTCCAATGGATAAAAAGTGGTTCACTTCAAGTCTTCAATCATTGGATGCGGTTGGTGAGGAGCGGTTAGGATCATGCGGTTTGCTACACCAGGAGGTTGCACAGATGCGGTTGCACATGAACTGCACAGGTGCGGTTCAAGAGTGGTTACACTGCAGTTTGTTCAAGAAGCAGATTCAAAGGAGAAATACACATGCGGTTACATGTGCGGTTCATTGGGGCGGTTTTGAACACTGCTGGAACTGCAACTCTCCAATCCAATGAGTTTTGTGTCAGTCTTCAAGCCTAAATTTAACCTATTATATAAAATGGACTTAGCTAAAAAATTGAAGTCTAAGCTTCATTACATAGGGTCCTAAAGTCCTTAAAATAGACAGGAGGTTATGGTATCAATCAAATCTAATACAAAATAGGAGGGTTAAAACATGCATACCCAACATGCAACATTCATTTAATACACTATACATAGTATCATCAATGAATATTAATCCAAGTAAGGCAACAATATGGCCAATAAATCCACAAATGGGATGACAGTGCAACCATACGATAAACATATCTACACTTGGGATAACCATGCAACCATATAATGAACATATCCACCCTTGGGATAACAAGTTAACAAGATAGTATATAAATCCACACTTTGGATAATAATGAACCAATGTAATGACCGCACATTTCCAAACTAGCACGATAGTGTAACACACAGCTTCTACACTATTCAAACCACTCACCAAGGATATGGGGCAAGTAAGGCCACTATGTATCATAAACCATTCCTACATAGTCATTACACAACCTCAAATAGCCTTAATAAAAGTTCAAGATCTACTTCCCAAGTTTGAACTACTTTGGTGAAGTTACTAATCAAGCTTATCAACCATTTTCCGGACAATATTTAAACTACTTCCCCAAATCCATTTTGACCAAATAAGACGTCATGGTGTAGCCAAGGTATTCTACTTTAATCTAGGTTAAAGAGGATTAATTTTGGTTCTAGTTTGATTAGGTTTAAACAGGTCCAAAAATTGGTTCAATGTCACCAGGCCAGGGCACGACTCGTGCCCCTTTGGCCTTTCCCAGAATCATGCGTCCCTTGGCAAGCACGACTCATTCCTTTCCCAGGGCACGACTCGTGCCTGAGGGCACGACTCGTGCCAATTTCCCCTTAAATTGATCAGAACGATTGGACTCCTATTCCACGAGTCGTATCCACGAGTTGGCCATGGGCACGACTCGTGCCAGGGGGCACGACTCGTGCCACGGCCAGAAACAGGCACCAACAGCAGCTCCAAGACCCTATTTCAAGAAAACCCAAAATCCAACACAAGCTTCCTTTAAATTGTGAACATAAGATTATTTGTCAACCTTCCTAATGTCATTACAAACCATTTAAACCCCAAAGTACCATTAACCTAGGCTACTCACATTTGGATTTCCTACTCATTTAACCATCACATTTCACACTTATGTTCTTAATCTAACTCAACCCATTCTCTTACATTCTTTGACTATCATGAACAACAACACTTTCCTAGGTCATTACTCCATCTCTTAACTCCAAGAAAATGTTCCAACATCAACAACCATTATATCATCCCTCATTCAACTTAGACCACCCTACTATACCCAAAAGTAAATCCATCTTTACAACTATCATTTTAACTTAATTAACATTGTTTAAAATACCCAAAATTCTTTCCTTTCAACAACACATTCAATAACACATAAAATGAGCAATTATTAGAAAGAAGTCATAATAAATTACTTAGCAAATATGGGATGGAATGAAGATTTTCTTAGCTTGATGTGCTCCCCTCTTCACCCCGAACACGAAAGTACAATCGGATTAACAAATGGAGAAGAATTGAACTTGGTAAGAACTTAAAAGAGAGGCTTTCATGGAAGAGTTTCCATGGAAATTATTGGAGAGAATGAAGGTGGAGAATGGAGGAGTATGGGAGGTGATTGACTTAAAAGGAGGAGAATAGTGGGAAAAGATGGGGAAAGTATGGGGCTTTGACAAATGGGAAAGTTAGGGGAGGAAAAGAGGGATATGGCCCCCCTCACCAATAAATAAATAAAGCCTTTCCATTTTCTCCACTAAGGCCCCTACATTAATTAAAGAAGGCAATTGAACCCCTTTCCTTCCTTCCTCACACAAGCACAACCTAGCCACTTATTTTATTTATTTCCAATTACTATACTTTCAACAAAATATCTTAACTTATTTTCCATTTTATCCTAAGGCTTTAAAATAAATTCTCAACCATCTCATCTTAACATAGGAAATTAAAGACATAAAATGAACACATAATTCAACAATAATATAAAAAAAAACATATAATATGATACTAAAATAGTGCCTAGGGTTAGGGTCGTTACAATTGTAACTACCTTATCTCTCCTAAAACGACACCGTCTGGCTAAAAAAGAAAACGTACCTATATTATACGCTAATACAATTAATACGATAAAAACAATTATCATAAAAGGTTATTGATAAAACGGCAGCGTTCCCCTAGGATTCAAAAGCAACGGTCGACCCCAAATTAAAATGAACCCTAGGTCATTACATTCCCCCATCCTTCGAAAATCCTTGTCCCAAGGATTGAATTGAGGAAAATTGGAAGCAATTACAGGCCAATCCTCCCAAGTCGCGTCCTCTGGAAGGGAGTTTGACCATTGAATGAGGACTTGCGAAGCTGGTCAATTCCCTTTCTTTATCAGTCTTCTATCCAAGACAACAATGGGTTCCACTAAGAATTGCCCTTCATCCCCAACAATTGGTAAGGACGGATTTGGTATCACCTTGTCCCCAATTCGTGGCTTGAGTAATGACACATGGAATACTGGGTGAACCCTTGAATTCGCTGGGAGCTTCAATTTGTAAGCCACAGGACCTACCTTTGCCTCAATCAGAAATGGGCCAAAATATTTGGGAGCAAGCTACATGTTCTTCCTCAATGCCAAGGTCGACTGCCTGTAAGGTTGTAATTTCAGGTACACCCAATCCCCTACTTGCAAAACTCTTTCCTTCCTCCCCTTGTCTACGTGTTGCTTCATTTTGTTCTGAGCTTCCATAAGCACTTCCTTCATGTGTTTTACTTGCCTGTCCCTGTCCTTGACAAAATCCGTAACAGCATCTACCTTACTGTATTGAGCATGACTGAAAATGGCTTGGGGTGGGGGATAACCATAGAGTGCTTCGAAAGGGGACATCTTTAGAGTTGTATGATAGTTTGTATTATACCACCATTCAGCTAAGGTTAACCAAACTGACCACTGACTTAGTTTCACACTGGTGACAGCTCTGAGATATTGCTCTAAACAACGATTCAACCTCTCAGTCTGACCATCTGTTTAAGGATGGTAGGCAGTGCTTAGGTTGAGAGTGGTGCCCAAGAGAGAGAACAAGGATTGCCAAAACTGGCTCACAAAAATCCTATCTCTATCTGATGTAATGGTAACTGGTAGTCCGTGGTACTTGTAGATGGACTCAAAGAAGCTTTTTGCCACCATGTATGCAGTGTAGGGGTTCTTAAGGGGTACAAAATGAGCATACTTGGTTAACCTATCCACCACAACCAAAATGGAATCATAATTGTGGGACATAGGTAGACCCTCAATAAAATCCATAGCTATATCTTCCCAAGGTTTGTTAGGAATGGGTAGGGGTTGTAGCAAACCTACTGGATGAGTAGTCTCTGTCTTATGTTGCTGACAGATATCACATGGAGAGATCATTTCTTGCACTTGCTTCTTCATACTAGGCCAAAAAAATAGTTGACTAACCCTCTTAACTGTCCCCTGTATACCATAGTGCCCTCCTAGTGGTGAGTGGTGTAGCTCATTCACAATCTTTCCTCTCAGTTCCCCAGTTTTCCCAATCACCAACTTACCTTTATATCTCAACACCCCATTGTTCAGAGTATAATCTGAGAACTCAGTTTGCAAAAGTGTTCCTTCCAATATTTTTTGAATATCATCATCATCTTCCCAGCTAGCTGTAACTTCTGTGACCCAACCTGGTTGTGCTACTGAGATTGCTAAGCATTCTCCACCCTTTTGTTCCTCATAGATCCTTGATAAAGCATCAGCAGCTTTGTTCTCCACCCCCTTCTTATAAGCAATTGTGTAACCATACTCAAGTAACTTAGAAATCCATTTTTGCTACAAATTTCCAGTCACTCTTTGATCCATGAGATACTTGAGACTCTCATGATCAGTTTTAATTTGGAACCTTTGACCACAAAGATAGTACCTCCATTTATCCACAGCCATGAGTATAGCTAGGAATTCTTTTTTATAGGTGGACAATCCCAAATGCTTGGGGCTCAGAGCTTTACTGATGAAGGATATGGGTCTCCCTTCTTGCATCAAAACAGCCCCTACACCACTGTAACATGCATCAGTTTCCAACACAAATTGCTTGGTGAAATCAGGCATAGCCAATACTGGGGATCGAGTCATAGCCAATTTGAGTTCATGGAAGGCCTTGTCTGCTTCTTCATTCCACTTAAATGCATTCTTTTGGAGTAGCTTTGTTAGGGGTTTACTAATAAGCCCATAATGTCGAATAAACCTCCTGTAATAACCTGTCAGTCCAAGGAAACCCCTTAACCCTTTAATTGTTATAGGAACTGGCCAGTCCAACATTCCTTCAATTTTGGTTGGGTCTGTAGATACCCCAGTTCCTGTGATGATGTGGCCTAAATACTCAACCTTCTCAGTACCAAAGGAACATTTACTTCTCTTTACAAACAATTGATGCTCCCTCAGTTTATCAAATGTTTGTTTCAGATGTGACATATGAAGCTCAAAAGTAGGGCTATAGATTAAGATGTCATCAAAGAATACCAATAGGAATTTCCTCAAGAACTCACCAAATATCGAATTCATGAGAGCTTGGAATGTGGCTGGAGCATTTGTAAGCCCAAATGGCATTACCTTGAATTCGTAATGGTCATGATGGGTTTTAAAAGCTGTCTTGCTTATGTCCTCTTCTCTTACTCTGATTTGATGATACCCAGACCTCAGATCAAGCTTGGTATAAAACTTTGAACCATGTAATTCATCAAGTAACTCATCTATAATAGGAATAGGGAACTTATCCTTTATAGTGAGTTGGTTCAACTCCCTGTAATCAATACACATTCGCCAAGTTCCATCTTTCTTTTTAACCAAGAGAACTGGGGAAGCAAAGGGACTAGAACTATGTCTAATGACCCCACTAGCCAAAAGCTCAACCACAATTTTCTCTATCTCATTCTTTTGAAAGTAAGGACACCTATAGGGCCTCTTGTTCACAGGCTCACTGTCAGGCTTAAGGGGAATTCCATGATCAAACTCTCTACTAGGAGGAAGCCCATTTGGTTCTTCAAATATGTCCTTGTATTCTTCCAAAACTGTCAAAATCTGAGGGTGAATATCCTCCTTCTGAGGACTCAGGTTAAGTGCAAATAATTGAATGATTGCCCCACAAGGATAGGCCTGCAGTTCCTTGGCTGCTGTAGCTGCATTCATAAACCTTATAGCTGCCACATCCTCAACCCCACTAAGGTTACAATGTTTCCCTTCCTTCATGAAGCTCATGGTCATTTTATTGAAATCAAAAGTTATGGGACTCACTGTTCTCAACCATTGGATGCCTAGAACAGCATCACACCCTCCCAACTTGATGACCTTCATCTCAGTTTGGAATTCCATCCCCTGCATACTCCACCCAAAATCCTTACATCTTCCTTGGCTCCATATTTTACTCCCATCTGCCACCACCACAGAAATGTCAGGTGTAGCATCAACTACACACCCCAACCTTTGGGCAGCCTTGACATCAAGAAAATTATGAGTACTCCCACTATCCACTAGAATTGTGAATGGTTTAGTGCCCCTCATACCTGTTAATTTGAGGGTTTGTAATGAAGAACTTCCATAAAGTTCATGTAAAAATATACTCAGCTCTCCCACTTTATTTTGTTCTTGCTCATTGCCATCTACAGGTACATCAAGAGAGTCATGCCATACTTCCTCCTCTTCAGTCTCTTCCACCCCCAACATATAGATTGTTTTGATTTGCATTTGTGTCCATACTTCCAAACTTCATCACAATTATAACACAATCCCTTTTCTCTTATGGCCTGCATCTCAGCATTGGTAAGGAGTTTCATGGGGTAATTGGGTTTTGTCTTAGGAACTTCACTCTTCTGGTTAACAGAGGAAGCCATAGTTGCAGTGGGTTTGGGCAAATTATTGTTGGTAGAATAATAAGTGCTTTGGGGTTTGGGTGTGAATGTTTTTGGGGTAGGGCTGGGTGATATGGTGCTTGAACTACTTCCCCATGAGTAAGTTTTGTTTTTCCTTCTTGTTGCTTCCCAGTGGGATTCCTCAATCCTTGCAATACTCACAGCTTGCATCAATGTCTGTGGAAACTGAGATTGCACTCTATATCGTACTTCCTCCTTCAAACCTCTGATGAAGTTTTTCACATAAAATCTTTCACTCAGAGTTGGTTCCTCAGCCTTCATAATGGCTCTTAACTCCTCAAATTTGTCTTGATACTCAGCCACACTTTCAATCTGTTGTAGCTTTGAAAACTCACCTTCTACATTTTCGTAAGCCTGGGGACCAAATCTCACAGCCACCTTATGAACAAATTCATCCCATGCTAACACATCAATTTCCTCAGCAAAATTCTGGTACCAAAACTCGACACTGCCCTCAAAATGCATGGTTGCTAACTCCACCCTATCATAGAGAGGCACACACCTATACTTGAAAAACTTATGACACTTTCTGATCCATCCCCTGTGATCCACACCAGAAAATTTGGGGAACTCCAATTTTAAATGCTTCTTATAATTATCATTGCATCCCTTATCACTCCTAACCTCATCCCCATACTTATTACCAATTATATTTCCTTCAGACTCTTCTACGTAAATGGTTTCATGTTGTTGTTTATCATTGTTAGATCCCCCAGGTGTTCTACCGTTGGGAGGTGCCCCCAAAATAGAATTAGAGTTATTGTTACCTCCTTGAGTTGTTCCTCTCGATTCTTCCACTCTACTCTTGCTGGGTAACCCCTTTTGAATGGCTGATAGTATCCCACGAATCTCATCCATGCTCCTGTTCACCATTGAAATTTCACCTTTCATTTCGTCTGTCTTAGCTTGAAGAGCTCCTTCCAGTCCAACAACCATTCCAGTAAGCCTTTCCTCCGTCTGCTTAAGGTTGTATTCCAAGGTCTGTATACGTGTGTCCACCATGATTTCTCGATTAAAGGAACGAGAAAGCTCTGATACCAGTTTTGTTATGTCTCAGCTCGATTAAACAGAACAATTAACAGAAATTAGAATTGAATTGAGAGAGAAACAGAAGAATTAGATTTGGTTGAAGAGAATTAGCAAGGAAGAGAGAGAAATATAGAGAGAGAAACTAGAGAGAGGTGGGGAATTTGTGATATTTTCATAATGATGAACACAGAGGTGTTTGTTCCTCTAAAAATGGCAAGGCACATGCGCCCCAACCAACTCAGCTAAACGCCAAAAGAAACGACGCCGTGACACGCCACTATTGTAACTACCTTATCTCTCCTAAAACGACACCGTCTGGCTAAAAAAGAAAACGTACCTATATTATACGCTAATACAATTAATACGATAAAAACAATTATCATAAAAGGTTATTGATAAAACGGCAGCGTTCCCCTAGGATTCAAAAGCAACGGTCAACCCCAAATTAAAATGAACCCTAGGTCATTACACATTTGCATTGATTCGTTCTTGTCTTGGTTGAGATCTCTTTGTTCACATCTTGATTTAACGTTTTTAATCCAGGCAAATTTCACTGCTTTTGTAAATTCGATCATGGCGTAAAATTGAGCTGAAACCCCTTTCTGTTAGGTTTTATAGATAAATAATTGTAGAAGAAAGCGTGTGTGTTTGATTTGGTAAATCGAAGATGAGGGCGAGAATTGTTGTGTTTCCGATTAGAGGAAGGAATTGGTGCTTTAGCCGGTCGATTGACAAGGCGACTTCCGAATCACAATCATCTTCTCAAACTCTGACCACGTTCAAGCAACTCTGGATCACCATTTCCTCCTCTTCCGACAAATCATCCGCCAACAATGCGCAAATCCTAGCCATAAAATTGGGATTAGCAAATGGGAATTTAACATTAGGTTGTGAAAATTTTTAGTAATTAGCAAATGATACCTAAATGTTGGGTTTTTTTTTTTGATTACCCAGGTTCCCCAGCTTCGCCGGATCACTCCTGGAACATCAGGTACCAGCCTCTCAGTATGCTGGCGGAGGTAAATCGCGGGATATGTCCTATGCAGCCAGGGTAGCAGCACCCCTTATACTCCTGGCCCCAAAGGAGCCCTCCTACAAGGCATTCACACTCTTACAACACCAAATGGCTGCTCCAGCTGCTCCTGCCGAGGCAATTACATCACTCTCACAATACCAAATGGCTACTCCAGTGCTCCTGTCAAGATTTGAACTCCCCACACTGAGGTTGCAAGCCCAGCAGTGCTGCTTCCTTAACTGCACGGATGTGCCCCGGGAGGCTCCTAAGGACCCTGAAACCCAATGTAGGAATTAAACCACAATGATTTCCCTTGGGGGGAATCGAACCGGTGACCTCCCCTTCGAAAAACCACTATGATACCACAAGGCCAAGGCCCATTAGGTGGGTTTTTTTAATTATGTGAACAGAAGTTGGACTGCCTTGGAAATGGCGCCAGCATGAAGTTTCAAAAGCAAAATTAATGGGTAAAGCATATCTTTGATAATCTTAGTAGTTAGAGATCCATAGTCATGCATTTTAAAATTTGAGTCATGCCATCCTTCTCTCTTCCAGCTCAGCTTCACGTCATCAGTCATCAATAACCACAACTCCAAATAATTTTATCTCAATTCATAACAAAAGTTATCAGTTTCTCTCTCCTACTTTTTACTATACACAACCATATTTTTTCTTTCATACTCATTTATATTACATTTATTACTACTATACTCCCTCCGTCCCGTCCGAAGCTTCACCTTTTACCCAAATAGGTGTTTCGGTAGAAGCTTCACCATTCCTAAAATAAAAAATGTTTATTAATATTCTATTATACATACCCCACTTCTCATACTCACATTCATAAATTGTGGAGCCCACTTGTCATCTCTACTAACTTTTTTCCCTCACATATTTAAATTGTGGGTCTTACTTGTCATACCCACTCACTTATTTTCTCTTACAACCATTTTCCAATCAACACTTTCCTTAAATTTTGTGTCACTCCCAAAATGGTGAAGCTTGGGCCGGGACGGAGGAAGTATATAATTATTAATTATTGTACTATATAAACGATTAATTATAAATTTTAGCCAAAAACTTATAAAAAACGCGTTTTTTGTTAACTTAACAAAAAACGTGTTTTCCCTTCAACGGACGGAGGCTCTCACACACACTCACAGACAGACACTCATTCTCACCCTTTCTCTCTCTATCCGTTAACTCCTTCTCTCTCTCCTCTCTCTCTCTATACGCAGCAACCAATCCTCCATTGCCGCTCCCTCAATCATCCCCTTCACCTCAACCTAACCTAGCTCTCCCTCACCGGCGACCTCACCCAAACCAATTCCTCCTCCCTCAATCGTCTTATTCACTTCAATCCCACCTCTCCTACTCCGGCCAAATACAAATTAGCATCAACCAATTATGTATAATCAAGCAACATGATCATTTCGCATAGAAGAAGCTGAAATTCGATTGAATAATGAATAACGGCGGTGAAGGTTTAGAGAGGAACTTACGCTGGGACGGAATTAGACGAACCGACGGCGGAAGATTGATCCGGTGAAGATAAATTGAGAGATTCAAGGTCGTTGGAGGGAGGAGAATTCTCCATTGCGCTATCTGTCAACTTGGATCCGACTGAGATTTGGGAAGAGGGATTTGGGAGGCTGGCTCGTTGATTTTGAAATGCCAGTCTAAGTGATTTTGAATGCCAGTACACGTTTTCATGAATGCCAGTTAATGTTTTTTTGAATGCACGAATAATTATTATTGATTTTGAATGTCAGTTCACATTTTTGTGAATGCCAGTACATGTTTTTTGGAATGCCAGACTATGTTTTTTGAATGCCAGCAAAAATGATTATCAGTATTTTTTGAGTGCCAGTGTATGTGTATTTGAGTGCCAGTGTACGTGATTTTGAATGCCAGTCCATGTTTTTTTGAATGCCAGTGCTTGTGTTTTTGAGAGCCAGCAAAAATATTAGTGTAACAAAGTGCCAGTGTTAGTGTAACAGAGTGCCAGTGTGAAGAGTGCCCGTTCATGTATATAAAAGTGCCCGTATAAAAGTGCTAGTGCCAGTTTAACAAAGTGCCAGTGCCAGTTACACTGGCACTTTGTTAAATTGGTACTGGCACTTTTTTCACTGGCATTTTGTGATACATGGACTGACACTTTATCACACTGGCAAACATAAGCAGATGCGGCATAAACGGGGAAACCAGTAATTACAAAAATGCCACCGTTTATTTTGAACATGGTTGCCAGTAATTACAAAATTGCCACCGCTTAATTTGAAAACACGTTTTTTCATATCTTAAGAAAAAACTAGTTTTTTATAAGACCAACTCAAAATTTTATTATAATTAATTATTTTATTAATTATAGTAAAATAATTAATAAAATAATTAATTTGATTCTATTTATACATTTGCACAATCCAAATCAACTGTGTGCTTTGTGTGTGAGAGAGAGAGAGGGGAGGAGAGAGAGAGAGAGATTGTAGCATATTTTGTTATTTATGGCCCACAATGTCAATATAACTTCATGGCTTAGTACAAACACATTCTGAATTTTGTCATCTATGTCATGTAAATTTGTCATGGATGAAGATGGCATGGCTCCACCTCAACACACACCGTGAGTAATTGCCATGGTTGCAGATGCTCTTAAATTAAAGCTTAAGATTAGTTGAAGCTCTAGTATCTCACGTTAACCTCTATTTTTATGTTTAGGTTGGGATTACGTCTTTTGTCTCGTGTCAAGCCATCTGAGATCTTTCTTAAATCTATTTCCAACGAGATTACAACCGTGGAAGAATTGTATCTCCAATGTTTCTTTTACTTTCTCATTTACTTGCTTTCTAGCGGAAGCATTTAGACCTTTTTTTGTGAATATCTCCTTTTAACTGTAAATAAAATATCAAAAAATTAAAATTAATACAATTTCATATCATATAATATCAAACTCAAACAGTTTACACCACATTTTCATAATTTTAATTTCATAAAATGATATTTACAAATTCAAAACATCAATATTAACATTAAATCCACATCTAAGCGATAATTGGTGAGTTATATCATATTGTAAAAAGATCAGCCATGAGTGGTTGAAAAAAGTCAAATAATTCGATCGGGGGTGGCTGAAAAATGTGAAAAAAATTCGATCGGGTGTGGCTAAAACAATTTAAAAAGTTCGGCAAGGTGTGACTGATTTTTTTTTAGCAAAGTTTGGCCACTACTGGCGAACAGATCTATAAATTTGGTGGTTACCGACCGAAATCATAAAATTCAGAATTTTCTATGAAATTTAACCCAAAAATTATCGAATTGAAACATAAATCGAATAAATTTAACCCAAAATCTGAATTTCTCTCTCTCTTTTAAAACCAGTTCTTTATTATTCTTTTCTTTCTCTCTCAATCTGATTTTCTCTCTTTCTCTCTCTAAAAATTATTGGTTGGGTGAGAATGAGTAAGAGAGTAATGTGTTTGGGGTTTAATAGGTGTGGGTGGGTGGGTGTGAGAGGGGTATAAAGAGAAAGGAAGGGATTTATTTTAATTTTTTGGATGAGTTTAATGTTACGGGTTTACTTAATGGGATATGTTAGGATACCCACAGTAGGAGTATCTTAACAACTAACTCATTTTTTGTTGACTAAAATGTCCCTTCATTTTGTACATGAACTAAAAATAAAGAAGAGATATTTTAGACAATAAAAAAATGGGTTTGTTATTAAGGTACTCCTACTGTGAATATCCTAATATATAAATATTTTAAACAACAAAAAAATGAGTTAGTTATTAAGGTATACTGTGAATATCCTAACATATCCCTTAATAATTTTATGGGTCTACTCCCTCCGTCCCAACATAAGCTTTTCACTTTTGGCATTGCACGCAAATTAAGAAAATAGGTGAAAAGAAAAAATGTTGTGAGTGTAATTTGAAAATAGGAGAGAGAATGAGTGGAGAAAATAGTAAATTTGAAAAGTGTTGTGAGTGTAATAGTAATAGTGAATTAGGAAAGAGAATGAGTAGAGAAAATAGTAAATATTCTTTGTCAAAAAAAAAAATGAAAGCTTTTAACAGGACACCCAAAATGACAAAATGAAAACCTTATGCTTATGCTGGATAGGAGGGAGTATATAACAATCCTCTAAAATAATAGCAGCCCTCTTTATATACCAGATTACCAGTGCGCGTATATTTCCTTAACTGACTTTAGCGGCTGGATTGTTGAGCAAGACAGAAGAAGGGCAAAACCTTTGGCAATTCCAATTCGAGAGTTTGTGTGGAAGTGAAGAATCAGATCAAATCCAGTTGAATCCATGGCGCCGGAGCCCCAAGATGAGATCAATCTCAAGGACGAGAAGAACCCTCGCCCCCTCGATGAGGACGATATTGCTTTACTCAAGACCTATGTACTTTTCTTTCTCTCTCCTCTCTTCCCTTCCCCCAAACCCTAAATTTTCCCCTTCTGATTTAATTTCACGTATTGCTTTCGATCTTGTCGTATTTTGCTTTAGTTTGACATAGTTTTCAAATTGAGTGTGTATGTCATCCTAGCTAATTCGAGCTAGAGGAATAGGTCTTTTTCGCCCAATCGAGTTTTTTTTTTATCCAACTTAGGTCAATATACTGTTAATTCTCTGACCAGATTTGAGGTTCACTAAAAGAGATTGAATGCTTTACATGAGATTCACTTTCTGTATTGTTAGCATTATTTGCTTGTTTCCCTCGAGTTCTATTGGTTGCAAATTGGTTTGTGGTGTTTGCTTATGTGAGACCTCTAATTAGGTAGTGAAGCAAGGTTTTAGCTTTTTGATTGCTTTATAAGACTTTCTACTTGTTAGTAATTGGAAGACTTAGGGGGTTTATGCTGCTCCTTTAATTTAGTCTGGATGTATCATTAACATTACTTTAAGTTGGTATGTAGATAGCGTTAAAAGGTACTGAGGAGTATCAATGATATATACTCCCTCCGTCCCATTACAAACCACAAACTTTCCTTTTTGGTCGTCCCATTACAAACCACAAACTTCCTAAAATGGAAAGGAATCTTTACTATTTCCTCCACTCATTCTCTCTCCTACATTATTTTAATACTCACAACACCATTATAATTCACTATTCTCTCCACTATAATTCACTTTTCCTTAATTCTCGTGTCTACAGTAAATTTGTTCTTACTAATGGGACGGAGGGAGTAAATAAGACTTTGTGCAAAGGGGGTTTTCGCTATTTGTTTCTTTCATCTCTTCCTTTTCATACTTTCATGACTTTAATGTCCTTTCATCTAATAAGCTGTAGAGGTAAAGTTGTCATGTGTGGATTCTTGACACCCATTTCTTCAAGTGCGCTTGTAAACGGGCTTAACCATTGGTAAATTGATATCTAAGGAGCTTAATCTTTTGTCTGTCTTTGCATTTTTATTATTTTTATTTTTTTGCCTACTGAAGTTGGCTGAGGAGGTAGTATTGAATATTTCATGGTATTAGTTCTCATTCAAAGTTATTCCGCCTGGATATGTTTGTATTCATAAAATAATATGTTTGAAAAGGATAGCCCTACTTTCTGTAGTTTCATTTCCAAACCCTACAATGGCATCGTGATTTGTAACTTTTTTCAGTTTGATTACAAGTGGTATCTTTTATTTTGGATGTCATTTATTGGTGTAAAATGTGAGGGGGACATTCTCACTATAATTGATACTGAAATGATTCATACAGGGATTGGGACCTTATTCCAACAGCATAAAGAAAACAGAAAAAGACTTGAAAGAAATGGCCAAAAGGATCAATGATTTACGTGGTATGTTTGTCATTCGCTGAGTGTTCATCACAGAGATAATATTGTGCCACGCTTCATGATCATTTGATTTATTTATGTATGTTATGGTAGGTATTAAGGAGTCTGACACTGGGTTAGCTGCACCCAGTCAGTGGGATCTTGTTTCTGATAAACAAATGATGCAAGAAGAGCAGCCACTTCAGGTTCTATTATTTGTTGATCATGGGAATTTATAAAGTTTCTATACCTGAAATGCTGACTGGTGCTTGCAATCAGGTGGCAAGATGCACCAAGATAATTAATCCAAACACCGAAGATGCAAAATATGTTATAAATGTTAAGCAAATTGCAAAGGTATATTTTTCAAGTCTCCTTTCTATCTGATTTTCTGCTTCTTCAGCTTGGCCCTGCATACATTATTTTTTTTATTCTAGTGATCAGCCGGTTGAAAAAACTTTGTTCTTTTTTACAAGAAATATTAACAAAATATAGCAAAAATTGAGTAAACAAAGATAATGAACTGGCTCGATTCCATGTAGTCATTCTACTTCAGTATGTTACCATTCGGTCCATTCCTTAGTGAATACCCTGATTCTATTTGTTTTCATGTAAACATATAAGATATGCTTTTAAGTACATTTTGTCTCAAATTCGTATATTCACATTTGGTTGATGGGAGATATTAATGTTTTTGTTCACGTTCTATTATATGTTTCTTTGAGTGATTTTTTAGAGATGAAAACACACTTCTTTTAGTGATTGGAATGCAGACCAGTATTTAATTTCTGACAGTCTACTATTTTCTTAATATGCAGTTTGTTGTTGGGTTGGGTGACAAGGTGTCCCCAACTGATATTGAAGAAGGCATGCGTGTCGGGTATGATGCTTTTTATTTGAATAAAAATCAACAAGAGCTTAAACATGTTTTTTATATTTGAACTGAGTTCTCTTTTAACACATGGTTTTATCTAACACATATCAATGTTTTCAATGTTAAAAATGAATTTTCAGCAAATGATAATTTCTTTATCACTTTGAAGGTTGTTCTGTAAATGTGTTGTCCCTGAATCATCAAAGAGAACTATAATGCCAACAGCTATTTTCTCTTACAAGTGTTATGAAAATATCTCGAAAAGAACCATGTACAATGCAGTTGCAGTGTGGATTGGGGTTGAGTACCAAGAATTAGTATGGAGAGCTTAAAATTGTCATGAAAAACTAGACAATTTGGCATGACAAACAGAAGGTAGAGGGGTGTGAGTAGGTGGTGGAACTGTGGAATGTAAAATGTAAATAAGCACGCTGTGTTTTTTCCTTTTTTGGCCATCCCAATTGGCTACATTGACCTTCATTTTCGTTCCTGGTCTGAATTCAAATATTGCCACCTAGTTTAAAGTCAAATGTTTTGAGAGACAACTTAGAGAATTGGTAGATTGTCTAACCGTTTTCTTAATTTGCGTGTTTGATTAATTGTTACTCTTCTATTGGGACGATTAGATGAAATTGTATTGCAGAATGTCAGGCCATCGTAGTCTATCTGTATTGTGTTGCTAAACCAGAAATGCCTTTGTGTTACGGAATTGCTGTTGTGTTTTGGAATGGAAGTGTGCAATGTTTCTTGAGTTTGGTGTTTCATAAGTATGTTTCTCATTGCGATTCTCCTATACAGTGTCGATCGCAATAAATATCAGATCCAGATTCCTTTGCCTCCAAAGATTGATCCAAGTGTTACGATGATGACGGTTGAGGAAAAGCCAGACGTTACATACAATGACGTAGGTGGATGCAAGGAACAAATTGAGAAGATGCGAGAGGTGTGATAATATCAATCTTTTTTTTGAAATCTAAGCTTCTGATTATATGATCTTGTTGCTAGGAGTTAAACCTATCTGGATTTACTACAGCTGTTGGTACTCATATCTGGCCTTTTTGGCCAGGAACTCTTCATGTGACTGTTAGCATTGTTTCCTTAGTTTGTGAGGCCAATACTGGCATGAAGTGCAATCATTTATCAGTGTTCTTATGTTTAGAGCCTTGAGTTTATGTTTATTCATCTCTGGTATGCTGATTGTAGGTTGTTGAGTTGCCCATGCTTCATCCTGAGAAATTTGTGAAGCTCGGAATTGATCCTCCCAAGGGTGTTCTCTGCTATGGCCCCCCTGGAACTGGCAAAACACTCTTAGCAAGAGCTGTAGCCAATAGGACTGATGCATGTTTTATTCGTGTTATTGGTAGTGAGCTTGTTCAGAAGTATGTTGGTGAGGGAGCTCGTATGGTTCGCGAGCTATTTCAGGTTATTATCAGCATCAAGTTACGATATGTTAATTAGCATGGCAGCTATTTAACAATCTTTTTCTTTTCTGTGGCAGATGGCCCGCTCCAAAAAGGCTTGCATTGTGTTTTTTGATGAAGTTGATGCCATTGGAGGTGCGCGTTTCGATGATGGCGTAGGTGGAGATAATGAGGTTCAGCGAACCATGCTTGAAATTGTGAATCAGCTCGACGGGTTTGATGCCCGTGGGAATATTAAGGTTCTGATGGCCACAAATAGGTATAGTAACCCTATTTCAAGTTGTAGCTTTGCATAACTTTGCTAGCTCCGTTACTCCATATCTTTAAACTGTATAAGCAAAGATCTGCTTTAGATTGTATATAGAAACAACTGCTCTTCGTTCCCTTTCTTCTTCCTGCATTACTGATAGACTTTCCTCTTTCACTTTATATGTTCTATTCCCAGTGTAGAACCAACTGATGAATTCTAGTTTTTAAGCTGATAATGTCTTCCACTCTTCCTCAAAGAAAATTAAAATTAAAAGTTGAGTGTATTATGTATAATGTTTGTTGTGCTTTTAAGCATTCTGACTCTCTGATGCTTGAATTTGCTTTTTTGACTATTATCCAGACCTGATACACTCGATCCAGCACTGCTACGTCCTGGACGGTTGGATCGCAAAGTGGAGTTTGGACTACCAGATCTGGAGAGTAGAACTCAGATTTTTAAGATCCATACCAGAACAATGAACTGCGAAAGAGACATCCGCTTCGAACTTTTGTCTCGCCTATGCCCGAATTCGACCGGTAAACCTTTGCACTATTTCTCAATATTTGTTAGTGGGTAGATGCCTCTTGAGCTTGCCTAGGC
Organism: Adenophora triphylla var. japonica; assembly: GCA_022495995.1. NCBI lineage: Eukaryota > Viridiplantae > Streptophyta > Magnoliopsida > Asterales > Campanulaceae > Adenophora > Adenophora triphylla. The sequence continues at coordinate 446,183 of JAFEMH010001459.1, read as the reverse complement.
AATTGACCTATTTTTGCCTAAACTTAGACTCCATTTGCTTCACTTAAAATGATTTAAGATTTTCTATGCAAGTGAATGGAAAAAACCCTTACTTTCTAGTACTTATGGTGGCTGTGTTCTATTCGTATCTCTTTTCCAACTGTCCCACTGCCATGGTTTCTCTCTACATTCTCCTCTCCTAAATACTGTCCTGAGCCCTTTTGCAGTGTGCTTTATTCTAGACTGGTTTTCAAGGGTTCAGTCATGAATTGACTTTCTTGTCTTTTCTGATCAAAACCTACCTTGTAGATCGTGAGTTTTGCTAAGAACAATACCAAAGGAACTATTTTATTTATTTATTTTGATATTACAACAGAATGGTGATTATATTCTAAGCAAAACATATAAACAAATAGAACCTTAACATTACTAACAAAAGCTGGGGGGGGGGGTGAAACTGCCTAGACAATATGGTTTTATTCAAGAGTGAGGAGTAGAATTAAATATTTCCTCCGTCCCATAATGATAGTCCCATTTGACTATTCAAACATTTTAACAACCTTTTTTAATTTTCATCACTAACCTTAATGAAGTTTACTTGTTACTCCATTACTACCTCTTCTTCCTTGGTTGGCTCTCATCCTCTCATCTCTTCCCCCTTCTTCCTTAGTTGGCAATTTTAGAAGTTCAATGATTTTAACCTAACAATTTTGGAAACGGGACTAACATTCTAGGACAAACAAAAATGACAAATGGGAACATCTTTATGGGACATAGGGAGTAAGTTGTGTTGGTTCCACCACTAGTTCGAATTTGTAATGTTTACCGTTCTCGTATAGATGCGTGAGAGTTGTGCCCTAATTGTGTGACCATGGATCATTGCGTACTTTCTCCTCGTTTTCACCTTAATTAGATGAAAGATTTGGAATGTTCCTTAATTGTTCCTCTGCAAGATCAGTTTGCCCTTTTTCGGCAGTTGCAAGTTTGGTTTCTTAAGAGCCCAATGTTACCTGATGCATAGTGGTGTGGTTGGAGAATATGTAACAAGTCCTGCAACATCTTACTTTTGAGTGTAAAGTATCTCTCAGTGCTAGATTTGTTCAATGTACAACAGGATAACCCTATCTCCGTGCTATCTAGCTCGCGCAATAAAATAACTATGTTTTTTTTAGTACGCAAACTGTGGGAGGGAGATTTTTCACTAATCAGGTACTTGTGCAGGTGCGGATATTCGAAGTGTGTGCACGGAGGCTGGAATGTATGCCATCCGAGCTCGAAGGAAGACAGTGACAGAGAAAGACTTTCTTGATGCAGTGAACAAAGTCATCAAGGGGTACCAGAAGTTCAGTGCAACTCCTAAATACATGGTTTACAATTAATCTTCTTGGTTTCTGGGCTACTCGGCCTACATAGAACCTTGTTATGGCCCACTTTAACTTGAAAATTTTCTGTTATTGTATCAATTGCTTTCCTTTACCATTCGAGTAAATTATGTTCCATGAGCAGTTGTTTTTCTTTGAATATGACCGAGGAGTTTTTAGTGAAGGAAGGAAGGAAGAATTCTCAACAAAAAGTGCTCAAGAGTCGATTTTCATCAGCAGCATCTATCAGAATTAAAAAGGGACATTTAAGGGAAGAATGAGTGATCAGCAAACGTTCTGTTCCGTCGTCCTAAAAAGATGTTCCCACTTTTTTTTTTCTCGGGGGAAGTAAGAAGCTGAGAGAAAGAAAACTGCACTTAGTTCTTTTCTTTCTGGTAGAGAGTATAATTATTAGTTGAAAGAAGAAAGTCAAATGTCATGCAACATCCACAGCTCATAGTCCAGAGGTGACTACCCATCTTGATGTAAGATAAAACAATTTGTCATCAGTTCCAGCAACTAAAATAGAGGAACTCCATCGTATCGTATCGTGTGAATATAAACAAATAGATTTACCCTTCTGCCCCCACAACAGGAGAGGTGATTCCACAAGGAAAATTAAATAGAAAAGGATAAATACACAACTCAGTCTCAGTAGAGTATTCTTTATAGTGGAAAGAACGAAATCAAATGATTCATGGGATCTAAGGCTCATAGTCCATCCAGCGTGTCAGGGTTGTCCGTACGTGGAGATGAATTCTGCTCGTTACCCACTGTTCTTTTACTCATGTTTGCTCGCTGCACCAACCTAACCAGCGCTTGAACCACTTCTGACATGGGTGGTCTAAATTCAGGTTCCGGCTGCACAAAAAAATATAACAAAAAGGAAATTCAAAATGTGGCACCACATAAAATGATTATAGATTAGATCAACAATCCAACTTGCTGAGATTACCTGGACGCAGAGAGCAATCACATCCGCAAATCGGGAGAGAGATTTAACAGGATAGAGTCCTTTAAGTGCTGGATCAACCATCTTGGCCAGAGCATCAATGTCATGGAGCTGAGGGGTCGCCCATCGAACCAACGACTGCTCTGATCTTGTCCTTGAGCTATATGAAATTATATCTCATCAAGAAAAATGGCAATCCTATTTTTCATTTTTTTTTAGATAAGACATGGATATGGTCAATACTTCAGAAGTTTTTACCTATCAAATGGTTTTCTTCCCGTAAGAAGTTCCAACATGGCCACCCCAAAACCGTAGACGTCGCTCTTAATGGTGTACTGACCAGTCATGGAAACCTCTGGTGCACTGTATCCAGAACTCGTACCATGGTTCAGTGACTGCAAATGCCAGTAAGGCAGGGAAAAGAAAGTTTTAGTAACATTCTTAAATATGGAAACTCATTTAGGGACATTTATTTTTTGAAAATGGACACTCGTTTAGGGACGGAAGGGGTAGGATTTTCTGCTTTAGATGTCCACATCTAATCATTTTATCAGATTACCAAAGTGTTCCTTTCTAGTATCCTGAAGTATCATTCTACAAATAGCAATAGACGTGTATTGTCAGGGACCATAACTCACAAAGAATCGTCTGTCAGAAGTTTGATACTATTTTAATGGCCTTTTCAACAACCGCAATTGACATTTACCTTTTTACGCTAAGAAAATTCATATTTCGATGATTCATGCAGCCTGCCTAGTACTGGTTGTTACTCAAAAGGTAAAACTCGAGCAACAAAATTCCAGGAAATTGATGTGTTATGAAAAGCTAGTGGATTATGTATTCTTTAGAAAACACACAACAGCCAGACAATGACCTATAGAAAATATTACTAAATGGCCAGGGAAATCAGATACACAATGATAGGTAATGAAGAACACAATCTTTCTGAAAGGAAATATATTAGTGACAGACTGACTAACAGGAAACTTCAACAGGCTCAGAGTTTACCTCATCTGTGTTCGGGACAAGGCTAGCTAAGCCACAGTCTGAAAGGTGAGGATTGAGCTCTGCGTCTAACAAAATATTGGTCGATTTAAATTTTTTATGGATAACAGATGGCGAGCATACTTCATGTAGATACCTGAAAAGAATTAAGAAAGAAAGCATTATGTCATGGGCTATGATGCTCGTACTCTTCGGTTTACCCTGCCGGACCCTTTTCAACAAGACTAAAATAGGAGCGTCCGACACGGGTACGGCGGGGTAAATCAAATAGTCCAAGCATCAGAGGTCATGGGTATGCACGAAGCATAAAATTAAGAATGTCTGTGAGTGAGATGCCCAGGGCATAGATACTACTCAATCTTATTGGCTGTTGAAAAGAAATAGTCATCTAATAATGTAGCATGACCGAGTGATGTAGTAACCCAGGAAGCACGGGAAAATATAGAAAATTTCAATGTGCTTAATTCAAGGATGCAGATCTACCCTTATACAAGTTAATTGCTATATATGCGCCATTGTACTTAAGAAAAATGTGTGGATATTTGGACTCTGTCATGTTTCCGTCCAAACTCTAACGGAATAGCTGACTAGGCATTTTCGTTAGAATGTAAAATTGACTATGCGGAATTATTTGCTGATATGGACATTTGAAGGGTATTAGTGCATAATGTTAAACTAAAGGGCCTAAATAAAAAATTCCTAACCTCCCACGCTCCCCTTCCCACATCCACACCTCTGTAACATTATCTCCTCACCCTAAAATGCAAAACCCAGCATTGAAATGAAGATCTCTCAAAAATTGAAGACCTGAAGAAGCCACAGCAGTGGCAGAGGAAGATGGTGTTTTCTGCTTCAAGACAATCGTTCCTCAATCCTCCATTGTCGTCGCTACTCTCTATTTCTCTCTCGATCTAGATCTAGACCTAAATTTGAGTAATTGGGAAATTTCTCTTCTTCGTCTAATTGATGTTTGTTTGTTCAAAAATCACATGAAATTGGGGAATTGCTCCTTTTTTTTTTCCTTTTTCTTTTTGATGTTGTTGATGGCTGGTGCTGTGTGTGCAATTTTTTTTATTTATTTATTTATTTTTTTGTGCAGAATGATGGTTGTAGAAAATAAAAGGTGTCGGAGAGGTGCAGAGGTGGTCGTGATGTTAGGACGAAGCAAAAGAAGTAAAAGTTAGAAAAATAAATTACTCTTTTTTTGGAGAAAATATTAATTAAACATTTAATAAATTCTTAAAAAAAAACATTTAATAAAATCAGTGAGAGTTCAAAGAATATTGAATGTATCTAGCATTAAGAAGAATTAAGATATTTTTTTCATATATTTTTAACCATTTAAAAAATTATTGCTTGAAAAAACAAAACATTTTGTATCAAAAAAAAGAAAAGAAAAATACATTTGAAAATTATTAATTAAACAATTAATTATCATATTTTTAAAAATAAATTTAACATAAATTTATTCTTGATCCAGAGCGGCCTCCCTCATTCCCGAGCCACCTCTCATTCATAATTGCATAAAAGAAGATCTGTTTATCGATCCCAGGGGGTGCAGATACATAATAGGCATATCGAAATTATTGCCTTTCGAACCAGCATGAATACAACATCTATATGATAACTTCCATCATAAGTCATATCGTTTCTATTTTTTCGGGAAAACAACTTTGCTGCTATGTCGAAGCCAAATAAATGAAAATGGAATCGAACCCTCTGGTCAACATTTCATTTTGGACGGTAGAACGGGGAGAAGGGGAAGGTAGAACCACGTTGGGACCGGCGATCCATTGATAAAGGTCTGTAGAGTGGCAGTTAAGGGTGACTTAGATGTACCATACTACGAAAGAAAGTGGAGTCATTAAGGAGAGCACCCTGTGCAGTGATGTATGCAGCTGAGGCATCCTAACAGACCGATTATAATAAGTAACTATTAAATTATTTTCAATTTACTTATTTAGGATCATAGTTTATTGTTTTACATTTATCTCCTTGTAGTTCCACATCAGCGGACTTCCTTACTTATACTTCCAACTAATACGTCTAGTAAGCCATTTCGTTAGGTTATTAACGAAAAAATGACGGAGTCCAAATATCCACACATTTTTCTTAAGTACAGGGGCATATATGCCAATTAACTTGTATAAGGGTAGATCTGCATCATTGACCTAAGTGCATGGGCATATTTCTATATTTTCCCCAAGAAGCACTATAGATGCGCCACTTAGTTTATAAAATCTAGTGCTCGAGGATGGCGGATTATCCACTTGAATAAAAAAAAAACTATACTTTAGTTTTGCTCAAGCAACATCCATCCTATGTCATCAACAAAAAATAAACAGCAAGTATGCCCGTAGAGGACAACTTGAATGCACCAATGAATATATATCACAATCAATACTCGAGGAAAGAATTGAGAAAATAAAGGACAAATAGATAGCATTCAAACTATTCTTTATAGCAGCAACTGCAAAGCCATGATCTATTCAACAAGGAAAAACTTACTCTAATGCACGTGCTGCACCTAGAGCAATCTTCACACGAGTATTCCATGTTAATGGCTTGCTGTATTCATCTGAGAGATGCAAGAAGTCATGCAGAGAACCATTCTTAAGGAACTCATAAGCTAGCAAGTGTTGTCCATGCTCTGCGCAATACCCTACAAGCTCAGTTATATTAGGATGACTTAATCTTGATATATCTGAAACTGTGTTCAAGAAATCCTCGGACAAGTGACTGGGAAAGGCAGATGAATTTATCTTCTTCACAGCGAGAACCTACAGAACAAATAAAATAATAAGGGTTGATATAGGCCCCTGGCACACTACAACAACAACAACCCCAAAGCCTTAATCTCAAAATGATTTGGGTAGGCTAACATGAATCTCAGTATAGACTCGTTAATTAAGAGAGGAGCACACTAATGTGAAGAGAAAAAAAAAGGTAAATTATATTACAGCCAAAAATCCCCCATATAAAATATTAAGGGTTGAAATAGGTCCCTAGCACACGAATGAGAAAAAAAGAGGAAACTTATATGACAACCAGAAATCCCTCAATTCACATTTAGTGAGTTCTCTAAGAGACATAATATGAAGGTTTAAATGTGGGTGAGTAACTTGAAATGCATGACACAAGAATTGATGGTATACCTTTCCATCTTGAAATTGAGCACGATAAACACGTCCAGTAGATCCCTCACCAATAAGATTTTCAACATTAAAGCTATCTGTAGCTATTTGCAGGTCTGCTATTGAATATGATACAGCATTAATTGAAGCTGTGTTTACTTTCTTGGTGACAATGGGCTTGGTTGAGAAATCAACTTCATCAAATGATTTGTTTCGCTCCATAGGTGGGGGTTTAAGATTGATTGAGGCTGGAGTTTCAAATGATTTTAAGCTGACAGTGGAAGAAGGTTGGACAGACTTCATCTCTGCGCGCGCACACATAAAATAAAAAGATGAATCAGGCACTGAATCAATAATTCAATGAAGTTACACAGAAAAACTTCTTACATCTTCAGATTGATTAGAAAAGTCGAATGACAGGCTAAAGTCGCACGCCTACAAATTAATTACCAAGACAAGACTCGGCTACAAAACTGCAGCTAGGACAAGTCCAGGGTCGATCCACTGAAGAACGGTTATTTATTTGCACAATTGTCACTTGACAAGATTGGGGGTTTAAGATTGATTTTAATTAATTCCTAAGACAGGGAATAAAAAAAAAACTAAGTTTTAAACAATTAAAGGCAAGCACTTTGGATCAATTATTTTCCCCGTCTATCATTCAAATATCATTGGTTAATTCTTTTCACTTTTACCCTATTCACTCGATCACGAGATTTATTTCAATCTCTATCTCTTTCTTTAATAATAGTTAATAGCAATGACACATTCACTGATAACCCTAATCAATACCTAAACCTAACTGACACAGTCTAGATTCACAATATCGATTGATTCCGATTTAAGAGATTAAGATCGAGAACACGTTCTAATATTATTTCAATTAGATACTTGTCTATTTTCTTCCTATTCACAATTTACCATGACACATGCATAAATCATAAATTTGCTACTTGTGAAACCCTAAATTGACACAATCTTAGGGGATTCTAGCAATGAATTAAGATCCAAGATTAAACAATTGGCCAAATTGAAAAATCCTAGAAATCAAATCAATCAATTAAAACAGAAGAAAATATGAATAGGATAAAATAGATGAAAAGAAATTAACCTCAATTGAATTCAAGACGGTTCCAACAATCGAATCCAAAGCAAGAAATTTAGTTCTCCATAAAAACTATGAACTCTCTAGGGAAAAATAATAATAAAAGTCTCCCTAAAACTGATGTTGAAAGGAGTATTTATATCCTCCGTCTAATAAAACCTCTGATGCTCGGACTCTTTGGTTTACCCCGCCGTACCCGTGTCGGACTCTCCTATTTTAGTCTTGTTGACAAGGGTCCGATAGGGTAAACCGAAGAGTCCGAGCATCATAGAATAAAACTAATAACTAAATCCTCCCAGAAAAAGGAAAAAGGAAAAGGAATTTCCTCCACAATTAAACTCCTCCAGCCAATAAAAATAATAAAAAGAAAGAGAAAAAGATAATTAAACTCCATTAAGTTTCCAGCGTCGGTCAACTGCCTTGGTCAATGTCCACGTCTTTTCTTAGGTCAACACACGCCACCTCCAATTCACACACGTGCACAGTACTCCAATTTCCAAATTCTTTGCTTTCACTTTGGTCCTTCATCTTTCCATACTTTCATTCTGACCACCAAACTTTCCTACTTTGTAATTTGGTCCTTGAAGCTTCACATTATTTCAGTTTGGCCCTTTGATCCTTCAGCTGACTTGCTGTTGACTTTCTCTGACCTCCTCTATTGTAAATTAAACCCAATATGTCTCATATTACAATAGAAATACCAATAATAAATCTTCCTATTACAATGTTTCCTCACTAATACAAAATATAGCAATTTTAACTACAATAAATACAAAATGTACCCAAATTGCTATAAAATGTCAAGAAAAACTGAGGAATTACTCAAGCTAAAAACAACCTATCATCGAACAATGTTACAAATGAAATTGAACCTACATAAGCAATTAAAGACTAAATTAAACTATCTGCTATAGCTATTTGTACACGTGAACGCCCCAATGCATTGCCTCAGCTCTTGCCCTCCAGTATCCCATGTGGATTTCTACTAGTCTTGTGTCTGACTTGAATTAAGCACCTACTATCTAACTTATACTTAATGAACAAGTGCCAGCGTGCCACCAATTCTCTAACTCCTAAAAGTTCAAGATAGAGGAAGTGAAATGAGTGATTCTACATGATGTATGGAAATAAGCATCAAGAAATTCCACATTATCCAGTACCTCACGTGTTGTCTAAATAGCACCAGGTGCAAATATAAATCGCACACATTTCTCATCATGTTGGGCGCTTTACGCCAACATTCTTCATCTGGTCTTTCTGTTCCTTTTATGGAGCTCTAAGTAGAAATAACAGTTGGTCTATCCAGAGCAAGGTCATCACTTAACCCTCAAATACTCATTATTTGTTTCTTAATTGTAATAGTCTATCATTGTATTTGTTCTTCCCCAACCTCTATTGTGGCTGTCAATGTTGATCTTATGCAGTTAGCGTCTACATTCTACAATATACATACATCCAAACAATCTTCAAGAGTTCCATTGGAATCTAATATTTTATAGCTTTAGCTGTGCTTCACTTGACCTCCATCTTTCCTTTTGCCTAAACTCATCTAAAATATTATTTCCAAGGATTTTGATAGCCTCATGGTACCAGGCCTAATTATTACTCCTTCCGCTGCTAAAGATTCATTTAATATATTCCCGCTAGCTCTTACTCAATATTGACCAGGAAAACCAAGTTCAGCAGACTGTAGCATACTTGCAGGTGGGTTATGATCTTGAGAGCAAAAAAGTCGATCATTCAACGAAAGTTGGAGGATTATGAACCTCAGTTGGCCATTTCGAGATCCAAACTTACACTATCCCGTATATCTCAATGGGAAGTTACGATGAAGGAATTAATCTTTAATAAAATAGTACTCTCTCCATCCCATAATAATAAGAGTCTCTTATTCCTTCCATGGAATGCCCCCCAAAAAAAGTGTTCCCTTACAACACTTTCCATTTTAGGCATAGAAAATTTACATATATTCCTTTAGTGAACACTCTCATTCATAGTGGGTCGTGCCTTTTAGGCATAAAAAGTTCACATTTTTACCCTTGATAAATACTATTCCCTCCGTTTCTTTATATTTGATGTTTTAGGCCAAATACCGTAAACCAAGAAATCCAGTAACTATTCTCTAAATATTCCGTATCTACCCTTTCTCTCTTCTCATATATATTTAGCCAAATCTATACGCCATCAGTCTTACCCGGTCATCCCCTCTTCTCGCCGCTTCAATTACGGTCCATTACGATCTCCAATCTTCATCTCTCTTATCCTTTCCCAGCAAAACAAAAAAAGCAGATTCGCCGGCGGCACCTATGATCCACCGATTGGTCATCCTCTCTTTTGCCCAGCATCGAGGATAGACTCTTTAAAATTGAAATCATGTTGAATCCAAACTTGCTCTTCAACAGATCCAATTCAACCCAAATCAGCCATTTTGTTGCTGATAGTTCAAATGGCTCTGACTATGGGTTAGTATATGCCATTTATTTATTTAGTTCTTCATCTCTCTCTTTATCAAGCATAAACCCATTTTGTGCAATCACTTCTCTATGTAAACAGTAACATAATTCATTTAAGCTTATGTAGAAAAAAAAATAACTAAGGATTTTGTATGGGTGAGGCCAATCGATTCTCAAGAAAATCTACCATATAGTTGAGTAATTTTAAAATTCTCTCTTCTTTCCATACCAAATTTTGGTTTCTCATAATCTGCAAATAAAAAAATACTCCCTCCGTCTCACGTGAATGGACACTTATTTCCTTTTTGGGACGTCTCACGTGAATGGACACTGCCCAAAATGGAAACAAATATTCACTATTCCACCCACTCATTCTCTCTCCTACTTCACTTTTACACTCGCAACATTCTCTCACCTAACTATTCCTCCCACTCATTCTCTCTCCTATTTAATTCTTCATACTCACAAACACCTCCTCCATCTATTTCTCTCTCCTACTTTTCCTTATTTCCACACCCATAAAGTTAGTGCCCATTCACATGGGACGGAGGGAGTATATATATATATATAAAAACTGTTTTTTTTAAATATTCAAATCTGCATAATAATGAGATTGTAGTAATTTAGAATCATACAACATATGAGATTTATCAAGGTACAGACTACAGAAGTAGCTTGCATAGAGATGGTAGTGAGAGCGAAGTTTTTCTTTTAAAGAATAGTGAGAGAGGAGTTTTTTTAAGGACACAAGGACTACCTTGCGCTTGCTGTGAAGCAAGGGGAGCAAAAGGCTGGTCATCAAGCTTTTCAATATCTGTGGATGACCTTCTAGATCTTCGCTTCATTAAAAAGAATGCTACAATTGCACCACCGACAACCAGAATTGAAATAACAATTCCTGCTACAGCACCACCCCCTACACCAGACTTCTTTCCACCACTGGAACCATCTGACGGGCTGTTACCACCACTTGGTTTGTGGTTGCGGTTTGCACCAGATGCTGGTGTACCAGGTGGAGGTGGGGGTGCAGCACCTGAGTTCCAGGAGTTACCGTCCCTCCTGTCACAATTATCAATATTTCAAGTTCAGAACAAGATAGGAAATCCCAACTTCATGAAAATGAGAGCTGTGGGGTAATGCTTACTGCAGATTTATATTTTTCAACTGATTCGGGATCCAGCCAGTAAAATGGTTGTTTGCAACATTCCTGAGATCATAACCGTGAACGTAAATGGCCAAATGATATGTTTCTTCAAAGGAAATTAAATACACCACTGCCTTAGAAAATCGTGATTAAAGATCTAATGCTCACAGATTATCAAGAGGAAGATTGGCAAGGACGTCAATACTGCCTGTAAATTGGTTGTTTTGCAAATACCTGCATAATAATATAATGTGCATAAGAAACCACAAGAAATGTTGACTATTAGTATCAGCGTACAAATTGATGCACTTACATATTCTTCACACTGGTAAGCGAGCTGAAACTCTCAGGAAGGTTGCCCGTCATAGCATTAGAAGAGAAATCCCTGAAGCATGGGAACTGTTAACACTTGGCCTTTTTGCAATCATAAAACCATTATATTTTATTAATTACTAGAGAAAATGCAGAAGGGTCCACTTACATGTCTAGGGAAGTAGCATTTAATTATCTATAATGGGTTAACAGGATATAAAAATAGATAGACTAACACGGATATAGATATACAAAAAGCTACTTGTGCCATAAACTCTTCGCCTCTTTCTTGGGTTTCAAATAATCTAGATACTGAAAAATGACAAGTATGTGCAATGGATCTTACAATGTGGAGAGAGACGAAAGCTGCGCAAACACGTTATTTAATTGGCCCTGAAGTTGATTGCGACCCAAATTTCTACTCGTCAAAAAGAACATTAATTAATTTATCAGTTTAGGTCAACCCTGACATAGTAAAGGTGGAAAGGCAAAATATGACTAACAGATATTTCAGAGAAGTCATGAGTGATATGGAATAGGGGACGCCGCCACTGAATCCACATCCAGCAAGGTTTCTGCATTTGCACAAGGTATTAATTAGTATAATTTATGATAAAACAGACAAAAGCACAGAAATGATATTCAGGTAAGAGCATACAGCCGTTCCAACTTCGGAGGAAGGTTATAGGGTATTTGGTTTCCAAGATTATTGTTGCTCATATCGCTGCAAAAACAGAGAGAACAAGCATATAAAGATCAGTAAAGAGAAAAAAAAAAGAAGCAATAATGTACATTATACAATGTCATGCTCCTACAAGATGGTCAAAGATGCCAAATTCTGAAGTTTGTATCCCATTGACCCAGAGAGCCCAAGACCTGATAGCTGTCTGTTGATAAAAAGAAAAGAGAAACAAAAATTTAAAAATGAAAGAAGAACAAAGTAATCTACTGCATGTGAAATAAATGGGTAACAATAAAATCACATTTCTGTGACATTTGAGCTTGAGCAGGTAACGCCTTTCCAAGACTCTCCACAAGGGTCACCGCCATTTGAAGTCCACTTGGTAAGCTGTTGTGGAGAATTCAAACTAGAAAACATGACCCTTAGAGCATCGGCTGGAAATAAGAATTACAAGACATTAGATGACTGATTGATTCAAGTGGTTTAAAAAGTAAATTTGAAATGAGCTAGACATCAGTTCAGTTTCAAATAGTACAAATTTGGGGGGATTATGGAACATATGCACAGTAAATGCGGTTAAAGTTCATAGTTGTTAAGTGGGAAAATGTTAATCTTTTTGTTAGGCAATTCTTTCCACTGCATAATCTCACTGATAAAAGATAAAATATATTTCACGTCATTGGGCTATTTTTCCAGCTAACACAAACCATATGAAAAGTGAAATGTGAGCTTGTGTACATGTTAGTTTCCAAGGATGTGAATGTTGGGAATGGATCCTAAACTACAAGGAAGAGGAGGAGCCTAAGTCGGAGGAGGTGGTGAGATCGAAGGAGGAAAAACTCGTCGGGATCTTCTGTCGTTGAGAGCGGCCGCGCTCGTGGTGGAGGGCGACCGCGCCGGGAGGTTCAACGAGGTGTATAAGCTGGCCGTTGAGGGCGGCCGCGCCGGCCTTGAGGGCGGCCGCGCTTCGCCCAGGATCTTCCAGCTTTTTTATTCGGTTTCTATTTTGATTAGAACTCTTCTTAAATTAGATTTAGGGTTCCTTGTATAACTATATAAGCATAATGTCGGCCTAGAACACATGGTAGCAACATATTAGAGAGACTAATAACATATTGGCTTGGCAATTGCCCCTGACGTAGTTCACGAGTTGGTGAATGAACCAGGGTAAACAACTCTTGTGTTCTCGTGTGTGATTGTTTCTTTCTTGTACGTGTGGGTGTGTTGTTTTCTTTGTGTTGATTGCACGGGGAGCACCAATTTCACAACAACTCGGTATCGTAGCTTTGGTTTGGTGGATTCAAAATTCTTTCATTAGTTGATTAATTTTGAATCGCGTTCTTGGGGATTTTTGGGTGAAGCATCAAGATGAAGAACTTCAATCGAGAAATTCAATGGTGTGAATTTCACGCTTTGGGAAGACAAGGATCAAGACTACCTTTATCAGAAGGATCTTCACGGACCCGAAGGCGAAGCCCGAAGACATGTCACGGGGATTGGGAGACGCTGGATCTAAGGGCGTTAGGAGCGGTAAGGAGCGCCCTAACCGACGACGCTGCACGGAACGCCATGGAGGCCAAGACAACGGTGGAGTTGCTACAAACGGCTGTCTGGACATGTATGAGAAGCCGTCGAATATCAATAAGGTGCATTTGATAAAGAGGTCATGCGAACGAAGACGTCGAGAGGGCGTACGGCAAGTCATATCGGCAATTTCAAAGGTATGGTGGACCAATTGAAAAGTGTTGATATTACTTTCTCCGATGAAGTGCTAGCTTGTTTTCTTCTAAAATCGTCGCCCGATAGTTGGAGGTTACCGTCACAACGATTAGTACGTCGAAACAAAGCATTGGTGTATACGGAGGTTAGAGATCTCGTCCCGCAAGAGGAGTTGCGAAGGAAGGAGAAAAGGGGAGAATCGTCCGTAGATGGGCCGCACTTAGGGTGGAGAGAAATAGGGGGAGACCTAAGGGGAAAAAGGTCAAGTTGCTCTGATTGTGGTGAATTGAGCACATCGCTTATGACCGTCCGGGAAAAGGTGGTGGTGCTAACGTAGTGGATGATGGTGGTGATGTATTAATCCTAGAGGAGGAGCAATCGGGTGAAGATTTGGGTGTTGATTCGAGCTTCTGTCAGCTACTGGGATGCAGTAATCAACGAAGCGATACAAAATCGGAGATTTTTGGGGTTCTCCATCTTGGTGATGGTCAACCATCAAGATCAAAGGTAAGGGGGACGTAATGACGAAGACACCTAACGGGCCGTTTTTACAACTACACGACGTGATGCATGTTCCGGATTGAGGAGGAGGGTGATTTCTGTGTGGACAACTTGATAATGAAGGATACGGTGTTTCTTTCTATCGCGGGTCTTGGGAAGTCACAAAAGGGGCTAAGGTGTTGGCTGCGTGGGGTTAAGGGAAGACGTCAGATTTACCTACAATGTCGCTTTTCGTTCCCAAGGGAGCAAAAGAGGCTTAAGAACCGGCTGTTGGTGTAAAAAGGGGAGACATCAAGAAACGAGTATGTTGGGAGGACACAAAGTTGATCAACGCGGCTGGATGTCCAAGTGGCCCTAACAGAGAGCGGATCTCGCATCAAGAACAATCGATGCAAGAAACAAGGTGTGTCCCGAGTTTCAAGGGGAAGTATCATTGCGGAAGGTGGGTCCGGGAGGAGAAGCGCGAAGTTAGACTTCATGGGAGAAATCAAGGTAGAAGCCGATTTGGGGAGGCAAGAACGATCTAACACTGAGAGAGGTTGAAACGTCGCTTGGTTTCAACTCGCCTTGAGTACTCGAGGAGAGGCGCGGTAGTGGCCAAGCCAATATGGAAGAGGGGGAACGTGTTCGAAGGTCTTTACTCGCAAGGGAGTTAATGGGTGATTTTATGTTTGTTGGTTTAGTCTCCTATGGGAGATTTGCTGGGAATGGATCCTAAACTACAAGGAAGAGGAGGAGCCTAAGTCGGAGGAGGTGGTGAGATCGAAGGAGGAAAAACTCGTCTAGATCTTCTCGCCGTTGAGAGCGGCCGCGCTCGTGAAGTGGGAGGGCGACCGCTGGCCGGAGGTTCAACGCAGGTGTATAAGCCGGCTGTTGAGGGCGGCCGCGCCGGCCTTGAGGCGGCCGCGCTTCGCCCAGATCTTCGCACTAGCTTTTTATTCGATTTCCTATTTTGATTAGAACTCTTCTTAAATTAGATTTAGTGGTTCCTTGTATAACTATATAAGCATAATTTCGGCCTAGAACACATATCAGAGCAACATATTAGAGAGACTAATAACATATCGCTCGGGCAATCGCCCCTGACGTAGTTCACGAGTTGGTGAATGAACCGGGTAAACAACTCTTGTGTTCTTGTGTGTGATTGTTTCTTTCTTGTACGTGTGGGTGTGTTGTTTTCTTTGTGTTGATTGCAACGGGGGAGCACCAATTTCACAACAGTGAAAGATATAGAAAATTACAGAGCTAGAATCTAATATATCATTAGCTCCCAAATGTAATGCAAACCAGTGTGTTATCATTTGTGGAGAGGTTGCACCACGAGATACACAACATCTTAATCACCATGAGTGGTACAAGTAAATATCCTATGAGAGACTTCTAAATTGATGATTCCCTTAACAGTCCAACTTGGATTCAGGCACTAAGTATTCAATCTGTTCTGAGAACCTATAAATCTCTCAAAGATAATATAAGAGACTACTAGTATTAGCAAGTTAGTTATGCCCGGAGATGAAAAGGAATGTACAAAGAAATTCTCAACCAATCCCTACGAGTTTATATGGGTTGTGCTGGGGCCGCTTATCATCTACCGCTTATAATCTATTGATACAAGAAAGAGAATGAATCTTTAAACCACCCCACAGGAGGTCAATCCAATGTTGCAAAAATTAAAGATGTACTAAGACTATCAGATGAACTTTATTGCTGCCCACTAGAATGGGAGGAATAATCAGCGACAGGATGTAAATAACATTCTGTCACAGTGGCTAGATGGTGAATTCAAACCTATAATTTGTATTTCACATAATCTTTAGATGAAATCAAACAAAGCATAAAAGTTTTCCTTTCTTTAAAGTGGACACATCCCCCATTTATTCAAATGTGGAAGAGAATAGGCAAAGGAAAAAAGTCAATGATGCTCTTTGCTTGGGCATTCGTATATTTGAGGAATCGAGATTTACTATAATAATTGTACAAGCAATTCAGGGTACTTAGAAATCCAGCTATCATTTATTGATAAATTCAAGAATCCAATTTTAGTCATGGAAGACATTTCTTCTCTGTCCATCTAGAAATAAGATAAGAACACTCTTTACATTCAACAGTGACATAACATGTATGTAAATCCACAAAGACTTTCTTTTAATTTTTCCAGAACAATCTGATACATCCATATACACTGAAAGTTATTGTCGTTTCAACTTTGTAGTGCTTTCTACATCTTTTTTTAAGTATAATCAATCCCATCATTTACAAAGAGCTTGGCACGAAAAAAGAGTGATGCAAGAACTACTCCTATATGATGATTTCCTTCGCATAACATTATTTATCAACAGCCAACAGAAAAAGGTAATATGACCTTTTCTGATCCAAAGTTAAGACATATATACATCTTGCAGGACAAGATAAGATTGAACTACTTACCTTGGTTCAGGCTGTTAGGATTAGGTGTCTTTGATTTTTGGAGGTTCAATGGAAGACGGAGTCCAACATACGAGTCAAAGTTGATTTTGACGTCCAAGTTTGAAGAGGAGAAAAATTGGAGCTGTTTTGGAAACAAGGAGGAAAAACAAGAGAGGACTCCTTCTTGCACAAGGTTTTTTGGCAATTCCTCAAGGTTTTGGAATCCTTTTGACTTGGGGTTTTGGGAGTATAAATACTCGCATTTACCCATAGCATGAATTATTCTAGTGTGATAGGTTATCAATAATTTTAGGATTCAAGCTAATGATTTCTTTGGGTTCCATAGATTTCCTAGTCTTGTCTGTAGCAGTTCAATTCATTCTCATCCGGGTTCTCTAGATTAGGGTTGCACAGTTGTGAATTCTTGTGATCAAGAATTCGTGCACATAATTAGAGTGTGTAACTAATAATTCTCCATATTAATAATATTGTTCTCCCTCTGCCTGTGGATGTAACCAAGTTGGTGAACCACGTAAATACTTGTGTGTGTGTATGTTGGGTTTGTCATATTCTCTACTACCTTGTTTCTAACACAACCATATAAAAATAGTATCAACAAGGATTTCCCTAGAGAATAAGGATCCATCTGAGAAACAAGTTTTAAGTCTTGACAGGAAGGAGAGTGGTATAAGAAGGGAAGGGAATAACGCACATTATGATATCCAACACTATTGTTGATTAAGATTTTAAGATTCAAGCAATTGATAAGGCTCTTTCGGATTGAAAATGAAGAGACAGTGACTTTAGGTTATGCCAAGAGATTCAAGGCACTAGCCATCGCCATACAAGGTCCAGTGGTTCCTTTTAATTTTATTACCCCAGTATGATATTTCCGGGTCACCAATCACCCATGAATCCTCTTAACGTAATAATCTATCAAACTAATAACCACTAAATAGCAGTATCACGCACGTACAAGCGCTATATTTGTCACCTTCCCTTGATTAGTTTGATCCCGATCATCAAATTAGTCAAAACATTCAATCAAAATTAACTTTTCTGCCAAGAAACTCGAACTCATCGTGATCAAAAGCAGTCAATGTCCGGCCAGATAGCCTAATCAGCTTTAAAAAGCACTTTCTAAAAATTACTGGAAACATATGATGTATGTCCATAAATATGCTGATCCTCTTCTATTTCTAGCAATATGTTCAAATGATGAGCTACAATCTTTTCAGCTTCAACCACACACACAAACACATCAAAAATGGAGCTTATTGTTAAAAATGCTATGAAGTAAATTAAGAGGCGGAAGTAGCTGGAATGAAGTTGTCAACTATGGCAAGATTTTTGGATAGTGTCGGCGCAAGGGTTTGTGTACCAAAAACAGAGAAATCGAGGGAATAAACTAAAATAAGAAATCGGAATGCAAAATGAATAGAATGTTGAAGAGCTGAAAACTGACCGTGAGACGGATCCGTGTCTCCATTGACGAAGCTCGGCCACATTACCATTAACAATAGAGCCATTGTCACCGCCATTTCCTCCCTCATCTCTCCAATCCCAAATTGGTCTAGGCTTACGGAGAACAAACACGGAGAAGGTCTATGCCTCTTTCTCTGTCGAATTTTATATTTTAATTTATTTTTCTTAATATGATAATTGAAAAAAAAAAAAAAAAGGAAATAATCGAGTAATAAAGTAGTGCTGTGGTTATAGCTTGCAAACAGTGTTGATTCTTTTCTTAAAAAGGCTGTCATTTGCAGGCAGTGGCACGATCTACACTTCTTTCTTTCCCGAATCCAAAGCCACTTAGTATTTTCTTTTTCTTTTTCTTTTTCTTCTCTTCCCTTTATTTTCTTTCATCTTTGATTAATTCCAAAAGGGTCTCTTGTCAAATCAATAACGTTCATAATATAAGGATATTAAATATGTCCGTGTCCAAGGCCACATTTTTTTAAAATTAATTTTTTTAAAAAAAAAAAATTAATTAAAAATTTTTTTTTAAGGGCGAAATGGGAAAGAGAGTGAATAGTGAGGGCAAAATGGTCATTTTCGCGGATGGAACTATTCACACCACTGTTCAAAACAATGGTGTGATTTATAATATAGATACTCCCTCGGGTCAATGAACATCAAAAAATTGGGCACAATAACTAAGAAAAAGGAAAGAATTTTCACTATTCCCTCCACTCATTCTCTCTCCTACATTATTTTAATACTCACAACACCATTATAATTTACTATTCCCTCCACTCATTCTCTCTCCTATTTTACTATTACACTCACAACATTCTTTTCATTTTGGACAGTCTCCAATCACGTGAGAAGACCCAAAAAGGAAATAAGTCTCCATTCCCCCGACACGGAGGGAGTAAAATTTTACATATTTCATATAAACCTTCCTCTACCTAGGGGTTTCACGGTCCGGATTGATCCGATTTTTATCAAAATTTTAGAAAATCAGGATCGGATCAAATACTTCGACTCTGTAAAAAATTAGGACCAGGACCAGACCATTACATTATAGGATCGGTCTCATCGGTCCGGTTCTAATGGTCCGATTCCGGTCCGGTTCCACCGGTGCTACAAATTACAATATAATATAATTTTTTACAATAACAAAATCTACAAACAAGCATATTTAAGAACCAAATTGCTGAATGATATTTCGGGACAAATGAAGTATATGGCTGTCTACAAGCAAGCATATTTAAGAACCAAATTACAATAACAAAATCAACAATTAGGAATGAAGAGTTTCATATTCAACCACTTGAGCCCAAATTGCTGAACAATATTGCCGTATTGATAAATGGTAAGAAAGTTAATATATACTCTCTCCGTTCCTGCTGAGTGGATACTTATTTTCTTTTTGATCCGTCTCAGCCCAATAGAGACTGCCCAAAATGGAAGGGGATCTTTACTATTTTTTTCACTCATTCTCTTTCTTATTTTACTTTTACACTCACAACACCAATCAAATCACTATTTCTCCCACTCATTCTCTCTCCTATTTAATTTTTCATACTCACAACATTTTCTTTCATTTTTTATTTCTCTTATTTTTCCTTAATCTGTGTACCCAAATTTTTGGTATCCACTCGGTTGGGACGGAGGGAGTATATATATATATATATATATATATATATATATATATATATATATATATATATATATATATATATATATATATATATATATATATATATATATATATATACTCCCTCCGTCCCATTTCAAGCTTCACTTTTTGTCAAAATGAATGTCCCGTTAAAAGCTTCACCTTTTCTAAAATGGCAAAGAATCATTACTATTCTACCCACTAATTCTCTCTCATATTTCACTATTATACTCACAACACTTTTCAAATTTACTATTTCCTCCACTCAGGCTCCGTTTGTTTAGCGTAAAACATTTTCCGGAAAATGATTTCCGGCAAAATGTTTTACGAAAAATGAAAATGTTTTCCGGAAAATAAGATAAAAATGAAGTTTTCCCCATTTTCTGGTGCGAAACAAACATCGAAAAATGAGGAAAATGTTTTTCGAAAAATATTTTCCCCCAAACAAACGGAGCCTCTCTCTTATTTTACTTTTACACTCACAATATTTTTTCTTCCCACCTATTTCCTTAATTTGCGTGATTTGAAAAAAGTGTGAACCATGGAATGGGACGGAGGGAGTATATATATTATATATATATATATATATATATATATATATATATATATATATATATATATTCCGTCCGGTCCAATTTCGGTTCAGGACCACGTATATTTTTTTTTAAAACCAGGATCAGACCAAATAATCGATTCCATAAAAATTTGGAACCAGGACCAGACCAATACTATTTTTTCGGTCCGATTTTTACTGGTCTGGTCCGGTCCTACTGGTCCGATCCGATTTCACAAATTTTTTGTACAGCCCTACCTCTACCCTATCTCTGGACAAACCAGCAAATACACACACATACGCATACTCTATTCTGCTCTCTCTCTCTCTCTCTCTCTCTCTCTCTCTCTCTCTCTCTCTCTCTCTCCCTCTCTAAAAATTCACACAAACAAATCTCTCTCCCTCCCCAAATCCTCTCATCCCTGGCATCTCTAAGAAAACACACACAACAAATAAACCCTCTGTTTTAATAGAATATCAGAGTTTTTTTATTTATTTTCTTAAAAAACTAAGAAAAAAATGTAAAGAAATGACTTTTATACGTTTGATATAAGGGGAGAACTAGTCTTATACGTAAAATATAAAAGAGCGAAAAGCTTATTTAGAATATTGAAAATTTGCTGGTCTTATTTGAAATTTTTGATCTTGCCCAAGTAACATATGATCAGAAGCCAAGAGTATACTTTATCCAACGCTCAACTCAACTCAACCCCCTAAATTATAGGGGTGGCAAATTGTACCCGTACGAGCCAACTTACCGTATGCCAATCATAATTGGTACAAAAAAGTTGATATACTAAACACTTGGTACATTTCAAAATTTTGGATCACTATCTCTCGTTTCTTCAGAATGCTTGCTGCCTTAACCTGAAAGAGTGAGATTTTAGGAAATATTTTGTTTTCTAATTTGATTGCAATTGGTATATTTGGTAAGATGATTTTATGACTTTCTTGCAAAGATTTATATTGTCCTACTTGGAAAAGGACATTGTTAAATATGTAAATATTTTTTTATTTATGTATATATATTTAGACTATGACTAACATACTAACAAATCTCTTTCCTTGTGAGTGTGGATTTATGTTTTCTTGTAGAAATTGAATTACTCAAAGAAGGAAGAGTTTGATTGATTGAAGATCTTCTCAAATGTGCTTATAAATACAAGACTTCAGCACAATGAGAAGACACGGCTTTAGAGAATTATTTGGAAGACAATTGTTTTTGTTCTTCACGGATTCAATATTGCCTTTTAGGTTGTGAGTGAAGGTTGTGTCTTACATCCGAACTCACATCTAGGTTTTCATCAAGTTCTTTGTTCTACTTCTGATTAGAATAGGCTCTCCTTGGGAAAGGAAGATTGTTCTTAGTGTAGAAGGTGGTTAGAACTTGTTTAGTATTTTAATCTTTTTGTTTTCACTTATTCAGATTTCTTTCTGTAAAACAGTTTTAATAGTGAAAAGCTTTTTAGGCTTAAAGCCTTGTTTGTTGGGTTTCGAACCAGTAAACGTTTATAACTTTGTGTTATTTTATTTTATTTCGCTGCTTATTGGTGGATGTGTGAACAGTTGTAACTCACATCTGTACTCACATCCGTGTTCTGTTGAGTTAACTTGGTTTCCTAGCTACACGAAACTTTCAATTGGTATCAGAGCCAACTCTCGACATATTACTGAGTGTTGATCCTGAAAGTGTAGTCACTATGGAATGTCAAAATCATCATAACAAGCCTCCTGTTTTGGATGGCACCAATTATTCTTTTTAGAAGTCTAAAATGTGTAACTACATCAAAGGCATTAATGAAAGGGCCTGAATGTGCATTCTTGTGGCATGGCAACCTCCTACTGTGGAGAAGAAGCCTGAATCAGGTGTTGGTGAATCTATTTTTGAAAGAAAACCTGAAGAAAGGTGGACATTTGATGAAATTCATGCTGCAAATTATAATTCTAGAGCCATGAGTGCAAATTCCAGCCATGTTTCTGGAAATATGTACAAGCTTATAACCAATGAGTGTATTACTAAGAATGCTTGGGATATCTTACAGATGCAATGTGACGGGATTCCAAGTGTTAAATCCACTAGACTTAGGATTTTAATGGACAAATTTGAAATTCTGAGAATGGGGGAGGCATAAGATATTGTCTCATATGCTGCTAAAATTCATGAGATCTCTAATGAATGCACTAGCCTTGGTGAGTTTATCTCTAATGCCAGACTTGTGAGCAAGATCTTAAGAACCCTACCTAAGAGGTTCAACATTAAGGTGGCTATTATAGAGGAGACTAATGACACCAACACAATAGATTTAGACAAAATTGTTGGTATTTTAATTGTGTTTGAGCTAAATCTTGAGGCTCAGAAAAAGAACAAGGTCATAAGCCTTGCCCTCAAAAGCTCTGCAGCTATTCCAAAAGAACTTGTTGAGCTATCCTCTGAAATTGACGAGTTAAGTCTAGAGGATGATGATTTGGCTCTTATCTCTAAAATATTCAGTTCTATATTAAGAAACAAGAGAATGAACAAGTTTCCAAATAGGCATGCTCCTAGTGCTGAAAAACCAAAGACTAGCACTGAGAATGGGTTCAAAAGGTCAAACCTATAGAATAAGAAATCCTCTGATTCTGTGCAATGTAGAGCATGTCGTGGCTTTAATCACTATTGTAAGTACCCCAATCTGGATCACCCTCTTCCAAGCACCCGGGAAACGCCGCAGACTCACACAAAACGCAGTCTCGAATACCCGTAACCCTCAAAAACCACAAAACCACCAACCAAACCAAGGGAGGGGCCTTCCTGGAACAAAAAGGGACAAAAGGACCTTTGAGGAATTATGTAAAAATGCAGAACTGGTCCGTACGGACCTCTTTGTTGCCATGATTACTGAATCCTCTTAAAGTCCAACTTATTCCCTCAAATCCCGGGAAGCATCATTACTCAGCTTCATGGGAGGTCCGTACGGACCTTTATGCATGCAAGGAGGTCCGTACGGACCTTCTTGCTACCAGACACCATCATTGCTGAATCTTCTTAAAGTCCACTTATTCCCTCAAATAGAGGAAAACCAAAATCCTGGATTACATGGAAGGTCCGTACGGACCTTCTTGCACAAAATCTATGGCTATAATTAGAGGGATCCCCCTCCCTCATTTCACACATCTCCCTCTTCTCTCCTCTCCCCCCAGCCTTCAGGCACCCCTCTAAGACCCTTCGGGGCGATCCCGGCCCCTTTCGGATCCTTCCGAGACCTTCCGAGCTCCCTTGTGGTGCTCCGAAGCCTCTCCGAGCGCTCCCGCGATGCTCCCGCGCTGCCCCGAGGCACTCTCGAGGTACTCTGAGGCCCCTCGTGGTACTCCAAGGCCTTGCCTGGTCTTTCCCAAGGCGTCCCGGCTCTTTCCGAGTCAAACCGGCGATTCCGGCCCACGCCGAACCTCTGCCCGAGTGATCCCTGCGATCCCAACGCAAGCCGAACCTCTGCCCGAGTGATCCCTACGATCCCAACGCACGTCAAACCTCTGCCCGAGTGATCCCTGCGATCCCAACGCACGCCGAAACTCTGTCCGCAGACAACCGACTCATCCCGAAACACTATTCAATCCTCAAACACTACTCCCCAGCGGAAGACAGACACGAACCAACATTGGTAAGGCTTCCTTCCTACACTATTTCAATACATTTCAATAAAGCAGTGTACAATGTAGACATCCGATACAAAATACATTTTTAAAAGCACATACACACACACACAACAGTTAAAGAATATAAGGGGTACCGAAAGACTCATTTTTATGAGGCGACTCGGGTGAGCTCTAATATTCTAATATTCTCTTCCCGAGGAGTCATCTGACCTCCAAACCTAAAATCTCATCACACAAAAACAGTTTATTTTTAAACTGATCCCCTTTTTCAATGTTTTGGGCTTAATAAAAACGGCGTGGCGACTCTACAAAGCAAACACACAGCGAGACACCTCCAACGCAAACGGAATAAGCCAGATGCCAGGGCGCGATCGCGCTGCCTCTCGGATCCGGGCGACTTCCCAAAAGCGACAAATGGGAGATGCCAGGGCTCCGCGCGCGAGCCGGATCCGAGGTATTTCAGTTTGGCGACTCCGCTGGGGACTATTTTGTTTTAAAAACTTTTAAACAAAACAAAAGATTTTTAAAATAATGATGAGGGTCAAACTTTCATTTTACCCCTTTCTTTAACTGTTGTGTGTGTGTGCATGTGCTTTACTTTTTTATTTACAAAAAAAAAAATACAAAAAGAAAATGCATCAATATACATCTGTGTACATACATTTAAAATTCTTCAAAAACTTCTGTTTTACTCAGAAAAAGAATTTTAGAGACCGCACACTACTCGCACTGTTGCCTCGGTTACACCGCACGCTACTCGCACTGCTGCCTCGGTTACACCACACGCTACGCGCACTGCTGCCTCGGATACACTGCACACTACAACCCTTAATCCGGAGTGGTCTCAGTTGCAGTCCGTTTGGTCTTCCTAGGCCTCTTGGATGCGCACGGGATCATTCCAAACATCCCATCCTAGTCAAGCGTCAACCCTGCACGTTTGAGTCTTGAGTCACACTCTGTCCAGACTCGGTTGGTTTTTACCCAGTCCGTGTCATACAGCCTGGATACATATCCCATGCCGGCCATTTTCTGAGTCGAAGCTCGAAACTCAAGATCCCTTGCGTAAGCAAAGCGGTGAAAGGTCATGCTAAAATCTTGACCTGATCTTGATTTCCGAAGCTACACCCAGACGATGTTTCGTCCCGGATATACATCCATGCTCACATGACACCATGTCATCAAGCCTTTAATACGTCAGCCATGACAATATGACCCAGCCAACGCCTAACGTCACAGATCCCTTGCGCAAGCAAGGTAAAGAGAGGTCATGCCGAACTCTTGACCCGATCTTGACTCAGTGGCCGGCTCGGTTCACTATTCACATGGCTAACGCATTAAAACGAACATGACAGGCTCGGTCCTTAGGTTCGATTTTTCTTTTAGGCCGGTGGAAACCGCTTGACCTATAGGACCCTCGCCCGGGGCTGTCCACCCCGGGATGTCGAAATACATGTGCAAAATGAGGGGCTTATAGCTGCACAGACGGTCTCCACTGACCCAGGATCTAGCATTGTTGCGAAAAAGAAGAGCAATCTTTTCCAACCTACCTAGGACTCTGAGAAAACACGTTTTAAGTAAATTAAAACAACAAAAAAAAGATAAAAAGCGGAAACTGCATGTCACGTGAGCTTTCCCCCTTTTATCCCGAACGGCCTTCCCGTGTCTAAACCTTACCCGTCACCCCCTCCAGCGAATCGAGAGTGGTTGAGAATATCCGGGAGCCGCCTTTTCAGTATCGAGGTCACAAGGTCCGACAGCCCTTCCAGTTCAACGGTTCGCACCGTCCGCTACTCCCCCATGACGGGATCAACAGATAACAGTGAAGGAAACGGAACCCCGCCACTAAGGAACCTTCAGACAATGGAGGAGGTGCTGCGAGCTTTCGAAACTATCAAGAAGCGCCAAGAAGAGCAGCAAGCCTGGATCGTAGACACCCTGCGTCTTCGAGGAACCGTTGCAGTTCCCCAACCTGATGGAACCTTCGTTCTCATAGAAGACGAAGAAATACCGGCTCCCCCGGTTTCTCAAAGCTATCCGCAGTGTCCCGCTCCGCCAAGATACGAGATCCCAAAGAACGCAGCAGGCTCTCGCTCAAAGCTCCACTCAGCGCGTCGGGCCAAGCCCGACATGCCCGCCAAGACAGCTTTCGGCCTGTACTCAAGCTCAAGTATCAACAAAGACACATACGTGCTCGCACCGCCAGATCCCAATGCATCTCGGTATTCCCCAGGATTCAATCCTATGCCTCTATACGAGCCTCTCAGCCATAACCAAAAATCCACATGCTTACCTGGGACAGGCATCCCAAGCGGATATCCCGACATCTCAAACTTTCTGCCCGCTGGTCTACCACTTGGGGCTCATGAAACATTTCCCCAATTCCCAAACACAACCCTTAGCGGACCGGGTAATCACGCCCTTAACTTCAACACTCCCGGGTATGGGTTGGTGTACACTCAACTATCTCCCCAAAACTCCCGAATGGCGATCCCATCAGCCAATCCACCGCCATCTTCGATGTCCATCCCCGAAAATGGCAACCCTCCTCAACCTGCCGATCCTCACATGGCTTGGTTGATCGAGCAAATGAAAGACATGCAAGGCGCACTAGCCAGTTCTCAGAAGGACTCCCGCATGCCCACTGACCCAAACAAGGTGGTCCCGCTTCCTCCGAAATTCAGGATGCTGGAAATGGAAAAGTTTGACGGGACAGAATGCCCAAAAACCCACATCGACACTTATGTCTTGGGAATGAGAGCCAAAGGGGAAACCCCACAGCAAATGGCGGATCACTTCCAGCATTCCCTCAAATCCACGGCATTAAGGTGGTTCCTTAACATGAAAGCGGAAAATCGCTCCACCTGGGATCAAATCAGCGAGATCTTCCTGGAAAAGTACCGCACCAACCTTGAGTGGGAGACAAACCGCCACGATCTGCAAGCCACCGAACAAAAGGATGACGAACCCGTAGGCGGGTTCTACAAAAGGTGGAACTGGAAGCTAAGCGAGATAATGGATCCGCTTTCCAAAGAAGAGCAAATGGACATCTTCCATTCCTGCCTCAAACCATCTCTGAGGACCTTGATCAGCCATCACTTCTATCCAGATCTCCGTGCCATGGTCAACGCCGAACCAAGTTTGAGAAGACTTTGAGCCTTCAGAAGACAACAGCAACCCCTGCTTCGTCTTACCGCTATCGGACAAACCTGTCAACCTCAGCACCTGTCCCGAACAAAGGAAAAGAAGCGGCCGGAACGGTACACTACATCCAAAATGGAGCTCAAGTAAACCGTGATCAGGCACTCCCGAGGAACAACAATCCCCCTCGCTTCCCACAATTCCAGCATTTCGATAATCTTTAAATGCCTCTGGGCCAAGTATTCGAGGCATTGGTAAAGCGAAATCTCCTCAAGCCTCTCGAGAATTTCCAACCAAAGACTCTCAAGCCCAACATGGATATTAGCGAGCACTGCGCCTTCCACAACTACCCCGGCCACACCACCGACAATTGCTTCGTGCTAAAGCAAGTGGTCTAGGGGCTAATCGAAGAAGGAAAGTTGGAACGCCCCCGTGGCCCCAATACCATCGGAAATCCATTCCCCCGAAATGACAGGGTGAACACGATAGCCTTCGACGAAACTCCAGGCGAGAGCAAGCCTCCTGCAATCCCTGAAACCGTCAACATGCTATCCCGCTATGACTGGGAATGTGAAACCAGAGTCAAACAGTCCCGTGATCGGGAATCCAGACAAGAACGCCCAAGGGCAACTATCTCCCTACGATCTCTGCCACGACCAAGGCATACCAATGGATGGATCGAACGCTCCCCAGAGGAGACTGAATCAAATGGCAGCACGAGAAGCGGTCTAGCCTTCACAAATGATGATTTGCCGATGTGTGAGAATCGACACAACGAGGCCCTCCTCATCCTCATAAAGATAGAGATGTTCTTCCTCCCGAACGTCTTGATCGATAACGGCTCCGCAGTCAACATCATTGCCTTGAGCACACTGAAACGCCTTCGCGTCGACCGCTCCCTGATGAGACCTTCGCCTCGGATAATCCGAGCTTACGACTCTACTCCACGCCCTGTCGTAGGAGTCATCAATCTGAGGATCCAATTCGACGCACAACTGGAGTCGATAGAGTTCCAAGTCGTGGAAATCAAGCCAACCTTCTCTGCCCTGTTGGGACGACCTTGGATACATCAGATGAAAGCGGTATCATCTACTCTTCACCAATGTGTGAAATTCATCAACGCAAAGGGAATCCTTGAGGTAATTCGCGGAAGTAGCACAATGGCAAGCGCTTGGCCAGCAAGCTACGACCTAGAAGAAGGTCCCGACATGATCGAATACTCTTCTGCAGATGAGTCTCCAGTCCTGTCCCGCTACGAAGTGGATCCCTACATCCACGCTCTAAGTCGTGACGAGTTAGAGATCGAAGAGCTCATGGGTCAAGACGACAACTCCGACATATGCAACTGCGAAGAATGCTTAAGAGAGGATCAAGAGATGGACGCCCATATGGAGATTGACCGAGGAGTAGACCCCTACTTCGCCGAGAACCCTCTTGCAAACTGGCTCATCACCGACCCACTGGTGCAGGACAACCCTCTAGCCGACACTCACGGATCTCACGGGGACAGCCATCACAGCATAGTCCAATTTAACATCCCGGTGTCTGACCTAGACGAACAGTGGCGCAACCTCCTCCAAGGCCTAATCAGGGAAGGAGAGATAGCATGCCCCCTCGAGTCAGACATTGTAAATGTCGTCCAAGCAAAGATCCCAGATAAAGAGGCAGATTCTATGAAAATGATCAACATCAGCAAGAATCAACTCCGAATCAGCGAATGCTTCGCCCTCCTGGAAGTAGCCCTCAATGACTTCTACTGTCCAGGACCCTCAAGATCTGGTAGCAACACCAATGGAGGGACATCATCAGGGGAGCAACCAAAAACCTCCGCGATCTGGTTTGAAGTCGAACCACATGCAAGCTATCCTTCGGGATCCGTGCCAACTGAAGATTGGCCACCAATGCCATCGCCACTCTCTCTAGAGCTACAGCCCGCCAAGAGTAATGAAGCCTGGTCCAATCCCTCGTCGCCTATAATCTAGCTTCGAGTCGTGTTGTCTGTGAATTCATGTCTTTCGAGTCATCCGATGGCTCTACGCCGGAAGATCGTGAGTCCATAATCAACAATGTACAGTCTTTACGCTTTCAATAAAAGGTCCGGCCTTTCTAAAATATCCTTTCATTGCATCTTTAACAAATGATGAGTTAACTAACACGCAACAGTTAATAACAAATCATCTAAACAAAGAAGCAAGCACATTAATTGAATAAATGCATCAAGCAAACATTTAAGCATGTTGTCAAACGAGAGAAAAACCGGGCCCAAGCTGCCGAGAAGGTTTTAATCACAGCGATTTGAGAGACTGCTGAAGAGCCAAAGAGACGCAAGTCAGAAGCCTCTTCACCAGCACAGTCCGACAATCAGATCTTCCAATACCTCAAGAAGGGGGAAACTACTTTCATTGACGAGGAAGGTCAACGCAGGGAAGGAGTCAAAGCCAAGAGCATCATGGCCCTAAAACGCCTTGCCTCTCACTTTGTCATCCTTGGGGACATGCTATACAAAAAACGCTACCAAGGACCACTCCTACGCTGCATTAGCCAGGGAGAAGTAAGTGAGCTCATGAACGAAGTCCACAATGGGGCTTGCGGTCCCCACATGAACGTCAGGGCCCTAATACAAATCATTCTCCGGATGGGCTACTACTGGATCTCCATGGAGGCAGACTGCATCCACTTTGTCCGAAGCTGCGACAAGTGTCAATGATTCTCCAACCTCAATCACCTACCTCCTCACGATCTCTACTGCATGACTACACCCTGGCCCTTCACTACATGGGGAATTGACATCATCGGGAAAATTGCTCCGCCAGGCAGCAACGGCCACGATTTCGTCTTAGTAGCCATCGACTACTTCACCAAATGGGTCGAAGCCAAATCCTACAAGGTACTCACCTCCAAGAAAGTCGCACATTTCCTCAAGGAAAACATCATCTGCCGATACGGAATCCCGAACGAGGTCATATCAGACAACGGCTCCCACTTCGAAGGTGAATGCGACAGACTGCTGGCCGAATTCAAGATCACGCGCCACAAGTCTTCTCCCTACCGGCCACAAACAAATGGCGCCGTAGAAGCAGCAAACAAAACCCTCGAACGGATCATCCGAAAAATGACCACCCGAGGACGAGATTGGCCCGAGAAGCTGCACCTTGCACTTTGGGGCTATCGAACATCAGTCAGAACGGCCATGGGAGAAACCCCATTCGCCCTAACATGCGAGATGGAAGTAGTCCTTCCCATCGAATTGGAAATTCCCTCACTCCGAGTGCTGCTGGAAAATGAAATCAACGAAGTCGAATGGCTCCGAAGTCGACACGACGAACTGGCTCTGCTAGACGAGGGACGACTAAAGGCCATGGAACACGTCCGAGCCTACCAAAGCAGGATGGCTAGAGCTTTTGACAAGAAAGTCAAGTCCCGAGACATCAGGGAAGGCGATCTGGTACTCAAAGAAAAGCCTCCCACTCGAACCAACCCACTGGGAAAATGGGAACCAACATAGATCAGCCCTTTCTTGGTTCAAAAGATCTTCTCCGGAGGTGCCATGAAGCTGACAGACCTAGACGGCAATCCCTTCATGAATCCAGTCGACGGAAGCAAACTTCGCAGATACTTCGCCTAAAGAAGAACAACTGTGCATCTCTTGGCACTCCATGTAGTGTCGAACTACGCAGACCTGAGCCATCTAGTCCGGGGGAACGTAGGCAACCTTAATTGGTCCGGTCTAAAAACACACAAAAAAGTCAAAAGTTTGAATGTCAATCAAGACCTCCATCAAACTACACACTTTCCAAAAGCATGCCCCCAACATCACCTTGACCAAGTCAAACGAAGGCGGCAACATCAAAAAGACATCCGAGGGTCACTCAACAACTGATCCATGTCAACTTCCAAGCCAGGGGCTTGTCTTCGCCCTTACGCGCTTCAAAAAAAAAGAAAAAAAGAAGAGAGCTCAAGCAGAAGCTTAAAAAAAAGAGAGCTCAAGCAGAAGCTTACAAAAAAATAAATATAAAAAGCTCAAGCAGAAGCTACAAAAGCGGTCAAGAGCTCGGCGCCAACAAGCAAGAGGCAAGGAAGTTACGGAAAAGACCGTTAAAACGACTTGTCAAGGGGTGATCCAACCTCCCATCCAAATACAAAGCCCGAGCAAATGGGATTGCCGTCAAGGCCCAGGCTGCTTCAGTTCGCAAATACAACAGAAAGGTCCAAAGATGGATGCTGCCAAGGCTCACAAAAGAAACAAAAGCGAATAAGAGATCTTGCATCTCGACAAAGCTTTAAAAGTAAATCACAAATCACTAACGATTACAACATTTCTTGATGAGTTCAAGCACGGTCTACTCTCAAGTTCACAACATGATAAAAGATAGCTGTAAGTACGCCAACCCAATTTGCAACCCTTTTAGATGCATTTTAATGTAATAAAATTGCATTAGGGGCATTTTGGTAAATTTTCGGTCTATTCCGAGACTTCCAGAAACATTCCATAAGTTTCTCGCGAAGGAAGTACTTTTTTGTACTTTGCTCATGCCAAGGGACCTAAGGGGAATAAATCTATTTTGGATTTTTTGGGTATTATCCCAGAATGTTCTAGAACCAGATTTGGCGCCAAAAATGGTTGGTGGCACCTCCTGTCACGCGACAACTCGAAGCCTTGGAAATGGTTACAGAGTGCCGTGCGACATAAGGTGACCATGATCAGCAGCTATAAATAAGACCCTACCCCTCTCAGTTTTGGATCCCAATTTGGACTCCCTAACGTCACTCTGCACAAATTACCCCAGAACCTCTCTCTCTCCTCCTCCCTCACCAAAAACTACCCAATTCCCCTCTAATCCCCTCATCCTTCATACATCTTCAACCCAATTTCCCTCCTACTTCCCCAAGCACCTTGAATACTCCAATTCAGCTCTCAGTTCGAGTCTAGATCTCCACTTCAGAAGCTGAATCGAAGGCTTTTGCACCTAACTTGGTGTAGAAGTTGAGGACTATAAGGGTAACATATCTCTCTCTCTCTCTCATCTATTTGTTTTATTGTGCTTCTTTCTTCTCCACTTGATAATCAGGCTCCATCTGCCTCAGATTATCAAGTGGCAACTGCAATCTCTCTGTTTAAATTGTGTTTGCTTGAGTCCAATTGCATGTTCATGATGTGATCTATTTGCAATTGCAATTTGGATGTCAAGGGAGTGTGGATCTCCCATATCCACACTCCTTTGGTTGATTCGGGTTAGATTCATGTTATTCTGATTGATTATGGTATAATTGATTGATTTGATTAGGCATCTGTTGAATCTGTTTCTCAGTTGTAAGGTTCCTGCAGATGGTAAACCTGTGTCACGCGACACATTTGGACATGAGGAGTCCTGTGTCACGCGACACATCATGCCCATCTGCAGGGATCATTCTTCAGTTGTAAGTTGATTAGCTAGTTAGTTTAGCATTTATATGAGCTCGACCGTCTTAAAGTGTAGGATTGATGGGCTAAGGACATTCCTTCCTAAAGAACCTCATTTTGTGACTATAAAAGGGAGTCATTCTCTCGATCATGCACAGTCCCGAGGTTAAAAATGCAATGATCACAAGTCCAAGATGAGGACGGGATCATAATCCCGAATACATACAATTCCAAGGAATCCCGAGCGACAACTAATAAATGGTTTGTACGTCCGGAAGACAACTTGGGACATTTCCCCCCTTTATTTTCAAACACATGCACACACGAAAGCACGCAAGCAAGCACAATTAATGAAATCTTGGGAGACTTGCTCCGGCAAGGCACCTTGGGTGAACGACGATCCGTTCTTCCCAAGGGGTAACTTAACCTCCGAACCCATAAAACCTTTTTTTCAAAGTTTTGAGGTAATCAAAATGGCGTGGCGACTCCGTTTTTCAAATTAAAACGGATGTCTTCAAACTCGCGTGAATTTCCAATACACAAAATTTGGGGCACACATTCACAGTTTGGCGACTCCGCTGGGGACTATCCCAAAGGAGAAAAGCTTTATTTTCAAAACAAAAAAAATTGATACTTGGTATATAGGTGGAAACCACTTAACCTTCCTGTATCGCTCCCTAACCCGGGGCTTGGGATAACCGGTGGTTTAACAATCCCACGTACCAGTATCCCTTTTCGAAAAAAAAAAAATTTGAAAAAATAAAAGAAAGCTTTTCCCTTTGAGCGGGTTAGACTCCCGTCGCTGATTTCATTAATCATGCTTGCTTTCTTTGTCTTGCATTGCATCATTTGCATCTTGGATTTCGTGCATACTTTGAATGGGAAACAACTCGGAAAATAGCAAAGGAGTGGAACCTGGAAAATTGATCCATGCAGTCGTACGGCTTAATCCTCCCTGGATTCTGACCGGGCGACCTCAGTGGCAATTCCACCAGGAAAAATTGAGGTTAATCTGGCAGTCCTAGCGGCTTGGGGCTACTCGGCTCCATGATCGACCGGGGCTCCCGAAAATTTACGTGCTTACGTGCTGCATTTTCCCCGTCCCGAAAATCATTCCTTTAAAACACATTTATGAAAATCTCTGTTTTAACTCAAAAAGGAACATTTTTCGAAGACCGCACACTACGCGCACCTGATATATCCTGTACACTTTGCACGCACGTCCTTCAAATGCGGGGTGGTTCCAGCTGCAGTCACGGACAGCCTTACGATGCTCCCGGGCGCGCACAGAATCATTCCAACCTCCCCATGGCAGCCAGTGTCGACCAATGCACAGTCCGTGTCACACGTTTCAAAAAACCGTGACTTTTTGGTTGATTTTTGGTCTAGTCCGTGTCATATAGCCCAGTTGCATACCCTCGTAAAGGTCAAGCCTTAGTTCATAACGGAAGCCAAGATTTTCGCTCAAGCGGAACTCTGCCAAAATTCTGACAAGGAAAAATTGGTAGGATCTTGACTCCGACATTGACTTTGACCTTGACCCGCACGGAATGCGTAAGAGTCGAGACCGAGTCTTTGCCAACAAATCAAAAGATCTTTCGCTCAAGCGAAGCTCTGTCAAAATTCCGACAAGGAAAAATTGGCAAGATCTTGACCCGGCATTGACTTCGATTCTGACTCACGCCCGGCGTATGGAACGAAGTTCAATGTGACACTGTGTCATCCGGCTTTTGCCGCCCGACCCATGCCTATTATCTTCTCGGACATTACCGAAAGTCAAAATGTCATTCGCTCAAGCGAAATTCTGCCGAAATTCAATCAAGGCTGAAAGACGAGACTTTCCCGGTATTGCCTTGACCATAATTCGCATCGTTCGTGCGTTAAAAGGTCCTATGACCCGCTAGACCCGTTAGGAGCATTCTTTACTCTCGGTTGGTGGGATCCGCGTGCCCTATAGGACCCTCGCCCGGGGCTGTCCACCCTCGGAGGTCGAAATACAGGTGGAATACGAGGGGCTTATAGACGTAGTGACGGAACCCACTGATCCAGGATCTAGAGTAGTTGCGAAAAAGAAGGGCAAATCCCCTTTTCCAACCAAATAGAAATTAATAAAAGACACTGTTTTAAGTAAACTGGAAGATTCTAATTTGCATATTGCCTGAGCCTTCAGCCTAAACACCTACCCCGAGTCTAAACCTTTCCTATCCCTTTCCCGCAGCGAGAAAGAAGTGGGTGAGAACACCGTCCGCCGACTTGTTAGCGCAGAATTCTCGAGATAGTTCGCTGTAATCCTCGGTTTGGTCGCCCAGAGTCAGAATGTCCGATTCGACAGAGAACAGCACTGGTTTGGGTAACCAGATGACTAGGGAAGAAGAGCTAGCCTTAGCCTTGGAAAACAGTCGTAAGGCCCATGAGGAACAGCAGGCCATGCTCATTGATGCGCTCCGCCGTCATGGGGTCCAGATAGTGGTAGAGCCCAACGGTTCCTTGGTTATGGTAGAAGATGAAACTCCAGAAGTGACCATCTCAGCCCCCCTAGCCTATAACCAATGCCCTCCTCCATCCACATATGATCCATTGCCAAAGACTGTCCCTTTTCGCCTTTTCCCAATATCCCAAGCCATCGTGGTCCCGACACCCTCTCCTCCTCGGGATAAGACCCGGCTTTGTTCCCTACCAACAGAGAACAAACGTCACAGCCTATCCCCGCAACGCAGCCTCGCACTACCCTACGGGATTCGCTCCCTCTCCCCGCATGGGCCGTCCTGCACAACTTCTAGACCTCAGAATCAATCAAGTGACCTTTTCAATCTATGCCCTTCCACAGCAGATCTTCCACCCCCAACCTTGGCAATAGGATCCCACGAGGCTCCTTTTTCCTACTTCTGCAACTACGAGCCTAATTCCTATGCCTCTGGTCAGCCTCAGGGAAACACAAGACCAGGCCAAGTTTACACCTACTTCCCTTCCAAAGACCCCCAAGCCATAGTACCAGCTACCACTGTGCCACCCACAGTCCTGCCACTCAAATCTGACAAGCCTGCTTCAGAATCGAAACCATCCCCCGACCCCAACATGACTTGGTTGATGGAACAAGTTAAGTCCATGCAAGAGAAGTTCGGAGAACTGAACACCAAAAAGGCGGCATACCAGACATCGATCCCAAAGCAAAATTGTCCCTCTTCCTCCAAAATTCCGAATGCCGAGATTGAAAAGTTCAACGGCACCGATTGTCCCCTGACTCATATTGAAAGCTACCTTCTTGCCATGAGAGCCAAGGATTGTACACATCAACAAATGGCCGACCATTTTCACCGTCATTAAAGGGTTCGGCTCTTAGATGGTTCCTGCATGTAAAACCAGAGGCCCGAGCCACCTGGGACCAAATTAAGGAAGCATTTCTGGAGAAGTATAAGGCCAACTTGAATTGGGAAACCAGCAGGAATGACCTACAAGGCATTCTACAGCGCCCAGATGAGCCAGTGAGTGAATTTTACAGGAGATGGAATTGGAAGCTTAGTGAAATGATGACTCCACTGAATGAAGAGGAACAGATGGAGATCTTCCAATCTTGCTTAAAGCCTCAACTAAGGGTCCAAATTGGCAATTACTATTATCCTGACCTTCGGGCAATGGTAAATGCTGGTACCAAGTTTGAAAATGCCTTCAACATGGCCCCGGGCGCAGAGCGCCCAATTCCCACCGCTACAAAGCACCGGGGCCCAAATGCCAATGTCACTATAAAAGGAAAAGAAACGGTCGGCGCTGTCAATTATATTCAGAATGAGAGGGTTGGACAAAATTCAAGCCAAGTAGCTGCAAAGCCAAGACCTCGCTTCTATACCGCAGAAGATTTTGGAATGCCACTAGAAAAGGTCTTTGATGGTTTGGTAGCCGAAGGACTCATCAGACCTTTGGAAAACTGGAAACCCAAAAACCCTAGTGTCAGAATGGACGAAACCAAGCATTGCCGTTTTCACAAGTATCATGGGCATAACACCAATGATTGCACCTATCTAAAGTTCCTAATCTCTCGCTTGATTGAAGAAGGAAAGCTGGAGCCGCCTCGGGGTCCCAATGTGGTCAAGAACCCTCTTCCTGCTAACAACCAGGTCAACATGATCGAGTTCGGGAGACGAATGCGCCAACTTTGGAAATCCGGAGATCATAGACATTCTCAAATTCAATGTTCCTTATGCCGAATTACAAGGAAAGTGGAAAGATTTGATTAATGCCGCCGCCATGGAAGGACAAGTTGGGCCCATAGTCGGAACCGATTTCATTAATGTTGTCGAGCTCGGCCTCTTTTCTATGATATCGAACCAAGAACCATGTTCAAGATTACGTAAGAAAGGCTCACTTATGAAGATTGCGAGTTTGAAGTGAAACAAGCCATGTTAATGAAAGTTTCTTCAGAGCCCTTCATCACCCATGATGAGCATAATGTATTTGTAATGGCTCTTACCGCTCCCGAGGATCGGCCCCACTGTTTGGGAAAAGGTGGAAAGAAGAGTGAACAAGCTTAAGACTTTTGGGATGAAGAAAGCCGTATCTCGATGCCGAAAGCACACCGGTCCTACCGCCCTGAGGTACGTATGGATAAAGTTAAGTTCGTAAAGGAGATTCCGCCGCATCGCCAGGTATTCCCCATGGAAATGGTGTCAACAAAGGCAATTATGATCCACAGGATGCACAACCAAATGAGAACGCCGACAAGACCGCTACTCCCTGTGGCAACAAAGAAGAAGGAGTGAGATCCCGGTCCCAACCCTTGTCAAATACCCTCGAGTCAATAAGTAGTGTAGGGTCCAGAGTCACTCGAGTCAGGAATCTTTGAATTCACCCTTCCGAGTCATCCGAAGGCCTCACGCCCGAGGACTATCAAAATGTAATCGATGTCATCTTTCCCCTTATTTTGAATGAAATGACAGATCTTTACGAGTATCCTCTTATTGCCAACTTAACAAATGATAAATTAACTCAAAACTTAACAACAGCTTAATAATGAATCATTTGAACAAGATGCAAACACACTAAATGAACAATACATTAAAGAAATCTTTAAGCGTGTTTCGTAAAAGAGGAAAACCGGGCCCAAGCCGCCGAGGAGGTTTTGACAAGTGTGAACTTGGGTACTGTCGAGGAACCTAAAGAGACACAGATTGGAAACTTCTTCCAGGGGGTTGAACGGGATGCATCGATCGATCCGCTCGTAGAATACGTCGACGTGTTTGCATGGTCATACAGGATATGCCGGGCTAGACAGCTTCGATAGTAGAGCACGTAATCCCTCTAGCACCGATGCTAAGCCGCAAAGCGTAAATTGAGGAAAATCAAACCGTAATGGTCTCTACAGTCAAAGAAGAAATTGAGAAGCTACGCGGGTAGGATTCATCGTAGTCATCGAATATCCGACATGGTTGTCCAATATTGTGACCATAACCAAAGCCAATGGGAAGGTGCGCCGTGTGGATTTCCGAGATCCGAACAAGGCCGCCCCAAGGACGATTACCCTTTGCCAAACATAGACATCCCGGTGGACTCCACCGCCAACTACGAAGTAAAATCCTTCGTTGATGGCTTTCAGGATACAACCAGATCAAGATGGCCGAGGAAGACCAAGAAAAGACAGCCTTCACCACACCGTGGGGAACTTATGCTATACGCTGATGCCATTTGGGCTTAAGAACGCCGGGCTACTTATCAAAGGGCAGCGACCGCGCTTTTTCATGACATGATCCACAAGGAGATTGAGGTCTATGTAGACGACATGATAATCCACTCCAAAGGCAAGGATGGGCAAGCACTTTGCCGACTCGCGAAAGTTCTTTGAGAGGCCGAGACAACATTCCATGAGACTAAACCCCGCTAAATGCACCTTCGGAGTGACAAGGGGAAAAGTGCTTGGGTATATGGTCACTGAGCGAGGTATCAAAGTTGACCCCGAAAGATCAAAGCCATTATGGACATGAGGCCACCTCAAACCTGCATGTAAGTCAAAAGCTTTATGGGAAAACTGCAAAGACATCAGCCGTTTCATCAATCGCTGACCACTATGTGCGAGCCCATCTTCAAGCTCATGAAGAAGAATGTAGACACGTAATGGACCGAAGAATGCCAGGATGCTTTCGATCAGATCAAGGCGTACTTGGTACATCCTCCGTGCTATGCCCCCACATAGACGAAACCTCTTCTCGCTCTATCTCACCGTCACCGATACGGATTGGGGCTATGCTTGCTCAGGAGAAGAAAGACTCTCGGATAGAGAATGCCATTTACTTTGTCACCGAAGCCAGCAGTGGAAGTGAGCTCAATTACTCAAAGCATGTGAAAAGACCTGCGCAGATCGGTCCGGGTAGTCGGCAAGTTGAAGCATTATATGCAAGCCCACCCCGTGAATTTGGTCTCAAAAATGGACCCCATCAAGTACATCTTTGATAAGCCTTCCCTCTCGATGCGTCCGGCAAAGTGGTCCTTCTTCTTGGCAGTACGACATCAACTATGTGACCGTAAAGGCCATCAAGGGTCAAGCGTTGTCGACCACCCGGCGAACTTCCCCAGTAATGAGGACAGAGGGCCTGAACCCCAATTCCCAGATGAAGGGATCTTCGCAGTTGAGCCCGAGAATCGATGGCAATTATTCTTTGACGGAGCCGCTAACAAAAGAGGAAATGGCGTAGGGATGCTACTGGTCGATCCGAAAGATGAGCATACACCCATAGTCCTCAAGTTAAACTTCCCTGCCACGAACAATGTCGCCGAGTACGAAGCTTGCATTGCTGGTTTGGAGGCTGCCTTAGAAAGGAATGTCAAGGAGCTCAAAGTTTACGGAGACTCAGCCCTGATCATCAACCAAGTTTCCAACAAATGGAAGACTGTGGACCCTAATCTGCAGCGGTATCATGCCCATATGGAGGAGTTGACTGGATAGTTCAGAGAAGTGACCTTCCACTACTTGCCAAGGGAAAAGAACAGATTCGCAGATGCCCTAGCTACTCTAGCCTCACTGGTAGAGATCCCCGAGGGAAAAGCCATAAAACCCTTCAGAGTGGGTAGAAGAGAAGCCCCAGCTTTCTGTTATGAAGTAGACCTGGGACTCGAGCCTATCAAGGAACCGTGGTACAATCAAATTTACCAGTTCCTCAAGGATGGAGAGTCAGCTTTCAAAGACGAAGAAGGTAGACCAAAAGAAGGTGTCAGAGCCAAGAGCTTGCAAGCCTTGAAAAGGTTGGCCTCCCATTATGTCATTCTAGAAGGCAACCTGTACAAAAAGCGGTACCAAGGACCACTCCTCTTATGCGTCACTCAAGAAAAGGCTAAAGAGTTGATGACTCAAGTCCACAATGGTCCCTGCGGTCCTCATATGAATGCCAGAGCCCTGATGCAAGTGATCCTCAGAATGGGTTACTACTGGATTTCCATGGAAACAGACTGTGTCCAGCACGTCCGAGCATGCGACAAGTGCCAGCGGTTTGCCAACCTCAACCATCTCCCGCCTCATGACCTGTACTGCATGACGACTCCTTGGCCGTTTGCAACCTGGGGTATTGATGTGATAGGGAAAATAGCCCCGGCAGGAAGCAATGGGCATGAATTTGTGCCAGTAGCCATCGACTACTTCACCAAGTGGGTAGAGGCCAAGTCCTACAAGGTCTTCACCTCCAGAAAGGTTGCCCAGTTTATCAAAGAAAACATAATGTGCAGATATGGGGTGCCCAATGAGATCATTTCTAATAATGGGTCGCACTTTGAAGGAGACTGCGATAGGTTACTATCAGAGTTCAGAATCACTCGCCATAAGTCGTCCCCGTACAGACCTCAGACTAACGGAGCCGTGGAAGCTGCTAACAAGACGCTCGAACGGATCATCCGAAAAATGGCCACCCGTGGTCGTGATTGGCCCGAAAAGCTGCACTTGGCACTCTGGGGCTACAAAACGTCTGTCAGAACAGCTACAGGAGAAACTCCTTTTGCCCTAACCTACGGGATGGAAGCAGTGTTACCAGTGGAGTTGGAAATCCCGTCATTAAGGGTCCTCCTGGAAAACAGTGTCAATGAAGTAGAATGGTTGCGTAGCCGGCATGATGAGTTGGCCCTGCTTGATGAGAGAAGGCTAAAAGCCATGGAACACACCCGAGCCTACCAGAGGCGAATGGCCAGAGTGTTTGACAAAAAGGTCAAAGCCAGAGACATCAAAGAGGGTGACTTAGTGTTGAAAGTGAAGCCCCCTACCAGAGACAACCCCCTGGGAAAATGGGAACCCGTTTGGATCGGCCCGTATGTGGTGCGTAAGATACTATCGGGAGGAGCCATGAAGCTTGCAGACTGGATGGCAATCCCTTTGTCCACCGTCAACGGTGATAAGCTTCAAGGTACTATGTCTAAAAGAAAAAAAAAAAGAAAAAAAAAGAAAAAAAGAGTAATACCCACTAGGCCGAAACCCCAAAAAGGGCGGTCTAGGCAAAAGACAGGGTTGCACATAAAAAAAAGAAAAAAATTTTAGTGCAAAAGAGTAATGCCCAAATTTAGGCCGAAAACCCTAAAAAGGGCGGTCTAGGCAAAAACATGGCCGCACATAAAAAAATAGTTCACCGTAATGAACTACGAAGACCTCGAGCCCCTTAGTCTTTCTTGTAAAAGGGGAACGTAGGCAGCCATATATGATTCGGTCTAAATAATAAATAAAAATAAAGGGCATTTCAGTTTTCATAAAACGGGTCCCAAGCAATAAGACATTTGAATTTCCATAAAATGTGTCTTGATTAATTTCTAAGATAATATTTCTTGTTCATTACAAGTTAAAAACTTCTTGATGAGTTCAAGCACGGTCTACTCTTGACTCTGCTAACCTGCTACAAAGATCTAAAATACAAAAAATGCCTAAATAAACTAATGTGTTTGCAAAATGGCAATAAGGGAATCCTAAGAAAAGATCTCGTCCGTCATTCGCTGAGTCTTCTTTGGTCTTCTTCCCTTTACCTCGACCCCGTCGAGTTTTCTTTCTCTTCTTCTCTATAATGTCGGTATCCCTCATTCCGATCTCAGGTATCCTCACTGGAGCCTCTATCAAACCCGTGTCAATAAGTGCCCTTTCTACACGAGCACGAGTCCGCACTTCCTCCCTCTGAGCCTCAGTCAATGGAGCAATCTCGGACAATCTCTTGTATCGAGCCTCCATATCTCTGATCAGGTCACCCGACTGGTTATGGCGACTCGCCTTAGCCTCGCCTCCCTCGAGTCCTACTCGAGTCGCAGTCGCCCCCAATAAAGCCTCGACGTCTCCCCTGTAATGACCCGAGTCGCTCCCATCTCCCTCTCGTACCACCCAAGTAGACAAGGGTCAAGATGGTGCTCTTCCCGCTCCCGAAGATAGCCCCGGGTGGGAAAGCAAGTATGTCCAAGCCCTCGAGAAGAATGAGAAGCCGGTGGATCCCTCATATCCAATGGCATCACCTCCATGGTCCGGATGTCCTCCCAATCGCTCAATGGCTCCCGTAAGGCCCCGAACCGCCCGGATACCAAGCAGGAATGTAGAAGGATGACCAAAGAAACCCCGGAACCCTCACTATATAGGACTCCCGAAATGTCCTCCCAGTCCGCAATCTCCAATGAGGCACCCACCAACGGAATGTCCGAAGTGGACAACCTAGCCATCGTCGGCTCCCGCCTACCCCGGTCCCGCGCTCTAGGTGCACCCCTCCGAGAAATCACCCAAGGGAACCGAGTCGGCAAAGCCCCGGCAAAGCCCCGAGCCTCTCTGCAGCCATAAAGTCGCACACTGGACTCCCGCACCTCATGAAATGGTCTCCCTAGCCATCCTGTCCAATGTCATGCAATGTTTCCCCCAAAACCAAGTGGGACAACGTCCTTTCCCAGCCCCGCAGCCTCGACTATGTCCAAGAGACCACCATGACAGATCCCCACGGACTCGGCGGTGAACAGAGCGTAAAATATGCAGAGAATAAAGGCATCCATAGCTACCGCGGTCGCAGCCATAGCCGGAGACCCAAACCTACCAGGATATCGAAAGGTCAATCCCGTCCGGGCTATCATCATCCCTCACCTCTTCCAAAGAAATCTGCGTAAAAGATGCAAGCTTTGCCGCCACCGGCACGTTTTCGATCGAGGAATCGATATACCTCAATT
This sequence comes from Adenophora triphylla var. japonica, assembly GCA_022495995.1. Taxonomy (NCBI): domain Eukaryota; kingdom Viridiplantae; phylum Streptophyta; class Magnoliopsida; order Asterales; family Campanulaceae; genus Adenophora; species Adenophora triphylla. The sequence goes on along the minus strand of JAFEMH010001459.1, from coordinate 403,435 downwards.
TCGGGACCCCCAATCAAGGCTCGGAAGTCTTCATGCGTTGGGACAATCTCGTTGTAAGAAAAGCAAGAAACGTGTCTCCTGGACGTCCCAAAACCTTGCCGCCGCTTCTCAAAAGGTCCCAATCGGGCGGGAGATCCCTCAAATGCCATAAAGACTTGATCTTGAAAGAAGAATCAAGCAGTCCCTTATGAAATTGGAAGTTGTGTTTCACCCAAGATTGAAGATCGGACAGAAAACGGTCTCGCTTCCCCCTTTGCAATCCGACGGGCTTCTCCATTGCAAAATGACCAAAGATGGTGTCTTTAAGTCCAATATGTGCTCTGGGAATAATTGGGACAAGTTCAAGTGGAAAATGAAATGAAATGGCCAAGCCTTGCTTTTATTCGTAAAATAACTACCCGTACAGAACCGTTTGCCGCACGGCCTCATTTGCCCTCGTGTCCATGCCGCACGGCTACATTTGCCATCTGCAGAAAAAATCTGCAGCAACCAAAGTTGCTGCCCAAGGGAGTTTTCACCCCACTTTCTCAACCAAGACCTGTACAAAAACATGTTCAAAGGTCACCCAAGCATTTATATATCATTATAAATCATTTTGGCCCAGTTTCAGCCCCAATTCCAAGCAAAAAACTGCCCCGAGGCTCAAGTAATATGCAAATTAATAAAAGCATAAATAGAAAAGCAAATAAAACAGTAATACATTGTTTTTGCCCCATCGGCGCCCAAATAAAGCAAAAAATAAACAAAATGTGCATCAAATTTGTCCATTGTTCCTAAATCCACTCTAGAGACCTCCTAGGCCTCCGATTCTTCTTCTTCTTCATCGCTGCTCAGCTCGTAGACGCTAGCCTCCCTCATCAAGTCCTCCAGGTTGCTCACATCAGACAGGTGGACATTATCGTGCCCGTACTCAGCCAGCTGCTCCAGGATGTCAGCATTGGGTCCTCGCCCCCGAGGCATGGCACCGGAAGAGTACTTCGAGGCCGATGAGGTAGACGCTGTGCCCCCGACATGCCTTCTCTTGTGCCCGGGCTCCTGTGCGTCTGCCGCTGCCTTTGAAGTGCAGGCCAGCTTCCTCAGAAGGGACCGGCACATGTCCTTCCAGCCCCTGTTCTGCCTGACCAGTCTGTCGTAAGTGCGAGCTGGAACTTGAGAAAAAGAGAAGAAAATCTCAGAAAATCTCAGAATTGCCAAAAAGCAAAGAAATCTGAAAGAGGGAAAAGACCCTAAAGTGTACTTACAGTGCTGTCCGGCGGCAAGATATACTGGGGCTCCCTAGCATCGGGGACAGGTATCCTCAACCTCCTTGGAACTCCGTGGACTACGTATGAAATGTGCGCAGGAGGGATCGGCGGGTCAGAAGGCTCGTCCTCCCCATATCCCTGAGTGACCGCCGCCTTCACGCCTTCTGGCGTCCTCAGGCGCTGCTCCACAAACACAGCGTAGGGGGTATCCATGTCAAAATACTCCTCGGCGGCCACGCCTGCCTGATATCTAGCGATCTCATCTGCCTGCCAATCCCTGGGCTGTAGCATCCGTGCTGGAGGATCATGGAGAGTAATGGCATCCAATGGAGGGACATGGCCATGCTGCCTAGAAAATCGATCCCCCAAATAGATGACATCACATGTCAGCCCTGTCAGCCATCTCCTCTGCCTGGTCGCCTCAATGGCCTCTCCTAGCAAAATCTCCGGATACCTGCCCCATGGGTAGAAGTCCACTCCGTCATGTCCATCCCTGTTGATGACCGACCTCACCATCTTATAGTCAAAGGTGATCCGGGTCTTCCCCGTGAACTTATCCCTCGCATCTCCCCTCCAGTGGACCATAGCAGGGAAGATGGTGATATCGCTCTGTTGGTTCCACGGAAAGAACCCAATCACCTCACAGAACCAGACCTGCATGTTCAAAACATCAAAAAGGGTCATTTTTCTTTCATAAAAGTCTCAAGACAAGAAAAGAAAGAGAAAAGAAAGAGGGACTACCTCAAGAGCAAATGAAAAACAGTCCATGGAGGCAGCCTTGTTCCGGCTGTACATATCCAGAGAGAAGTAGAGCTCTGCTAATCCGGCCTCGCCCCAGGAGACCGTCCCTATCCCATCAACATCAACTAGGGAATCAAGGAGGCAAGTCATGGCCAGCGTCCCAGAATTTGCGAAGATGGTGACCGACAGCATCAACCACACAAAGGCTCCAGCAAGCTGGTGGGCAGTCACCTCACTAACGTCAAAGTCCCGTATGCAATTCTGTACTGCTACCTCGACGTTCCTCGTCTCTATTCCAAACCCCTTTGGAATCAGCTCAAACCAGACTAAAGCTCTGAACTCCTCCGCTGTGATGTGGTCCCTCCAAGTCATAGGTCTCCCAGTGAACTGTAGGCCAGTGATAGCTGTAAAATCGGCAGGAGTCACTGTCAGCTCTCCCCAGCTAAGATGAAAGCTGTGGGTGGTATCCCACCAAAACTCTGAAAGGGCCTGGACCAAGCCCTTGCTCTTAGAAGTGATATGAATCCCCCTGCCGATAGCCTCAATGAATAAATCTAGGCCGGTAGCCCGCACCAGCTGCTTGGGGTTCGCCCCATTCTTCTCGAAATCGGGCATCCTCTCCCATAGCCTGACAGCAATCTCAGAAGGACCTCTAGACTTGTTCTCCTGTAGACAAGCACAACAAAAGAAATGTGTCAGTCCTTCATCATTTTCAAAAGCATGCATATATTCAAAAAGTGCACATGTTTTCAAAAGAAAAGCATTCATAAAGTTTTTCTAGCATCCTTTGCATCAAAAAAGCGTTTTTCATCACTTGAAACACGTCATGTCAAGCCCCATTGCTTTCCTAAAGCACAAAATCACAATTTTCACAATTCTTTGCACATAAGCATTATTCTTTCAAAAAATGGCATACATGAATCCTTTTCATTGCCCAAAATTTTGTTTTCTCATTGATAATCAAAATTTTGACCTAGTTCTAGCACATGCAAGAACTCCGTCTCACTTTAAACAATTATCATCCTTACTTTATTTTCAAGAAAAAAGTGGGTCATTCTCACTATTTTTGTCAAATAAATTGCACATGCATGTTCTTAGCCTCATAGGTTATTCATCAATGTCTCAAAGTCATTCAAAAAATCATAGGAAAATCCTAGAAAATTCTTAAAATTCGGGTCAAGCCCTAAATCAATCAATACTCAATCAAAATCGACAGAATCGAGCCAAATAAGAATGCTTACCCGTACCGATCGCGGGTTCGTCGATTTGTGCTCCCTTCTCCCCGGATAGAGCTCCGATGGAGGCGTAAGAAAGTCATACTTTCTCTCCGTACGGACAATCTCCTTCCTCCTCCTTTGAGCGGCCGCGGAGATGTTTCTTCTAGCTTGTCTCGGCATAGGATTACCCTCCGGATCCATTCTTGACCAAAGGAAGCAAGGGAATTGAAGGATTTTCGAATTTTCTCTCCTCTCTCTCTCTTCCTCGGCATGTTCTTGGGCGACAACAATGCCAAATGCCCGTTCAAATCAGATTTTAAATAATCTGGAAAAATTAATCTTCTAGCCGTACGGCTTCTTTTCCCTCCCTCTCATGCCGGGCGGCCTCATTCGCTCTGAGCAGAAATTACAATTTTGCCCCTGGACTTTTCACTTGGGCCTACAATTCCCGTTATCCTTTAACTAAGATAACACCCTTTTCAGAAGATATCCCTTATCGCTTAAGCAATTAAGCTTTCTTCCCAGTCGCCTCCGTTAATTCCGTTATAACGGGATAACGCTAGGTGACAACCTCCGAATTATCGAAATCCGAACTTAAGCTACCTCTATCACGAATAGTGAAGTATGCTCAAGTCTTCTAAACTTTAGCTACCTCTATCACAGATAGTGAAGTATGCTCAAGTCTTCTAAACTTAAGCTACCTCTATCACGAATAGTGAAGTATGCTCAAGTCTTCTAAACTTTAGCTACCTCTATCACAGATAGTGAAGTATGCTCAAGTCTTCTAAACTTAAGCTACCTCTATCACGAATAGTGAAGTATGCTCAAGTTATCTAAACTTTAGCTACCTCTATCACGAATAGTGAAGTATGCTCAAGTTATCCCAAACTTCAGCTACCTCTATCACAGATAGTGAAGTATGCTCAAGTCTTCTAAACTTTAGCTACCTCTATCTCCTCGATAGTGAAGTATGCTTCAGTTTTCCAAACTCTAGCTATCTCTATCTCCTCGATAGTGAGGTATGCTTCAGTTTTCTCAAGTTCTCCTAACTTTAGCTACCTCTATCACAGATAGTGACATAAGCTCTAGTTTCTTCAGGTGACAACCTCCATTAATTGTCAATCAGGTGACAACCTCCATTAATTGTCAATCAGGTGACAACCTCCATTAATTGTCAATCAGGTGACAACCTCCATTAATTGTCAATCAGGTGACAACCTCCATTAATTGTCAAAACCTCAAGGATCCTAGACATCGTTCCTAACTATCTAGTGATGTTTGAACTACGATCAAGGCTTGATTCCTCCGGGATACGTAGGTAGCCTTTCATAAAAGGTCCAGCCATCCGACCACTTTGGTCACCCTGTTCCTTCGTCACTCATCAGTGATGAAGTAGCCCCTCATAGAGGCCTAGATATCCGACCACATCGGTCACTTCTAGCATATCCCCAGTAGGATTAATTGCTTGACCTCTTAGGTCATTTTCTTTTCTACTTCCCCAGCAAGAGACCAGTTTCTCTTCTCCATTCCTCAGCGGACCCCATTCCGAACTACGGCCTGGCTTGATTCCCACTCGGGATACATAGGTAGCCTTCCAGAGGTTCAGCCACTCGACCACCTCGGTCTCTCAATCCGTCTCGGCATTCGCCAGATCGGATCCTTTTCTATCAACAACCCCACTCGCCCTGCAAGTGACGTTGCCGAGGGGCTTCTGTAAGTACCCAAATCTGACTCATGCCTTCCGGTTAAATTTCCCGACAATTTGTTAAGTTTCCCGATAATTCCCCGGACCTTCCTAGTGTTCCGGAAATATTCCGGAACTGTTCCAAAACAATTAAGGGCTGAAGGGGAAGCTTCCTAATTAAGAAACACGTTTTTCTTAATTAGGAAATGTTCTAGAATTTGCCACCTTGCATGATTCTAGAAACATGCTGAGTCACAAGGGATAATGCCGCACGGCTGCATTAGCCAAGGACCTCTAGCCGCACGGCTTCATTCGCTCTTCCCAGAAAGCCTATAAATAGAGTCCTCCTCTACCCATTTTACATACACAATATCATCAACCATTACACAATACACTATACTCAAGCAAATGCTGCGAAGTTAGGAAGCCAAAAGGGTGCCAAGAAGTCTCCTCCCTCCTCCTTGAAGATCTAAAAGTTGGTCCTTCCACCTAGCTCCACCCAAAGAAGAAGAGGCCACCATTGGTAACCTCTCATTCCATAAACTTGCATCCTAATTGCTCTATATGATTTAATTGCTCATTGCATTTCATATATTGTTATTATCTTTGCTTGGGACTCGGCATTCATAGTTAAAGATCATATCTTTATACCCCCTTTCCCCCTTTTGCATGCATTAGGCATCCCTTTCCATTAAATATGTAATCTTTTGAATCAAAGGTGCATCCTTTGCTCCTAAAAACCCTATATTTACATAAAAATACCACCTTCATGCATCCTTTGCATATAAAAATCCAATCTTTATGATAAAAATGCATCCTTTGCACATGAAATCCTTTTTCAAGCATCCTTTGCATTAAAGATCATATCTTTATCCTAAATTAACATCTCTTGCTTCTTAAAAATGCAATCTTCATGCATCCTTTGCATATTTGAATCCCAATTTCTTCATAAAAATGCATCCTTTGCATAAAAATCATGTCTTTATGCATCCTTTGCAAATAAAGATCACTTCTTTAAATCAAATGCATCCTTTGCAACCCAAAAATGTCATCTTTTCACTAAAAATGTCATTTTTTACATGCATTCCCCCATGTCCCCATTAGCAACCTTGGAACGGACCGGTGTAAAAGATCCTATCTTTACATCGTTCCTTCCATTAAAGGTTTCATAATTTCTTTAGAAAGGGACAACCTTGAACCCTATATCTCCGATTATCACTTAAGACGAGTATGAAGCATCTATATGAGCTCGACCGTCTTAAAGTGTAGGATTGATGGGCTAAGGACATTCCTTCCTAAAGAACCTCATTTTGTGACTATAAAAGGGAGTCATTCTCTCGATCATGCACAGTCCCGAGGTTAAAAATGCAATGATCACAAGTCCAAGATGAGGACGGGATCATAATCCCGAATACATAAAATTCCAAGGAATCCCGAGCGACAACCAATAAATGGTTTGTACGTCCGGAAGACAACTTGGGACATTTCCCCCCTTTATTTTCAAACACATGCACACACGAAAGCACCCAAGCAAGCACAATTAATGAAATCTTGGGAGACTTGCTCCGGCAAGGCACCTTGGGTGAACGACGATCCGTTCTTCCCAAGGGGTAACTTAACCTCCGAACCCATAAAACCTTTTTTTCAAAGTTTTGAGGTAATCAAAATGGCGTGGCGACTCCGTTTACAAATTAAACCGGATGTCTTCAAACTCGCGTGAATTTCCAATACATAAAATTTGGGGCACACATTCACACTCCGCTAGGGATAACACTTTTGAAAACCTGTTTTTCAAAGCTAAGAGGGTCTTGCTTTCGTTCGTTTAGACATCCAACGTATTCATCTTATGTGCATCCTTGATGATCTTGTGCGGTACATGCATTCTTATAAGATTTTACGACTTGTATGCCTTTTGTTTGTTTCTTGTGGCTATGTTGTTGTGCTTTGTTGGTTTGCTTTGTTCCTTGCCGAGGAGAGGCAGGGGCTGATTTCAGCTTTGCAGGGATTCTGGTTCAGTGACTGTCCCAGTCGTGCGACAGCTTTGTCCTTTGCTGTCCTGTGTCACCCGACAGGAATGGTCACTAGGCAGTGCTTCAGGTGCTGGTTTGAGGGCAGTCCCTTGAATCAAAAGATTGCTCAGTTGATTGTTGTTCCTTTTGTTCCCTGAGAAGAGTGTGTGTGTTTTCTTTCTTTTTCTCTTTTAAAATAATAAAATAAAAAATTTTCGTTTTTTTTTATAAATAAAGGAAGATAGTCATCCGCACACTACACCACATAGATTTAGAACCCTCGGGTGCGATTGACGGCATCGCGGACGGTGATAATATTCGCCTACGCTTGAGCGCCTAATGTCAAACCCATCTCCCTAGCGCGTTATAGGTGGCGCCACACTTAAACCTTACCCACGGTTGGTTTTAATACAACGTTTTAATCACACCAAGATGAATTGTTTTTGAAATTTATGATGGGTCCTCATACCTTCCCCAAAACCTCGCACCTTGTGGGCATGTTGCCAATGTAACATGATTTCACGTAGGGACATGTCACTCCCGTGGCGTGTCCTTAACGGGAGATCATGCCGCATTGTCACCGTGCACCAACGAGAGGTCATGCCGGATTTTTCTTGGAATTTTTTCGAGAATACCCGTTATGCTGCCCGAATTTCTCCAGAAATTTGGATCACTCGTCCGTCTCACATCGTGTTAGGTCTTGATTAGGTATCATTGCCTATTATTAATTTCAAACACAAAGCATTTTGTGTGACCTGAACGTTGCATCCCTAGGCTTCTCCAAGGTGTAGTTTGCGTAAATAAAGGCTTCTCCTTTCCCAACCGTTCTTAGGATTTAAAAAACTGATTTATACTTGAAGATAAATAAATTGTTGCATGAGTCTGTCCCTCTTGTCCTTTCACTCTCCTCTATTTCCTCAAAAGTCTTCTTCCTTCCCTACCTTATAAACCCGTATCTACCCCTGAAGCTACGGCGAGTTGGATCCGATCATCTGTTTCAGGAGCTCGTTTGGTCCGGGTTGTCAAGGAAGTTCAGGCAGTTTTCGAAGTTTTGGTCAGTGCAGAATCAGGTATGGCTGGGATTGGAGATGTGTTTGCCGCTCAGTCTGCTGGAGGTTCAGGTCCGATGAGTCAACCGGGTTTGAACGATATGTCTGCAGATGAGTTGAGGATAACTTTGGAAGCCGCTTTGGCCAGGGAACGTGAGGCCCGCCTGTTAGCTCAGAATGCCAAGACCCAAGAAGAAGAAGCTCATAACCGCTTTGTTGAGGCCATGAGGGCCCGGGGAATAGCAATGATCCGTAGAGAAGATGGTTCTTATGAGGAAATTACTGAAGAGGGTAACAACGAGATTGGATCCGCTTCTCCTACCTAGCCTGCTCAGCCCATTTACAATGCTATGCCTCCTCCCATGAGCTATGCCCCGCGCCCCGATCAAATGCCATCTCCGGGAATGATTGTGAATGCCCAAGGAAGGTTTCCTCCCCCATCCTCTCAAGCATATAATCAAGTTGCTCAGCAAGGTCCTAGCAAGAATGGTGGCCAACCATCGAAATTCTTCGATCTCACTTCCTCTCCAGCTCCCAATGCCCCGATACCACAGGTTCAGTACGGGTCTCAGTTCCAAGCCAGCTACTCCCAACCCCAGTTCAGTTTGTACCCCGACAGTTATCAGTGTGGTCAGTCTAATCTGCAACAGAATGGTCAGCATCGTCTTTCAGGGAATTAGATTTGTCAAAACAGTATCCCGAGGTATCCGCAGTCTCAGCTCCAAGGCAATTTCCCTCAGCCCGCAGTGTGTTCTCCTCTTACCCAGCATCTGTATGGTTCCACCCCGTATTCGGCTCCTTGCATCAGTACCGGATTTTCTACTCTTGGGCAGTTTGGAGGTCAGTCAGCGCAATTCAGTCCCCAAAATCCCAGTGTGCAGTTTAATGGCTATGACATGTACGGGAACAGGATGCCCAGCTCTGTCAGTTTGTTGTGTAGTAATATCAGTATCCCCAGTACCTTCGGTCTCCCATCGGCTGCTTTGCCCATTAGATCTACTTCGGAGTTCCCAGTGCCGTCTTCAACAGTGGCTCCTGCTATTCCCCAGATTCCAGGTTTAACTCCGGAAGTAACGGCCTTATTGAAGCAGATGCAACAGCAAATCGATAGACTAACTGTAGGTTCTAGTGGTCTCAAGGTGGTGGACCCAGCTCAAGTAACTCCCTTGCCTCATAAGTTCAAGATGCCAAAGAGGACTTTGATGGCACGGCTTGTCCAAAAACTCATGTGGATACATATGTTATGACTATGGGGGCGATGGGTTGCACGCCCGAGTTTATGGCATCCCATTTTCATCTAACTTTGAAAGGACCAGCGCTCACATGGTTTTTGGCCTTGAAACAAGAATGCCGCTCCACCTGGAGCCAGATCACAGAGACCTTCTTGGAGAAGTATAAGGGCAATCTAGAGTGGCGTACCACCCGAGATGACTTAGTGGGGACCATTCAAAAGAATGACGAGTCAATCACGGAATTCTATAAGCGGTGGAATGCCAAGCTTAACGAACTGTCGGAGCCAATTCCCCTTCAAGATCAAAAGGACATCTTCTTGTCATGTGTGAAGCCGGTGTTAAGGGAAGCCATCGGAAAAGGTTGGTACCCAGATCTCAGGGAAATGGTTGGAATAGGTGCTCGTAGTGAGAATAGGCTTTTTAATCAAACTCCGGGTGTAAATGCTAGTGGAAATAACGGAAGTGGAGGATTCAGGCACCGGACAATAAACCCAGTCTATGCCATGGCACCAAAGGGAAGAGAAGTAGTTAAGGACAACATTGTCAATAATCTGCAAGGAGGAGGTAATAATGGGCCTAATAATGGGAGATTCCAACCAAAGCAGCAACGAAAGTTTGATGACTTGGGCATGACTACGGAAGAGGTTTACAATGGATTGCTCAGAACTGGTATGATAAGGCCGCTGGAGAACTATAGTCCTGCTAATCCCAATCCCAATCTTGACACAAGCAAATATTGTCGGTTCCATCAGTTCCCAGGGCACACCACCAATACTTGCTTCACCCTCAAAAGAATTATTCAAGGCCTTGTGGATGAAAAGAAGATTGAAAAGTCTCCTCGCCCTAACGTCGTCAGCAACCCTTTGCCCAGCAACAACGTGAATCTCATCGACTTTGGTGAAGAATATTTTGTCAATGTAATAGAGTTTGGGGAGTCTGTAAATGGAAATGTTAGTGGTGATTGTAATAAGGTCGTGACTGATGTAATCCCTTGTTCTGGTGAAATGAAAGACAACTTTTGCTATGTTTTGTATCTTGATGACTTGTATGATTTGAATAATGCTGCTGATTATGATGATTTCGAAGAGCGTTTGGTTGTCAACGCTATCTCCTCTACAATTCCTAGAGATTCCCCAATCTCTTTGGAGGAACTCAGGATAGCAGCTAATGTGGAGGCGCCATTGTCCGTGAATGAGATAAGACAGGCGGCGTGGCCATACAGCACTCGTCCTGCTCCGATTACGCTAGCCGAACTCAAAGAGGCCAGTAAGAACTTTGTGGTTGAGAATGATCAAGAGGTTAATTTGTTGACCCGATCTGGAAGAATGTTGGGAATGGATAGTGCAGATCCATCCGGTAAAGGTAAAGGAGTTGCAGTTTCGAACCCCCAGGCCTCTCAAGATCCCTACAAATCAGCAGGAAGTGAAGAAAGCCGTGAAGATCCAATTTTAACACAGTTGAAGAGAACCCAAGCCGATATCTCTTTATGGTCTCTACTCACATCCTCCTACCCCCACAAGCTAAAACTGGAAGAGGCTCTGTCCAAAACTAAGGTGTCTGTCAATGCCACTCCCGATAAAGCCTGTCAGCTGATCGGGACGGCCCAGTATGGAAACATCATTACTTTTATAGACCTTGATCTGCCTGCTTACGGTTTGAAACATAATGAGTCTCTACACATCACTATGCCACTGGAGGGGCGCCGGATTCCCCATGTATTGGTAGACAATGGGTCAGCTATGAATGTGCTTCCTGCCAAAATGATGAGTATGCTAGATATTGATGCACAGAGCCTTAAACCATCCAGTCAGACCATAAAAGCCTACGATTCGACATCCAGGGCGGTGTTGGGGATAGTCTCTCTGAATTTGTTGTTTGGGAGCAAGGAGATGATAGTAGAGTTCCAAGTTATCGACATTCCTGTCACGTTCTCAGCGCTATTGGGTAGACCATGGATTCATGAAATCGGGGCAGTAGCATCCACCCTCCACCAGTGTTTGAAGTTTGTGCAAGATGGAGTTCTGACGACTATTTATGGGGATAGCGTCACTATTGGGGAAACCAGTACCAATACCATGCCAGTGATGGAAATCAAACTTGACCAGGAGAACCTGATGCTCAGTGGTTTTACGATAGAAAAGCCTAAAGGGCAGGTTTGCACTATAGATTTGACAACCTCCTCGGATAAGATTCCCCCTGTGCTGAAAATGATGAGAGGCTTGAGCTACATCCCTGGCCTGGGGCTAGGGAAGCGTCAACAGGGACCCTGTAAGCTTGTGTTGCCAGAAGCCAAGAGAAACAGGCAAGGCCTGAGGTATGTCGTGACGGGAGAAGACAAAGCGTATGATAAGACTGAAGCGTTTAAAGAAAGGATGACCTCAGCTGCTGGTAAGAAGTACAAGAGGCCTGACATGCGCCCGTACAGCTGGTCTTTGAACAGACACTTTTTCAAGGAGGATGGGGAATTGTTTGTTTGCCCAGAGCCGAAGCTGAGCCAAGTGGAAGAAAGGATGAGAACAATTCGGAGGTTTGCCAACAGCCAAAACCCTGTGAAGGAAATGCTCATTAGTATGCCCAGAAGGCCAGGTGTCACCGCCACATTTGAGAACAACTACCATTTCTGGGGGCCTGATTATGTCAACCAGTTTGAGAAGCTTGCTTTGGATGAGCCCGTCATGCACAAAATCCGTGGGGCAGACCCTGTAGACATTGATGGTGATTTAGCAGATCTGTTCGAGGATCAAGGGCTGTCAGAGCCTGAGAGCGGTATGTTCGCAGAAGTGATACTTGCAGAAAGGCTTATCGTTGCTGAGGATCCCAGTGATTTGATTGACTTTTCCTCTGATAGAGAGGTTGTGGCCATGTTGGAATTCGAGAAGGAGTCTGTTGTGAATCTGAACAGTTTAGAGACCGTTGCAGAGAGGCCGCTGCAGAACTGGACTTCATTCCAAGGACCGGTCGCTGACAGGGAGACTATGATCAAAAAGCTAGGGCTCAAGCCTCGTCCCGGTCCCCCCGAGTCTAAATTTGTCCCCCATGTCCTGAGTCATTCCCCAGAATCCTTTGTGATTGAGTTCTAGTCCTACGATCGGTCTGACGTCCTCACGATGGAAGACCGTCGTCGCGTTGTAGACACTGTTTTTCCTTTCGCTTTGAATAAAATGGTCGATCTTTCTGAGTATCCCGTGATTGCCAATCTAACAATTGAACGCTTAACTAAAATTAATCATCAAGATTTAAAAATAATTAAGCCAGATTCAATTGAAGATAATGCAGACTTAATAGATAAGCAAATTTTAGAAAATAATTCAAAGAAGGTTGGCGAGCAAAAGGAAAGCCGGGCCCAAGCTGCCGATGAGGTATTGACAACGGTGAACCTGGGAACAGCCGAAGAACCCAAAGAAACACAAATTGGTAGCTTCTTCTCCGGAGATGAGCGGATTGCCCTGATCGAGTTGCTTAAAGAATTTGTAGACGTCTTTGCCTGGTCCTACAAAGACATGCCCGGGTTGGATGCATCTATTGTAGAACACCGAATACCCCTGGATCCAGAGATTAAGCCAATCAAGCAGAAACTGAGGCGGATCAAGCCCGAGTGGTCCTTACAAGTGAAGGAAGAGTTTGAGAAACTCCTACGGGTGGGCTTTATCAAAGTGATCGAATACCCGACTTGGCTGGCAAACATATATAGTCACGGTCACAAAAGTAAATGGAAAGGTTCGGGTTTGTGTAGATTTCCGGGATCTGAACAAGGCTAGTCCCAAGGATGACTTCCCATTGCCAAACATTGACATGTTGGTAGACGCAACGGCGAACTATGAGGTCAAGTCTTTTGTCGATGGATTTACGGATTATAACCAGATTAAAATGGCCGAGGAAGATCAGGACAAGACAACATTTACCACTCCTTGGGGCACTTATTGTTACATTGTGATGCCGTTTGGGTTGAAGAATGCCGGGGCTACCTACCAAAGGGCCGTCACCACCCTGTTTCACAACATGATCCACAAGGAGATTGAAGTGTACGTGGATGATATGATTATTCACTCAAAAGGGTCAGATGGACAACACTTCACTGATTTAAGGAAGTTCTTCAACAGACTTCGGGAGCATTCCATGAGGCTAAATCCAGCCAAGTGCACTTTTGGGGTTATCCAGGGTAAGTTTTTGGGCTACATGGTCACAGAACGAGGCATCGAAGTAGATCCCAGAAAAGTCAAATCAATTGTTGAGATGAAGCCACCCAGAACTGTCTCCGAAGTAAAAGGTTTCATGGGCCGTCTACAATACATCAGTCATTTCATCAACCAGCTGACTTCCATGTGTGAGCCAATCTTTAAGCTTTTGAAGAAGAATCAGGAAGTGGTTTGGAATGAGGAATGTCAGCTAGCGTTCGAGAGAATCATAGCTTACCTTGTTAATCCTCCCATTCTCTGCCCACCTCACAGGAGCAAGCCTCTACTTCTATATCTGACGGTCACAGACACAGCTATCGGAGCCATGCTAGCTCAAGAGAAGAAGGATTCCAAGATTGAGAATGCCATATATTTTGTCAGTCGCAAATTCCAAGGTAGCGAGTTGAATTACTCTGCCCTAGAGAAGACATGCGCAGCTCTGGTTTGGGTGGTCGGAAAGCTAAAGCACTACATGCTATCCCACACAGTACATCTGGTCTCCAAAATGGACCCGATCAAATACCTGTTTCAGGGCGACAGAGGCAACATTTCCACCAGATTGGCCAAATGGACCTTCTTCCTAGCTGAATTCGATATTAAATATATGATCCGGAAATCAATCAAGGGACAGGCTTTGGCAGATCAATTGACTGATTCCCCTAGTAATGAAACCCGAGGACCAGATCTCCAGTTTCCAGATGAGGGGATTTTTGTCGTAGAAAATGGCAATCGGTGGCAGTTATTCTTTGATGGCGCGGCGAACAAAAGAGGTAACGACATCGGGATGGTACTGGTAGACCTGAATGACATGCATACCCCCATAGCTATCAAGCTAAACTTCTTAGTTACCAACAATGCATTCGAGTACGAAGCTTGCATAGCCGGTCTTGAGGTTGCCCTAGAGAGACATGTGGATGAGTTGGAAGTGTTTGGTGATTCCCAACTGATAATAAATCAAGCCGCCAACAGATGGAAAACTTCAGATCCGTGTCTCCAGAGGTATCATGCTTACATTGCAGAGCTCGTCGGTCAGTTCAAGGAAGTGTCATTCCAATTCCTGCCACGAGATAAGAACAAATTTGCCGATGCCCTAGCTACTCTGGCCTCTTTGGTAGAAATCCCAGAAGGAAAGTCAATCAAACCATTCAGGGTCGGTAGACGAGAAAGTCCTGCGTATTGCTGTGAAATAGAAGTCGAAACCGTCAATGAGCCGTGGTACAACAGATCTTCCAATATCTCAAGCATGGTGAAGCATCTTTCCCCGTTGATAAAGAAGGAAACCCAAAAGGTATTCATGCCAAGAGTCTACAAGCTTTGAAAAGGCTATCGGCTCAGTACGTCATACTTGGCAATGAGTTATGGAAGAAAAGGGAAGGTTGCCCTCTCCTGCTCTGTATCAGCAAAGAAAAAGATCAGAGAGTAATGGAAGACGTTCACAATGGCACCTGCGGACCTCATATGAACGCTCGATCCCTTATGCATAGCATTATCAAGTTGGGCTATTTCTGGATCACTATGGAAACTGATTGCATCCAGTTTGTGCGGACTTGTGACAAATGCCAACGGTTCTCCAACCTCAACCACATCCCTCCTCATGATCTATACTGTATGACAACTCCTTATCCCTTCGCAACGTGGGGGATCAATGTCATCGGGAAGATAACTTCATCAGGGAGCAATGGACACTCATTTGTTTTGGTCGCAGTAGATTACTTCACGAAATGGGTGGAAGCCGCGTCCTACAAAGTGCTCACAGCTAAGAAGGTAGCTCGCTTCATAAAAGAACAAATTTTCTGCCGCTACGGAGTCCCGAACGAAATCATTTCTGACAATGGAACCCACTTCGAGGGAGAGACCGATCGTCTGCTTACTGAATACAGGGTCAAGCGCCACAAGTCGTCACCATACAGACCACAGACAAATGGTGCTGTCGAGGCTGCTAATAAGAACTTGGAGAGAATCATAAAGAAGATGGCCGAGCAAGGAAGGGATTGGCCGAAGAAGCTACATTTAGCATTGTGGGGCCATCGCACTTGAATTCGGACTGCCACCGGCGCAACCCCATACGCCTTGACCTACGGAATGGATGCTGTCATGCCCATTGAGCTAGAAATTCCATCCCTCAGGGTATTGCTCGAGAATGAGATAAATGAGATTGAATGGCTCCAAAGTCGGTACAACAAATTGGCACTGTTAGACGAACGTAGATTAAAGGCCATGGAGCACAATCGGGCATATCAGAAGAGAATGGCCCGTGCTTTTGACAAAAGGGTGAAGCCCAGGGATATCAAGGTTGGTGATCTGGTTCTCAAGATGAAGCCCGCAAATCAGAACAGTGCATTGGGCAAATGGGCACCTTTCTGGGTAGGACCATTTCTAGTGAAGAAGATATTCTCCGGAGGAGCAATGCAGTTGACAGATCTGGATGGTAATCCATTTTTGCACCCCGTCAACGGAGACAAGTTGCGACGGTATTATGTGTGATTGAGTCTTTTCCCCTTCTGTAAATAAAATAAAAATGATAAAAAAATGAAAATAAAGGCGCAATAAAATTGTCCCAGATGAGACTGAAAACCTCTCAAAAGGCAGTCCATGCAAAAATAAGGGACGCGCCCGGTGCTAAAAGAATATACCCAGCTAGGCTGAAAACCCTAAAAAAGGGCAGTCTAGGTAAAAATCAGGGTTGCACCATGTCCCCCTTCTGTCTTCCCCTTTCTTTAAACACAAAAGTTGATTGAGTCGAACTACGGAGACCTGAGCCCCTTAGTTCTCTTTGTAAAAGGGGAACGTAGGCAACCACTTGTGGTTCGGTCTAAAATGCTGGAAAATCTTAAACCTTGCCAAAATGTGTTTTGAGTAAAGTTCTAAGGCTTTTCAAAGGTTCATTTTAAGTTAATATTCTTTTTGATGAGTTCAAGCACGGCCTGCTTTTGACTCAAATAACTTGCTGCGAATAAAAGGAAATAAACTTTCAACACCTACTTCGTCTGCATTAAAGTAATTAAGGGATACTCACGTTCCATACAAATAAACCTCTCTCTCAAAGTACAAAAAAAAAATAGAGTCTCCTATCTCTCAGAAAAGTGTCTAGAAGCTCGTTCCCGCTCTCAAACTTGCATCTCTGTTCTTCCTTTTCCTCGGCCCCCGGGAGGTCCTTGGCCTAGGAATGTCAAATAAGTCAGTTTGAGCTCGTCCCAGCTCAGGCATAGCGCGTGTCGGTGGCTCGATCAGACCAGTCTCCCTCAAAGCAGCCCTGGTAGCCCTTTCCTGTCGTATGGCCTCTCTGCGAGCCATCACCTCCGGATCATCCCTCATAGCAGCTCTCCGGATCTCTCGCCTCCGATAGTCCTCAGCAACATCACCGGTAACATTATCTGGATTCCCTTGGGCCTCTGTATCTCTGAAAGACCGACTGGTTGGGTAATCTACTCCCAAGTACTCCCGACGGCGAGCCTCTATCGCCAGCTGCACAGGACCCTGTTGCTCTTCATACCAAATCAGATACTCCGTGGTCAAGAATGTAAACCCTCTGGCCTGACGAAGAGCGTCCGTGTGGGAAGGAAACCCTCCAAGAAGGATCTGCTGAAGAATTGCACAGTCTGGGGCTCAGTCATAACCATCGGAACAACGTCAGTCGTCAGCCTATCTCTCAAAGCCCGGATAATTTGCTGAGGGTACCGATACTGCCTGCTCACTAGTGATGGGACACAAAATGAAGACACATGTAACCCTGGCAGTCTAACTACCACCGACCCATCCTGAATGTCTCTCATGGTCTGTAGCCCCCACGCCGGAATCCAGTAGTTCAGATCAGCAGTCCCGTACCGCGTCAACCTCACCTGCCAACTGTCAGCGGCCGCATCCCTCAGTAACCTGCATTGTCTAGTCACCCAAGGCATCGCTGTTTGACCCTCTGGTAATGGCCCAATCAAGCGTAGTCTCTCAGAAAGCCACAAAGATAACAAAATGGGGCTGCCTGCACCCATGAAAGCAGATCCTCCGGCTAGTCTATCAAGGCCGTGGTAGGTCTCAGCTAATAGCAGCGGTACAATGTCCATCTCCCCTTGGCCAGTCCGGATTTGACGAAGGTCCACACCTCGGTCACCCCTAAGCTGTCTGACAATCTCCAACAACGCACCTGAGCAGACTCCGACATATCCACAGAAGTACTAAGCTGACAGGGTAAGCAATACGTATATGTCCAAAGAGGTAGAAAGATCAAACAGCGTCGGACTGGAAGATCGCAGCCGAGCCATCCGGGTCAAGTCTACAAGTTCACCATTCAGAATCATAGGTGCCACCTGATCTGCTGGCAGGCACAGGAAGTCTGATAACTGCTCCACAACCGGCCGCCTGTCCCGAGGAAATGCTACAGTCTCCGCCTCACCCAAGCCTGTCAATGCTCTGAAATCCTCCATGGTTGGCGTCAGATCATTGTATGATAAATTAAACACGTGCCTCTCCGAGTCCCAGAAACAGGAAGCTGCCCGGAGTAAGTCCCAATCAACCCTCCAGTTCTTCAAAGGCCAGAGACACGGCATGCCATACCGCCTGTTAATGATTTTCCCATGATGCTTTTGGTGAAATTGTGAAACTTCGATAAAGTCCTGGCGAAATTGATGTTCCCGAGAAGCTATTTTCCTGTTAAAGTTCTCCATGGTGATTGAAAGTTCCAACCTTTGTCGCAGAAATCGCTTATCTGTCAAGTTGGGGCTACTGGTGTCCTCCTACTGAAAGGGCAATGTCTGCAAATGAAACCTGAGTTGATTTTAAAAAGGCCCTATCACGAGCTTCTCCCAGTCGTGCGACACATCTTGACAAGCAGACACGTCGTGTCGGGCGACATTCCTTGTCAGCATCAGATAACAAACAGGGTCTTGCAAGTGGTTTTTCCGTGGCACTCTCTAACGCGCCGTCGCTGCAATACACCTCACACACTCACCTGTAAATGCACGGGAGAGGCCCCCCCACCATATGTATCACTATACACAATTACCCAAGACAGTTCCATAATATCATGTACAAACCCGACAAGGCTGACCTGTCAATACAATAAATCGCATTTCTCTTCCCTCGTTCCCAGAATGTACAGACTCATGCAAACAAGCTAACATAGTTTAACCGTCACTAACAAAATAGCATAGTCAGATATAGTGTTTGGAGTGTTGTTTTCCCCCGCAGGTACAACAATCAAACTGAGCAAACCTCAAAGATTGCCCCTCAAAGCACAACCGAGACAAAGAATCCGTTTTTATTTGAATCTCCCCAGCAGTGCGCATCCAGATCAGTGGCCCCGCCGTCAAAGCACCAACAAGAGTCCTGTCCCAAGCAAGCAAAATCCCTGATTTACCAAGCAAAGCTCAAGACACGTAAGTCAACCGTCAACAGAGACTGCCCCGCACTTAACAGCTACACTTATCCCCAGCAGCAGTAGCATGAGTCCCTTCGACACCCACAAAGATCAGCAATGGCACGAGACCCTCCGGCAGCCACAATTGTCAGTATCAGTAGCATTAGTCCCTCCGGCAGCTACAGGTAAGCACAACGCAGGTATGAAAGCACATCTCAGTCAATTACTTCCCTAAAAAGCATTAGTCAAAGTCTTGGGTGACTCCCCCTCCAGTCAAAGTCTCGGGTGACTCCCCCTCCAGCCAAGTCTCGGGTGACTCCCCCTCCAGTCAAAGTCTTGGGTGACTCTCCAGTCAAAGTCTCGGGTGACTCCCCCTCCAATCAAGTCTCGGGTGACTCCCCCTCCAGTCAAGTCTCGGGTGACTCCCCCTCCAGTCAAATCTCGGGTGACTCCCCCTCCAGTCAAATCTTGGGTGACTCCCCCTCCAGTCAAAGTCTCGGGTGACTCCCCCTCCAGTCAAGTCTCGGGTGACTCCCCCTCCAGTCAAAGTCTCGGGTGACTCCCCCTCCAGTCAAAGTCTCGGGTGACTCCCCCTCCAGTCAAGTCTCGGGTGACTCCCCCTCCAGTCAAGTCTCGGGTGACTCCCCCTCCAGTCAAGTCTCGGGTGACTCCCCCTCCAGTCAAAGTCTCAGGTGACTTCTCCTCCAATTAAATCTTGGGTGACTCCCCCTCAAGTCAAAATCTCGGGTGACTCCCCCTCCCCCTCCAGTCAAATCTTGGGTGACTCCCCCTCCAGTCAAAGTCTCGGGTGACTCCCTCCGGTCAAATCTCGGGTGACTCCCCCTCCAGTCAAGTCTCGGATGACTCCCCCTGGGTGACTCCCCCTTCAGTCAAAGTCTCGGGTGACTCCCCCTCCAGTCAAATCTTGGATGACTCCTCCTCCAGTCAAAATCTCGGGTGACTCCCCCTCCCCCTCCAGTCAAATCTTGGGTGACTCCCCCTCCAGTCAAAGTCTCGGGTGACTCCCCCTCCAGTCAAATCTCAGGTGACTCCCCCTCCAATCAAGTCTCGGGTGACTCCCCCTTCAGTCAAAGTCTTGGGTGACTCCCCCTCCAGTCAAATCTCGGGTGACTCCCCCTCCAGTCAAAGTCTCAGGTGACTCCCCCTCCAGTCAAAGTCTCGGGTGACTCCCCCTTCAGTCAAGTCTCGGGTGACTCCCCCTCCAGTCAAAGTCTCGGGTGACTCCCCCTCCAGTCAAATCTCGGGTGACTCCCCCTCCAGTCAAAGTCTTGGGTGACTCCCCCTCCAGTCAAATCTCGGGTGACTCCCCCTCCAGTCAAAGTCTCGGGTGACTCCCCCTCCAGTCAAAGTCTCGGGTGACTCCCTCTCCAGTCAAGTCTCGGGTGACTCCCCCTCCAGTCGAATCTTGGGTTAGATACCTCCTAATAGTCTGAACTACGTCTGGCTTGATTCCCTCCCAGGGATACATAGGAATCCTTTCTTCAAAGGTCCAGCCATCCGATCTCCCAGATCACCGTCCAGCCCTCCGCCTTATTCCCCAGCTGCTCATTGGGATTGGGTCTTATTTTATCGACAACCTCACTTCCTCCATAAGTGACATTGCCGAGGGGCTCTGTAAGTACGCCAACCCAATTCGCAACCCTTTTAGATGCATTTTAATGTAATAAAATTGCATTTGGGGCATTTTGGTAAATTCTCGGTCTATTCTGAGACTTCCGGAAACATTCCATAAGTTTCTCGCGAAGGAAGTACTTTTTTGTACTTTGCTCATGCCAAGGGACCTAAGGAGAATAAACCTGTTTTGGATTTTTCGGGTATTATCCCAGAATGTTCCAGAACCAGATTTGGCGCCAAAAATGGCTGGTGGCACCTCCTATCACGCGACAACTTGAAGCCTTGGAAAGTGGTTACAGAGTGCCGTGCGACATAAGGTGACCATGATCAGCAGCTATAAATAAGACCCTACCCCTCTCAGTTTTGGATCCCAATTTCGACTCCCTAACGTCACTCTGCACAAATTACCCCAGAACCTCTCTCTCTCCTCCTCCCTCACCAAAAACTACCCAATTCCCCTCTAATCCCCTCATCCTTCATACATCTTCAACCCAATTACCCTCCTACTTCCCCAAGCACCTTGAATACTCCAATCCAGCTCTCAGTTCGTGTCTAGATCTCCACTTCAGAAGCTGAATCGAAGGCTTTTGCACCTAACTTGGTGTAGAAGTTGAGGACTACAAGGTAACATATCTCTCTCTCTCTCTCTCTCTCTCTCTCATCTATTTGTTTTATTGTGCTTCCTTCTTCTCCACTTGATAATCAGGCTCCATCTGCCTCAGATTATCAAGTGGCAACTGCAATCTCTCTGTTTAAATCGTGTTTGCTTGAGTCCAATTGCATGTTCATGATGTGATCTATTTGTGATTGCAATTTGGATGTCAAGGGAGTGTGGATCTCCCATATCCACACTCCTTTGGTTGATTCGGGTTAGATTCATGTTATTCTGATTGATTATGGTATAATTGATTGATTTGATTTGGCATCTGTTGAATCTGTTTCTCAGTTGTAAGGTTCCTGCAGATGGTAAACCTGTGTCACGCGACACATTTGGACATGAGGAGTCCTGTGTCATGCGACACATCGTGCCCATTGAAATTACCTGGGATTTTCGCGCAGACGCGGAAACGCGGTTGTCTTTCGCGGAGGGTTGGTGTCTGAGACCTCGCTTTTGGGAAGGAGAGGAGTCGCCAGGCGGTTTTTGTATTTTGAGCCCAAACGTTGAGAAACGGCTTTTGTGAAAATGGTGTCGTTTTTATTGGTAGCAAAAACTTAGGAAAAGACTTTGAAAACAGGGGGGTCATTTTTATTGGTAGCAAAAATGAGTAAAAAGCTTTTTTAGTACCAGAGATTGTTAGGTTCGGAGGTCACATTACGTTTCGGGAAGAGTATTACGAGATCACCCGAAACGCCTCGTATGACGAGTCTTTCTACCTTTCTCGAAATCGTGTGTGTGTGTTTGCATTTTGAAATGGGGGCTTGAATGACAAGCTTAATCTTGGTTTGAATGTCAAACGTTGATTAGGTGACTTGTTTGAAAAGACGAGCGTTTGAATGACAAACGTCGGTTTTGTAGTTTTTAGGAAAAGTGACGCTAATGCTGATTTTAACTGTTTATCTTAAGTGTCAAATGTTGAATTTTAAGAAAAGAGCGTTTGAATGTCAAACGTCGGATTTTGAGTTTGAAGATGAGCGTTTGGATGCCAACCGTCATTTTGCGCGTTTTGAAAGAGAGTTCGAAGGTCGAACTCCGGTTTTGAACCGGGCGTGTCATTGTTAACGATTTTTACGGGAAAAAAATGTATTAAATGATTTTGAATGTCAAATGGTGGCTTTTAAGTTTGAAGATGAGCGTTTGGATGCCAAACGTCATTTCGCGCGTTTTGAAAGAGAGTTCGAAGGTCGAACTCCGGTTTTGAACCGGGCATTACATTGTTAACGATTTTTACGGGAAAAAATGTATTAAATGATTTTGAATGTCAAAAGTCGGCTTTTAAGTTTGAAGATGAGCGTTTGGATGCCAAACGTCACTTCGCACGTTTTGAAAGAGAGTTCGAAGGTCGAACTCCGGTTTTGAACCGGGCATCACATTGTTAACGATTTTTGCGGGAAAAAAAACGTATTAAATGACATGCAATCAACGAATCGGGTTGCGACTCGGACTTTGAAAAGTAAATACTATCACGATCCAAACGGGTCGGACTTTATAAATGACAGTATTTAAAGTGCGGTATCAACGGAATCAAACGATCCAGAATTGTAAATGACGATCGACGAGCCAAACGACTCGGAATTGTAAAGTTGCATGAAATGTAAATGACGGTCGACGGATCAAACGGTCCGGAATTGTAAATGACAGAAATTTAAATAACGTTCGACGGATCGATAGATTCGGAATTGTAAATGACGGAAATTTAAATGGAACGGGGCCGGAACGCCGTTTTAACCAGAGATTACTTCTCTTACGGGAAGAGAAGAGGATCTAGGGGCTAAAAATTATCGGACCCCGTTAGACGGAGGCATCTACATTTCAATAATGTTCGTCTGAAATGGTTATAGCGACTGGCGCGTAAACCGAGGCAGAACAAGATATTAGGGAGAGGGAGTTATACCTATGGCTAGGGTTGACTCCTTTGGCTCGGGGGGTGTATACGGAATACGGAAAGTGGTTTGGGATGGTGTTTTAAGGTGGTGAGGGGCATATTTGATCGAAATACGGAGGTTTCACGCGAATCGAGATGAAACGGGAGCTCGGGAAGGGGTGAAACAGGTTTGGACCGTGGCTATGGTGAATTTGGAGAGTAATTTTTTTGTTGTAAATGGCTTTGATAGCCTTGGTATTTATAGGTGAAATTTCAGCATGAGTCCGGATGGACTTAGCTTGAAATCCAGGGGGTTTTGTGAAACTTTGGAAATTGGAGGGACTTGGCGGCAATGCAGTACGCTGCAAAAGAGTCCAAATGACTGAGACTGTATACCAGGGGTATTTTAGTCTTTTCTCCTTGATTTTTGATTGAAAGGTGACTAAAGGGAGGTGGCATGCATGCCACATGTCCCATGACTCACCAGGCTTTATGGGAGTTCGTGCCCGGGTCCCGGTTTTGTCCATTTTTAAAATAACAGTCCGAAAAATGTTCGAAACGCCCCCGGAAAGTGCTGGAAAGTGCGTTTTTCAAGGAAAGCCGTACTTTTATGTGCGATGACGTGTGTTAAGTACGTTTCGACGTCGGGATGCACGGGGCAGTCCCGAGACGTCTCGTTGGCTTGAGAACGGGGAGCTTAACAGGTTTCGGTTAACCTGTAGCGGGTCAGTTAATGGATTCCGGTTAACTTTTAACGGATTTTGACGATCCAGATTTGGGTACTTACAGTTAGCCCCTCAGCGACGTCTCTTCCGAAGGAAGTGGGGTCGTTGAAAAAAGATAAGGATCCAAATCGGGATGCCTTACTTTGAAAAACGTGGGCGGTCAGCTGGCTGGACCCTTAGCGAAAGGATTCCTACGTATCTCGAGCGGGAATCAAGCCGATCGTAGTTCGTAGGTGCAAGGACCGCGCGTGGGGACCTTGACCGGAGCGAGACTGTTGGGAGGCATCTAAACCTGAGTGAGACCATTGCGAGGCACCTGAACCTGAATGGAGACTATTGTGAGGCGTCTGAACCAGGGATTTCTGAAACATTCGAGGGCGTGTGGCGCCTCAGACCAGAGTTGCTGATACATACGAGGGCGTGTGGCACCTCAAACCGGAGTTACTAGATCATACGAGGGCGTGTGGCGCCTCAAACCGGAGTTGCTGGAACATACGAGGGCATGTGGTGCCTCAAACTGGGGTTGCTGGAAGATACGAGGGCGTGTGGCGCCTCAAACCGGAGTTGCTGGAACATACGAGGGCGTGTGGCGCCTCAAACCGGGGTTGCTGAAACTTTTGAGGGCGTGTGGCACCTCAAACCGGGGTTGCTGAAACTTTCGAGGGCGTGTGGCGCCTCAAACCGGAGTTGACGAGGATACGTTTATCCTGAGACGATGGCGTTCATGCCTTGAGTGCTGGACTTACGATGACGGCCAGGTTTATCCTGCTGGGGATAGGGTGGTAATGATGGGAATAGTTGTGTTAAACTGGCGTTATTAACAACTCGGAAGGATTGACGTTCTAATGATGGGGTTTGGAACGGGATGTGGTCTCGGGAGAGACTGACACATTGCTGGAGAAAAGCATCCAGAGTTCTGACGGGGTCAGTTAGGAACTGAGGGGGTTGATTGACGTTTCTTCCTTTAGACGGATAGTCTTAGGATCCTGCTGGGGATGAGCGTTCGGGCTGACGGCGATGGCCGAAGAGGGATTGTTGTGCGGGCTTACCTTGATGGCCGCTGAGGTTGGACGATCGGGCTTACGACTGGCGGCCGGGGAAGTGAACAATGGTGAAAACTGATAGAAATTTTGACGTCGGGAGACGGAATTGTGACTTGAATGTCCGAAGACAGGATGGAGCGTTTGAATGTCAAACGTCGGTTTGGGGCTGGAATGAGCGTTTGAATGTCAAACGTCAACCTGAGATGGAAGTGAGCGTCTGAATGTCAAACGTCAACTTGAGATGGAAGTGAGCGTTTGAATGTCAAACGTCAACTTGAGATGTAAATGAGCGTTTGAATGTCAAACGTCAACTTGGGATTGAGAATTTAACGTCTGGAGACGAGCGTTAGTGAGAACTAACTGAGAATTTAACGTCTGGAGACGAGCGTTAGTGAAAACTAACTGGGAATTTAACGTCTGGAGACGAGCGTTAGTGAGGACTAACTGAGAATTTAACGTCTGGAGACGAGCGTTAATGAAAACTAACTGAGAATGGATCCTCGGGGGATGGGGTGTTAGAAATGTCTAACTTTGGGGAAATTTTACACTTTTGGGGGCCATAAAGGGGTAAAATTGGAACTGCGAAAAGTTGAGGGGCTGAATTGGCAAGGAATCTTTCTGCTGCAGAAAGAGTCCGGCCGGACTGAACCTAAAGTTGACCAGGTTGTTATCAGCGCCGAGGCAGAAGCAAACTTGGCCATTTTATTTCATTAATTCCGACGAGAGGGAGAGAAAGGAGGAGAGAAAATTCATCCCAAATTGTGAGGTTTGCTCAAATTTGTGAAGGAAAATCAACATGGAAGGTGATTTGGAACCAATGGCTCGTCATGGAAGGACCGATGACGAAAGAACGCGGTTGGTTCAGACCATTCGAACCATTACTCATCCATTGAATTCGGCGGAGTTCTACCCGGCTAGGGAGAACCACAAATCCAAAGGAGGGATCGAGAGACAGGTAAACTTCCTTCAAATTCCATTAATTTTAAGAATGTGCATTCTTTAAATGTTAGAAATTTGACTAGGAATGAGTTAGGGATTTTGGTGCCCGGATTGGGGCTTTTGACTTTGCTATGTGCCTTTGTCGAAATTGACTAGAGTGTAGTTCAATTGACACTATGGGTAGATGACACAAAAATTTTGGTCGTAAAATTCCATGTCTAGATGTATTTTCCGAATTTAAAGCATGTTTAAATCGGGACGGAGTAAATTTTCGAAAATGTTCAAAAGGATTTGAAAGTTCCGAATTCGACAGAGTTTTCGAAGGGCTTTGAAAGTTCCGAATTCGACGGAGTTTTCGAAATGCTTTGAAAGTTCCTGATTCGACGGAGTTTTCGAAATGTTTTGAAAGTTCCGGATTTGACGGAGTTTTCGAAATGTTTTGAAAGTTTCGGATTCGACGGAGTTTTCGAAGGGTTTTGAAAGTTCCGGATTCGACGGAGTTTTCGAAATGTTTTGAAAGTTCCGGATTCGACGGAGTTTTCGAAGGGTTTTGAAAGTTCCGTATTCGACGGAGTTTTCGAAGGGTTTTGAAAGTTCCGGATTCGACGGAGTTTTCGAAATGTTTTGAAAGTTTCGGATTCGACGGAGTTTTCGAAATGCTTGGAAATCCTGGACCGTTAATACTCCAACCGGGATGGAAATATTTTAGGAAAGGAATGAGAACTGTATCTGCATTGCATCATTTTGACATGCATTCGTGCACTCTGTTGATGTCGCTTCTGTGCTTAACGTATTCTTGCTTTGTTCACCTGCAGGGGCGAGGGACGGTTGATGTTCACAACCAGAAGAGTCGGGGAGCCTTCGAGGCAGTGCGAGCGCTGTGGGAGATATTCCCGGACGAGGCTCGAGACGGAGAGAGGAGTCCACGGCAGCTTGTGGTTGACTCCGGCTTGGCTGGATTTATCAGCGCGGTAGCCGCGGTGGCTGTGACGCAGAGGGCGAGGTCCATGTACGTAGCTCTGAGCGAGTACTGGTGGGATACGACCCACACTTTTCACTTCAGGTGGGGGGAGGCGACGGTGACTCCTTCTGATTTTGCTGCTATCACTGGGTTGCCGACCTGGGGCAACGCGCTGGTGTGGGTGGATGGTTATACCCCGGGGCAGTTGTCGGAGCTGCTGGGTTTCGATATCACCGATGCCAGGGGCTTAGGTATTCGGTACAGGCCGATGGAGGTGCATCTGAGGACGGGTATTGCAGATTATGGGGAGGGGTCCCCGAGGATGACCGCTGAGCGTCTGGCTCGAGGGTTCATTTGGTTCGCATTGTCAGCGACTCTGTTCCCGACTTCTGACACGTCCTGTCACTTCCCTCTGCTCGGGTCGCTGACAGACTTGGATGCCGTGAGGGGGTATGCATGGGGAGAGGCTGGACTGGCCGAGCTCTATCACGCCTTGGATAGGTTCTCGCGGGGAGAGGAGAACTCCTTGAGCTGTTTCTCGTTTGCTTTGGATGTAAGTTCACGTCTTTTTCTCTTCCTTGTCTCTTTTATGTACTCGTATGTATCTGCTCTGTAGCTGACATAACTTTCCATTTGCTTGACAGGACTGGGGCTATGAGGTGTTCAGCCCGCAGTAGTGGGAGATTAGGGAGGCGTACCGGTCCTTGTTCCCTGCCATGCTGTCTTGGCAGAAGAGGGCGAAGAAGGCGGTGTCATCGAGGGTGGGTACTCGGCTGTCGTACGAGGAGGTGTCTCAGACCCTGAGCCGGGAGTTCTCCGAGCGGATCCAGCTGACCTGGTGGAGCCGGATTCACGCTGGCGTGGTTCAGGTTGCTAGTGAGGTTACGCGGCGGTGGAAGCTGCTGGTGGGACTTCACTGCGTTGCTATATATCTGGGGGTGAGGGTGACCCGTCAGCATGGCCCGGGGTCCCTTCCGATGGTGCCAGTGGATCCACCTCTGCACATACAGCATCCTTTGTCAATGCCGATGGAGGAGTTGGAGCGATATAGACAGGGTATGTTCTACCGAGTATGTCATAGCGGGAGCCGACTACGACATTTTCTTGAGGATGAGGCTGAGGAGCCCGCAGGTGCAGCACAGGGAGGGCGAGGGCCCTGGATATCCCCGAGATCTCCCGCTCCCACGCGCTAGGCTGGCGTACGAGGGGCTGGACGGTTCGCGCAGTCGACTGGTGATCCCGATCCCGGAGGAGCCGAGACCTCATTACAGGACGGACCCCAACGCTTCGGTGAGCGCCTTTGATTTTCTGCATTTGATAGTAGCATTCTACAAATGTTGCATCTATACTTTCTGCTTGTCTTTTGACGACTTTCCTGGTTCGCAGGTGTCTGGCCGCACATACAACCAGGGTATGAGACAGTTGGAGGGGTCGGCCAACTACGCTAGGAGGCTCGTGGAGTTCCTGAGGTGCAGTTCCCTGAGGAGCATGGATGTTCGTGAGCCGAGGCCGTCTAGGCCGAGAGGTTCGTCTGCTCCCACGGCTGGTGGAGAGGACTTTGCGCAGGGATTTGGCCAGTTCGCGGGCGGAACGACTGGGTTTGGAGCTCATCCTCCTTCACACTCGGGGCACGAGAGGGGAGAGTCCTCGAGTTCGCAGGCGTAGAGGAGGCCTTTCACGTATTCCCGCCTGAAGGAATTCAGAGATTTCTTGTTCTCGACGGATCCGGCCACTGCGGAGCAGTGCATCGAGTGCTCGGATAACGAGCAGGACTCGGAGTAGTCCTTCTTTATTGCTTTTTTAGGCAAAATGTATGTATTGTCCGGAACAATTTGACTTGAACTGTATTTGAAAAGGCGCCCTTGAGGCGGAACCTGTATTTTGCACATCTATTTAGTGACTACCTTCTTTTTATTTTGGCAAATAAGCAAGTAGGTTGATCAAAAATAAATAAAATGAAACATGCATGAAAAATTGAACGGGTCAAAATTTATGTCTATATGCACTGATATTTAATTAATTGCACTGTTGCACGAGCCCGGGGCGGAAGAGATGTTGGCTTTGGTTAAATTGAAACCATGGGAGCACACAGATTCACAAAGGCATGAACAGGGCTTGGTTTGGAATTGTTTCTCATTTAGGAGCAGCTGGCTGCAGAGTTGACCAAGTCAACTACAGAAAGAGTCCGGCCGGACTGAGGATGAAATTCCAGATTCTTTTAAATTGCAGTTTCAGCTTTGCAATTCGTAAGAAACTGCGCCTTTGCTTTGATCAGTTGGCTGAATTCCTCTCAAATTCCTAAGGTTTCCTTCACTTTCTTTCATGGCTCCCTTTCCTAAGCTATAGTCTCGGGTGCAAGAGCGATACTTGGAGAATTTTCAGTCGTGGGTACGGAACCACACGAGGCAAAACAAGGGGTTTTTCGAAGGCTGTTACGGGATGAAATCTGTTTGGGCTTTGAAGGAGCTCATGCCAGATTGGGATCTTTTGAGAGCAGCGGCTCGCTTCTAGGATGTACGGAGGAATGTGTACAACTTTTTGTACAACGAAATCACTCCTACGTTCGAAGATTTCCGGGCCATTCTGGGAGGACCTGAGACGAAACAGCTAGTTCTTCCGTACGCTGGTGGCATGGCCATTGTTGAGAAGTTAGTGTCTCTGCTTGGTATCTCGGCTGGAGAAGCATACGGGATGCTGATAATGAACACTGATTATGTCGATATTTCGGGACTGTCCGATAGATTTGCTGGTAGTGAGGGAAGCGTCTTCGCGTGGGAGGCATTTGCTCTATGCACAATTGCTACTCTGTTCACGTTCACGTCCCTGGGTGTGTGCCATCACAGTGTACTGGACCTGGTGAGGCAGTGCCAGAACGGGGGAGGCATCGTGCCTTTTGTCTTGGGCGAGACGTTCCTGGGCATAGGTCGGATGGCGATCGGCAGCCGATACATGTGGGGAGGGAGTCCCGATATGCTTACCATGTGGTTGAGGGAGAGGTTGCAGATGATGCCCGAGGTGCCAATGTCTTGTAACGCTTGGTCCTTCTCTCGACGTCCTCTGGTGATAGGGGGCAATCAGGATGAACTGGAGCTCTGGATGGCCAGAATCCGCACGCATCACTTGCGATGGTGGGTTCCCCACTGGAAGTTACAGACTTGTCGGACTGCTCAGGGGGGTCTCTTGGTTGTTAGAGTGCCGGGGCTGTCCCAGACGTCTTTCTACATTCCATCGTTGGTGCTGCGACAGTACGGGCTGGAGCAGGTGCCACTGACGGGTTTAGTTCATGCTGCTACCTTCGAGGTAGGATCTCTGCTGATGGAAGATCCTTCGACGCCATTGCTGCTCACGCGGTTGTGGCAATACACGTCCTTTCCTGCCAGGGTTCTCTTTCACGGAGGGGGGCACTGTTCTGTCTACGCAGTATCTAAACTGGTATGAAGAGTGTATGGGGGAGACACAGATGGCTATTTTGTGGAGACGGAGTGAGCTGTTGGGTGCTGATCACCTTGACAGCTCGACCTTGCAGAGGGCCGAAGCGGGGGCTAACCCTCGAATCGTA
The DNA here is from genome assembly GCA_022495995.1 of Adenophora triphylla var. japonica. NCBI lineage: Eukaryota > Viridiplantae > Streptophyta > Magnoliopsida > Asterales > Campanulaceae > Adenophora > Adenophora triphylla. The sequence goes on along the minus strand of JAFEMH010001459.1, from coordinate 373,350 downwards.
CTAGGAACGACATGGCTGACTATGAGGCCAATGCTGATCCGGAGGCCTATCAAAGCACGGTTATGATGGCTCGAATAGAGGAGGCTCAAGACAGAGTTAGGGAAAGGGCTGCGTTGACAGCTACAGGTTTGACGGAGGCATCGGGAAGGGTCCCTGAGCCAGGTAAAAGGACTACCGGAATATTCCCTGTGAAGGAGAAGAACACTCGTCGTGGGAAAGGGAAGGGGAAGAAGGATGAAGGACCAAGTACGGAAAACTAGGTTGACCTTGCTATCCAGAGTATCCACCCACTGTCATTGCAGACACATTAACTGATTAATGTTTTATTATAGTTTTGCTAGCGTATAGCGAGTCAAGAGTTGACCGTGCTTGAACTCATCAAAGATTGTTTTAATCGTAATTAATTTGTAGGTTAATTGAAAAGAGTTTTTCGAAACACAAGCAATTGATGCTTATTTTTTTATTTTTTTTGAGACCGAACCAATGATGGCTGCCTACGTTCCCCTTTTACAATTGGACTAAGGGGCTCAGGTCATAGTAGTTCGACACTTTAGGTGAATTTGAGAAAAACAAAGACAAAAGAAGTGCGACCCTTTTTTTTTACCTGGATCATTGTTGGGAATGTATCCAGTTGGGTATTATTCTTTTAGCACTTTAATTTTACTGAGGGGTGGTGTATGGGGAAGGAGAGTTGACTCGTGCTCTTCCTCAAATGAAGTATCTGCGGAGCTTGCTTCCGTTCACGGGGTTAACGAAAGGGTTCCCGTCCAAATCTGCTAACTTCATGGCTACTCCGGAGAAGATTCTTTGTACCACGAACGGTCCTATCCAGGTAGGCTCCCACTTTCCGAGGGGATTGGTCTGCGTAGGAGGCTTTTCCTTTAGCACCAAGTCGCCTTCTCTGATGTCTTGGATCTTGACTTTCTTGTCGAATGCTCAGGCCATTCTGCTCTGGTAGGCTCGAGTGTGTTCCATGGCTTTCAATCTGCGCTCGTCGAGTAGAGCAAGTTCGTCGTGACGGCTCTGTAGCCATTCGACTTCATTAATCCCATTTTCCAAGAGGACTCGGAGGGATGGAATTTCCAATTCCACGGGTAACATTGCTTCCATTCCGTAGGTAAGTGCGAACGAAGTCTCCCCTGTGGCGGTTCTGACTGATGTTCTGTATGCCCAGAGGGCTAGATGTAGCTTTTCGGGCCAGTCCCGACCTCTGGTGGTCACCTTTCTGATTATCATGGCGAGAGTCTTGTTTGCTGCCTCTACTGCACCATTGGTTTGTGGTCTGTAGGGAGAAGACTTGTGGCGTGTGACTCTGAATTCGGTTAGCAGTTGGTCACAATCTCCTTTGAAGTGGGTCCCATTGTCGGATATGATCTCGTTGGGCACTCCATATCGGCACATGATGTTCTCTTTGATGAACTTGGCCACCCTCTTAGAATTTAGTACCTTGTACGATCTGGCTTCTACCCATTTGGTGAAGTAGTCGACTGCGACTAGAATGAACTCGTGACCATTGCTCCCTGGTGGAGTGATCTTGCCGATGACGTCGATTCCCCATGTGGCGAAAGGCCATGGTGTAGTCATGCAATAGAGTTCATGAGGAGGGATGTGATTGAGATTGGAGAACCATTGACATTTGTCACAGCTTCGGACGAACTGGATGCAGTCTGTTTCCATCGATATCCAATAGTATCCCATACGGAGGATGATCTGTGTCAATGCTCGGGCGTTCATGTGCGGACCGCAGGTTCCGTTGTGAACTTCGTTCATTAGCTCGCTGGCTTTTTCTTTGTTTACACACCGAAGGGGTGGCCCTTGGTGGCGCTTCTTGTACAATATACCCCCCAGAATGACGAAATGGGATGCTAGGCGTTTTAATGCCATCATGTTTTTGGCTTTGATCCCTTCTTTGTATTTTCCATCTTCATTTGTGAAGGAAGCTTCTCCGTTTTGGAGGTACTGGTAGATTTGATTGTACCAGGGTTCGTCGATTGTTTCTTTTTTTATTTCGATCTCACAGCAATAGGCGGGTATTTCCCGTCTGCCTATTCTGAGGGGTTTTACTGATTTCCCATCGGGAATTTCGACAAGAGAGGCGAGGGTTGCCAGGGCATCTGCGAAGCGGTTCCTGTCTCTTGGCAAATAATGGAAAGAGATGTCCTTGAACTGAGCAATGAGCTCCTCCATGTACGCGTGGTACTTCTGGAGGCCAGAATCTACCGTTTTCCATTTGTTTGACACTTGATTGATGATCAATGCTGAGTCTCTATACACTTCCAGTTCTGAGATGTTGCGCTCGAGGGCGGCTTCCAGATCGGCTGCGCAGGCTTCATATTCTGCGGCATTGTTGGTTGTTTCAAAATTCAGCTTGATGGCTATGGGAGTGTGCTCGTCCTTGGGATCGATAAGGAGCATTCCAATACCATTTCCCTTCTTGTTGGATGCCCCATCGAAGAAGAGTTGCCAGCGGTTTGCGCTGTCGAGTAAGAAGATTCCGTCGTCCGGAAACTGCGGATCAGGACCCTTGGGCTCACTACTTGGGAAGTCTGCCAGCTGATCTGCCATTACTCTGCCCTTCGTTGATTTTATGACCATGTACTTGATGTCGAACTTAGCCTGGAAAAATGACCACTTGGCTAGTCGCATTGACAGGGATGGCTTGTCAAAGAGATATCAGACGGGGTCCATTTTGGAGACCAGGAGCACTGAATGTGACTGCATGTAGTGTTTCAGTTTCCCGACTACCCATACTAAGGCGGTACAAGTTTTCTCTAATGATGAGTAGCTAAGTTCACTTCCTTGAAGCTTCTGACTTACGAAGTAGATTGCATGCTCAACCTTGGAATCTTTCTGTTCTTGTGCCAGCATTGCTCCGATTGACGTGTCTATTACTGTCAGATACGGGAGTAGTGGCTTGTCTTCATGTGGCGGGCACAGAATTGGGGGATTCACCAAGTATGTCTTGACTTTCTCGAAAGCTGTTTGGCACTCGGAGTCCCATTTGATGTCGGCGTTCTTCTTCATCTGTTTGAACATGGGCTCGCAGAGAGATGTCAACTGGTTGATGAAGCGACTGATGTACTGAAGTCTTCCCATAAAACTCTTCACTTCTGTCAAAGTCTGAGGCGGCTTCATGTCGATGATGGCCTTGATTTTCTTAGGATCGACTTCGATACCTCTTTCTGTAACCATGTACCCCACTACCTTGCCACGCTTGACGCCGAAGGTGCACTTCGCAGGGTTCAATCTCATGGAGTGCTTTCTGAGTCTGTTGAAGAACTTTCTCAGATCTGTCATGTGCTGCTTGTCTGATCCTCTGGAGTGGATGATCATGTCATCGACATATACTTCGATTTCTTTGTGAATCATGTCATGGAAGAGGGCTGTTGCAGCCCGCTGGTAAGTAGCCCCAGCGTTCTTCAGACCGAACGACATGACCGTGTAGCAGTATGTCCCCCACGGAGTGGTGAAAGCAGTCTTGGCTTGATCTTCCTCGGACATTTTGATCTGATTGTATCCAGCGAACCCATCCACGAAGGACTTTACTTCGAAATTTGCCGTGGTGTCCACTAGCATGTCGATGTTAGGCATTGGGAAATCATCTTTAGGGCTGGCCTTGTTGAGATCCCGGAAATCCACACAGCATCTGACCTTTCCATTGGCCTTGGTGACCGTCACGATGTTGGAGAGCCAAGTCGGGTACTTAATCACTCTGATGAAACCAACTCGGAGCATTTTCTCAATTTCTTCTTTAACTTGCAAGGACCACTCTGGCTTGATCTTGCGCAGCTTACATTTGGCGAGGCTTGGATTCGGGATCCGGGGAATCTGTGCTCCACGATCGAGGGATCGAGTCCTGGCATGTCCTGGTATGACCAGGCAAACACATCAACATACTCCCGAAGGAGGCTTATCAGGGCTTCTTTTTCTGCATCGACGAAAAAACTGCCCACTTGTGTCTCTTTAGGCTCTTGCACTGACCCCAAGTTCACTTTGGTCATAACCTCTTTGGCAGCTTGGGCCCGGTTGTCCTCTTGGTCAACTACACGCTTGAGAACTTCTTTATGTATTGTTCATTTAATGTGTCTGCTTCTTTATCAATAGAGTTATTAACGTCTTTTAAGTTGTTTGTTAACTTATCAGTTGTTAAAGTGGCAATGAGAGGATACTTCGAAAGGTCAGACTTTTCATTAGATGCGAACGGAAATACATTGTTGGCTACATTATCATAGTCTTCCGGTGTAAGGCCGTTGGACGACTTAGAGGACTAGACTTTTACAAGGACTGACTCAGAGGGTTCGAGACCGGGTTTAGGGATATGTGGGTGCAGGCCCAGCTTGTCTTCCAATTCTGTCTGGCTTGCCCTTGGTCCGGTGAAAGTAACCCAGTTCTTCAGTGGCATTGCTGGATGCTTGATGAGGGTTCGGGGATCGAGAGGCTTGGCTTCTGCTATCCCAATCATGGCGATCATGCTATTTTCGAAGCCCAGGTCAATCAGGTTTGGCACCTCCATGACTTCTTCAAAAAGACTCTGTAGAGCTGGTCTACTGAGAGCGTCTTCTATGAATTCTGGTTCCTTATGCTTTGGAGTTATTGTCTCGAATGTGGCCTTGGCAGCTGATTCGAACAATCTATTTCCCGTGAAGAGTGCCCTGAGCTGCTCTTCCAAGTCTGGGATTCCCTTGAATGTGTACTCGTGCTGGACTGTGGTGGCAGTTGGTCCAAGTAGAGCTGTGATGTCGAGGAACGCTCCCCTAATCGAATTAGCCTTGAGTCCTCTGAAACGCTTGAGGTCCCGTGCTAGCTGTTCCATCCTTTCTATAGTCTCTGTGCTGACTATCCATGCTTCTTTCTCATCTTTATCAGTTCACCTGTCGGTCCCCTCAGTTCTACTGTCGGTCCCCTCAGTTCTACTGTCGGTTCCCTTGGTGGTCCCCTCAGTTCTGCTGTTGGTTCCCTTGGCGGTCCCCTCAGTTCTGCTGTCGGTTCCCTTGATGAAGTAATGAGCGAGGTCAAAACTGTAAGGTCGAAGGTTGGGTGTGCCGTTGGAGGTTCCCTTTTTGCGGGCTGCTGCCTTGGTGCGGGCGAGCCATTTGTTTTCCCTGATGTCAGCCGGTGTTAGCACATAACCAAGCCCCTGGACCATGGTGTGAGCCTTGACTTCGATGACTTGGTGTTGGCCTTGTAACCTTTTGCCGAGCCCCAGTCCTGGGATGAAGTTCATGAGTTTCATCATCTTCATGGCAGGAGGAATCTTGTCTTGAAACAGTGGAAGGTCCACGTTGCATATTTGGATCTTGGAGGTCTCCAAAGTGAATCCACTTAATGCCATGTCGTCATTATGCTTGATTTCTAACACTGGAATGTCGTTGGTGCTGGTCCTCTCGGTGGTGACGCTATCACCGTATACTGTGGTTAGCTCGTTGCCTTGCATGAAATGTCCCAGCCCGACTTCCTTCGTCAACATAATCCAAGTGTTTCTGCCATTCGGCGATTTGGATGTGATCACAGTTCTGGAAACTAGTCAGACGGCGCGCACCTACGGAGAATGTCTAGCTCTCGCAAGGAAGGCCCTCATGGAACTAGCCGCTCAAGAGAACCGTCTCTGGGACAAAAACCAAGCTCAAAAGACCCACAGGGACCAAGCCCTTAAAGTGTCACAAGCAGCTTCAGACAGAAATCTAGAGGCCACTCTAGACCAGTTCGACCTCAGGGGTTTTGCTCACGGCAACTTCCTCGACTACCGTTTGTTCTCATCCAACCCCCTCTGCCAAACGAGGGTGGTCAACGGTCCCGATGACCTAGGAGATGGAACGGCACAGCAAAACGAATACCAGCACTTATCTCCCCGAGGAAAGCAAGTTCTCTGTGAAAGCGACGACGAAGATGATGAAACCATTCTCTTCCAAGTTAGGCATGAGGTCAACAAAACCAGAATCCCAAGGGTCCTGGGAGGATGGGGACGGATCATTTCCGCACTCAAATTGAAAGGCCAACTGAGAGAGGAAGGTCTATTTAAAAAACAAGAGAAAGATAGAAATACATCTCCAACAACTACTCAGGGAGATTCCACAGACTGCGGCATTCGTTTACAGAAACGATCAACTGGGATAGCAACCAGTCACATGGGCAGATGTTCGGGAAGGCGTGTACTCACCTTCCGACATACCCGCCACTCAGATAAAGAAGAAGGGAAAGCTCTCCCCGATGGAGGTTTATCTAAACTGCCGCGCGCAGTTCAAGGAAGCACTGGCTATTCTCACATGGGAAGAAACGCAGGCACTAACTCTCGACGCAGGCTCTACTGCAAGAAAGTTGATCTGGGCCAAGAGTGGAGGAAAATTAGCAAACCACGAGTATCGCCAAACCCAACTCCAGAATGCCATGAGTATGCTCAGCAAGAAGGAAAGGAGCGCGGTATACCGTGAAGAGATCAAGGAGACTGTTCGCCTGAACCAAGAACTCTCCAACCTCCCCCGGAGGGTCAGCAACGCACAGTTCAGTTCTGGCAACCACTGTTGCGCATTGACGTTCGAACAGCTGCGTCAAACCGTAGGCTACCTCCCCACGGAGGCACCCAAGCCGGTATCCTGGGACAGAATCTGTAAAGCTGTCGAAGCTCCCGGGAACACATCTACGATCAATGAATTGAGGGAAGACATGTGGCCCTACGCTACGAGGAGTCCTCCTCTAACTATGGATCAACTTAGAGCGGCCTGTTCAGAAGGGACCAAGCCTGATGTCAGCGTTCTAATCCGATCGGGTCAAATCCATGCATTACCACCTAAGGCCACCAAAAAGCCGACGGAGCCAGAACTGCAACCCGGCCAGCCCGAAGATGCAAGTTCCCTGAAAGAGGACCCAATCCTTACTCAGCTCAAGTAGACCCAGGCGAACATTTCCCTTTGGTCCCTGCTCACATCTTCATATCCTCACAAGCTCAAGCTAGAGGAGAGTTTGGCCCGTACCATGGTCCCCGTGGACGCAACCCCACACGAAGTCATTCAGATGATCGGCAACATCCACTACGGCAACATTATCACCTTCACAGATTTGGACCTTCCAAAATTTGGGGCTGATCACAATGAGCCACTCTACATCACAGTCCAGATGGACGAGCGTCGCCTTCCCCGCGTATTGGTAGACGGAGGTTCCGGAATGAATGTCTTGCCCGCCAAGATGATGGACCTGCATGACATCAAGCCTACAGATCTGAAGCCTTCAGTCCACACTGTCAAGGCCTATGACTCTACTTCCCGTACAGTTCTTGGGGTTGCTACTCTTAATATCTGGTTCGGCAAGCGGATGATCCCCACCGAATTCCAAGTGTTGGACATTCCAATCACTTTCACAGCCATCCTAGGGCGACCCTATCTGCTTAATTGAACCCACGGGGGTGTTAAATTCTGCGATGTTTACAGTCTCGTGATCTCGCTGGATCGCCAAGTCTATCAGAGCTAGCATTTTGCTGGCGGGATGTCTGAATCTGTGGCCGTGACGACTGGGAGCAGAATCTAACTTGAGCATGTTGATGCTGAGGTGGTCATTTCCGACGTCGGAAGCTGACTCTGTCTTGCGGGGAAGACCTTTGCAGATGTTTTCGGAGTGGCTACTAGAAGCGTTCCCGGGGTTGATCTGATTTGTAGCAGGGTGAGGAGCTCTGTCTCCTTTGCTGTTGCCCTTGGCCTTGGCGGCGCTTGTGGCTGTGAGCTTGACTGACGGCACGGGCAGGTTGCCACTGGGGCTGGTAGTCGGAAGTGATGATGAGTTCTGGGCTCGATTAGCCAGGGCCTCGTTTACCATGAGCAGGCAGTCATCGAGGGTAACTTTGGCATTGCAAAATCTGATAACAAGGACCAGATCCTTGATAACAAGGACCAGATCCTTGATCAAAGGGGTTCTTTGTCGTATCAACCAGTTGCTTCCAATTGTCAGATAACTTCCTGTACTGGACGTTGAGCTTGACAATCTCCATGGTGTTGGAGCCCTGGTCGTAGGTGACCTGATCGGAACGGGTGCCGTCCTCGAAACTGAGCATGTGAATGCAGAGATCTGCCCACGGATCTGCCGTGTCCTCGACTCCGGAGAGTCCTGATTTGTCGCCGTCTGATGGCTCAACCCAGACGTAAGGACGCCTCGCATCCTGCTGCATTGCTGGAGCTGCTAGGAAAACATCATGCCCTTCGCTGGAGAAAAGGGGCTCAGTGGGTAGTTCCTCGTGGAGGACATCCCATACGACGTCCATACATTCAAGACGAGTATGACGGTTCTTGTTGACCTTTATCACAAAAATCTCTTCGCCTGGCGGGGCCAGAGAGTTGGCTTGAAGAATGCTGACGAATCTCCGATTGGAGACAGGGGGTTTATGTGCCCGCATCATGGCGATGTTCAGTGTTTCTTTCCAGTCTGCCTCCACATGTTGGAAACGACAGTTGAACTTGATGTATTGGGCGCCGAGTGCACTTTGCTCGAGTACGTTGACGTAGTTAGCATCTCGGACTACGAGGGATTCTGATGAGATTTGCCCCAGTAGTCCCTTGGTTGATTTGAAGGAGGTAGCCCCGGTGCCTGGCTGCGGGCACGCTTGGCTGCTGTCTCAGCTTCGTTTCCTATGAGGAAACTGTCCCCTCTGATGACTTCAAGATCTCCCTGCCGGTTAATGAAATTAACGCACCGATGGAGAGTGGAAGCTATGGATTTCATGTGATGTAGCCAAGGGCGTCCCAATAGAGCTGTGAATTCGGATGGAATGTCCATCACGTGGAATTTTGCTGGCACCATTTGGGTTTCGAACCAGAGCTCCAGAGTCACCGTCCCCAGGATGGGACGAGACGTGCTGTCGTAGGCCTTGATAGTCCGGGTTGATGGAATCAAGTAGCTTTCATTGATGCGTAGGGCTCGCATCATGCTGAGAGGGAGGACATTAACGGCTGACCCGTTGTCCACCAATACTCCGGGGAGTGATATGGTGTTGAGCTTGAGAGTGATGTACATGACTTCATTATGCCCCAAGGCATCTCTCGGTAGGTCTTCGTCACAGAACGTGATCATACTGCCATACAGTCGGGAATCGTGGATCAGGTCTCTATCCAGAGAAGGAGAGTCATCAGGCCATCCGTTTCCTGTTTTCCTCTTGCGAGGTAAAGCATTCGCTGGAGCCTCGGGATTGTGTTGAGGCTATTTGTGGCGGTTGCCGCCCTTGGTTAGCACGTTGATCGAGTGCGAGTGCCAAGCTGACTTTGATCTTCATTTACCGGTCCGCGCTCGGAAGCTGGACAAATTGAACCTTGGCTGATCCCGCGGGGGGTTAGGCTTCTGACTGGCAGTAAGATTACCAAGATCTGAGGTATTCCGGTGTCCCAAGGTCTGAACTCTGGTGTCAGCAGGACTTTTCGGCTTTCCCACCCCTGTCTGCTCTAAAGCTGCATGGCCTGGAGGACGGGAGGACTGGCTGGAGTAGAGTACATAGTAGTCGAACCTCCCGGATGGCTCTCCGAGTGTACCCACACTCGTGTCTCCAGCTTCGTATCTTTCCCTCAGTCTGTGTTGAGAGGACCTCTTCTTCTGTTTTCTCGGAGGATTGCTCCTGACCATATCTTTGGACTCGTACTCCAGGCATGCAGAGCAGTCACAAACATCGTAGCTGATGTGGACATTTGATGAGGACCCGACTGGAAGAGGAGGAGGAACTGGCTCTGCGGCAATCTTCTTGGGCACCCATTCAATGGCATTCACACTGTTGTTGTTCGGGAAAGGATTTCTGACTGTATTGGGTCCACGGGGATGCTCCAATTTTCCTTCCTCTATCAGGTTTTGGATTTCGTATCGTAACCCCACGCAGTTGTCGGTGGTATGGCTGTGATACTGATGGAAGGCGCAGTACTTGCTCTTGTCAGCATTGACTACGGGATTCTTGGGTTTGTAATTTGCAACGGGTTTAAGGAGACCATCCTTGATTAACCCTTCCAGCATCTTGCTTAGTGGCATGTCAAACTTTTCAAAGTGTACGGCAGGCTGTTTCTGAGTGGAATTGTTGCTTTGTGGGACTGGGTTTCTGTTGCCCGACTGCTGTCCCTGATGGATGTAGTTGACAGACGTATCTTTCCCTTTGCCGGGGGCCGGTGCGGGATTGAATGCAACTGCCAATCGGTATCTGTATGGCTGTGCAGTAGCCAACTTTTCCTTGAGATCCTTCTCGAACTGTGAGCCGGCATTGACCATGGCCCGGAGATCTGGGAAGAAATGATGACTGATGAGAGTTCTGATGGACGGTCTTAAGCAGGACTTGAAGATCCGCATCTGTTCATCCTTAGAGAGTGGCTCCATGATTTCGGAGAGTTTCCAACTCCACCTCTTGTAGAATTCTCCTACGCTTTCATTCGTTTTCTGTTCAGTGGTGATTAAGTCCTCACGACTCGTTTCCCACTCTAAATTGGATCTGTACCGTTCTAGGAAGATGTTACTGATCTGATCCCAGGTGTGGCGATCCGCAGGCTTGACCCTTAGAAACCATCGTAACGGCCCGAACTCTTGAGCGTATGCCGGAAGTGGTCGGCCATTTCTTTGGAGGGTTGCTCCTTTCGCTCTCATGCCGAGAACGTAGGTGTCGACATGCGTTTGAGGACATTCGGTTCCGTCGAATCGGTCCATCTCCCGCATTCCGAACTTGGCAGGAGAGGCGTGACCATTCCGGATCTATGGATTTGAGCGTTTCCCGCTTTGAGCCGCTCATGGTGGCTTTCGTGTCTTTCATCCGTTCGACCATCCGGACTAAAGTTGGGTCCAGTGGTGGACTTGTGAGGCTCGGTGCGGGTGCTACCATGTGGGCGGTAGTGATTGGAGGTGGAAGGCTTGATATATGTGGATATATGGGGGCCTTTTAATCGTATCGGGGTTTGTCCCGGTGTTTTGGGATTCATGTATAGGCAATGGGATGAACCCGGGAGGGTATTGAAGGATATTGGCATGCATGCGAGATGGTCCGCGTGCGCCGGTGGTACCGAGTGATGGGAGTAGCACTGGCCTGGCCATATAGGACAGGGTTGCCCTGAGAGGTGGCAACGTGAAGCCTAGGTCGGCTGTTTCCTTGGTTCGAAGGCATCCCGTAAGTTGGCAGGGGAGGAACCTGGTTGAAGGTTTGAGGAACTGGTTTTGGGGAATCATCATCCTCAACCAGGACGAAAGTACCATCTGACTGAGGGATAGTTGCTATACCTCGCTCATTCAGAAGTTGTACCACGAAATTCTGCTGATCTTCTTTCTGCCTCTTGTGAACCTCACAAGCCCGGATGGCTTCTTCCAAAGTCATATCTGTTACCGGTGGCGGGGGTCCTTCCCCGTCACGATTTCTCGGTGAGCTAGACATGTCGGATATTCGGGCCGAGGGAACCGAGGGAACCGAAGAACCGTCCGACGCCGCCGTAATCGTGATTGATGGGCGAGGCACTGACCCGAAAATCTGAACCACTTTCTGCTCGCTGCAGGGAACGAAAGGCAGGGTTTAGGCTTCGGAAAAGGGTATTTGGCTCAAGGTTTCGGGCTTGTGCAATGTGCAGTTACCGATTAATGTTTACTTAAAATGCATTTTCTCAGAGTCCTAATCGGTTGGAAAAGAGCGTGTCTTCTTTTTCGCAACTAATCCTAGAGCTCTAATCAGTGGATCTCGTCACTACGCTTATAAGCCCCTCGTTTCCACCGACAAAAGGAAAAGTGAACTTAAGGCTAGCTGATCACGCAAACTTCCAACGTATGTGACGCACGGGCCACAGTCGAAGTCAACGTCCTTAAGTTAAGGCGGGGATCGTGCCAAAATTTCGGCATGACCTCTCCTGACTCGCTTGCGCGAGGGACCTTAGCTTTTGGCGTTGGTGAAATTACCCGAGATTCGGCTCGCGCACGGAGGGGCCCCAGTCATCTCGCGTTTGTGCGTCGCTTCGGGAAAGTCGTCCGGATCCGATAGGCAGCGCGATCGCGTCCCGGCATCTGGCTTATTCCGTTTTGCGGTTGGAGGTGTCTCGCTGTGTTTTCGCTTTGTAGAGTCGCCACGCCGTTTTTATTAAGCCCAAAACATTGAAAAAGAGCATCAGTTTAAAAAATAAACTGTTTTTGTGTGATGAAATTTTTGAGTTCGGAGGTCAGATGACTCCTCGGGAAGAGAATATTAGAATATTAGAGCTCACCCGAGTCGCCTCGTAAAAACGAGTCTTTCGATACCCCTTATATTCTTTAACTGTTGTGTGTGTGTGTGTATGTGCTTTTAAAAATGCATGCTGTATCGGATGTCTACATTGTACACTCTTTATTGAAATGTATTGAAATAGTGTAGGAAGGAAGCCTTACCAATGTTGGTTCGTGTCTGTCTTCCGCGGGGGAATAGTGTTTGAGGATGGAATAGTGTTTCGAGACGGACTGGGATTGCTTCGGGATGGGCCGGTTTTCTGCGGACAGAGTTTCGGCGTGCGTTGGGATCGCAGGGATCACTCGGGCAGAGTTTCGGCGTGCGTTGGGATCGTAGGGATCACTCGGGCAGAGGTTTAGTGTGCATTGGGATTGTCAGTTGGATTCGGGCAGAGGTTCGGTGTGGGCCAGAATCGCCGGTTTGACTCGGAAAGAGCCGGGACGCCTCGGGAAAGACCAGACAAGGCCTTGAAGTACCACGAGGGGCCTCAGAGTACCTCGAGAGTGCCTCGGGGCAGCGCGGGAGCGTCGCGGGAGCGCTTGGAAAGGCTTCAGAGCACCACAAGGGAGCTCGGAAGGCCTCAGAAGGATTCGAAAGGGGCCGGGAGTGCCTCGAGAGGACTTAGAGGGGTGCCAAAAGGCTGGGGGGAGAGGAGAGAAGAGGGAAATGTGTGAAATGAGGGAGGGGGAGCCCTCTATTTATAGCCATGGGAAAACTGCAAGAAGGTCCGTACGGACCTTCTAGGTAATCCAGAATTTTGGTTTTCCTCGATTTGAGGGAATAAGTGGACTTTAAGAAGATTCAGCAATGATGTTGTCTGGTAACAAGAAGGTCCGTACGGACCTCCTTGCATGCATAAAGGTCCGTTCGGACCTCCCATGATGCTGAGTAATTATTACTTCCGGGATTTGAGGGAATATCTTGGACTTTAAGGGGATTCAGTAATTATTGCAACAAAGAGGTCCGTACAGACCATGTTTGCTTTTCCAATTTTTGAAAAATTCCTAAAAAGTCCTTTTGTCCCTTTTTTTGGCCCAGAAAGGTCCCTCCCTTGGTTTGGTTGGGGGTTTTGAGGTTTTTGAGTGTCACGGGTCTTCGAGACTGCATTTGTGTGAGTCTGCGGTGTTTCCCATGTGTTCGAAAGAGGGTGATCCAGATTGGGGTACTTACAGAAGCCCCTCGACGACATCACTTACGGAGGAAGTGGGTTCGTTGATAAGATAAGGGTCCCGATCGGGATCGCGTGCTGGGAGAGGAAGTGACCGTGTAGGTCGGTTTGTGAGGACATGGCGGTGTCCTGGGTGTGCGACTGTTTAGGTCAGTTGGCTGGACCCTGTGATAGGATTCCTACGTATCCCTAGCGGGAATCAATCTTGATCGTAGTTCGTGTGTGGGGTGAGTGTTGTGTACGAGGACGTGAGATGCCCTCTGACTGGAACTCTGTGTGCGGATGCGGTGGCATCCTGTGGGTGACCGTATAGGTCAATGGTAAGGACGTGGTAGCGTCCTGAGTGACCGTATAGGTCGATGGTAAGGACGTGGAGGCGTCCTGGGTGACCGTATATGTCGATGGTAAGGACGTGGAGGCGTCCTGGGTGACCGTATATGTCGATGGTAAGGACGTGGAGGCGTCCTGGGTGACCGTATAGGTCGATGGCTGGACCCTGTGATAGGATTCCTACGTATCCCTAGCGGGAATCAAGCCTGATCATAGTTTAGAGGTCGTGAAATTGTGAGTGTATGCGGCCGTGGTGGTGCCCTGAGGTGATGTGGCCGCTAAGGTCGACTGTGAGGATGTGGTGGTGTCCTGGTTGTGCAATCTTACTAGAAGATGGGTAATCTTACGAGAAGATGGGTAATCTTACGAGAAGATGGGTAATCTTACGAGAAGATCAGTAATCTTACGAGAAGATCAGTAATCTTACGAGAAGATGGGTAATCTTACGAGAAGATCGGCAATCTTATGAGAAGATAGTTTGTGGTGTAGGAGGGCGTGTCCCGTCCTAAGATGATGCGAGGGCATGGTGGTGCCCTAAAGATGTGGTGACTGCCGAGGTCGATTGCGAGGACATGGTGGTATCCTGAGATGATGTTTTTGGGAGGTTTATACGGTCTTCCGTACCGAGTGGTTTAAAGCCTTCCGGGCTGGAGATAGTGATGTGGGAGGTTTATAAGGTCTTTCGGACCGAGTGGTTTAAAGCCTTCCGGGCTGGAGATATGTCATGTATGAGGACTTAATTCGTCTTCTGACTGCGGTTGTGTCATGTATGAGGACTTGATTCATCTTCTGACTGCGGTTGTGTCATGTATGAGGACTTGAATCATCTTCTGACTGCGGTTGTGTCATGTATGAGGACTTGATTCATCTTCTGACTGCGGTTGTGTCATGTATGAGGACTTGAATCGTCTTCTGACTGCGGTTGTGTCATGTATGAGGACTTGATTCGTCTTCTGACTGCGGTTGTGTCATGTATGAGGACTTGAATCGTCTTTTGACTGCGGTTGTGTCATGTATGAGGACTTGAATCGTCTTCTGACTGCGGTTGTGTCATGTATAAGGACTTTAATCGTCTTCTGACTGCGTTTGACAGAGGCGTGGCTGCCTTGTGCTTCGATTGTGAGAGGTGTGGATGCCTCACATTTTGTCCGCTGGGGAAAAGGTTGGACTTACGATGACTGTCGGTGTTCATCTGCTGGGGTTATGTGGCCTTGTAGGGGCTTTTTCTGCTGAGAAGGTGGCTTCGGGCTTACTTTGATGGCCAGGGGTTGATTCACCGTTTGGCATTTTAGAGGCATTTTGTGCCTTGAGATTTGTGCTTGGAGGTGCTGGCTCCTTTTGTGCTTGCTTTACCGTTTAGTGGGCGAGGTCCGGGCTTATGATGACGGCCGGTGGTTGCGTTGCCGTTTAGTGGGCAAAATCCGGGCTTACTATGACGGCCAGTGGTTGCGTTGCCGTTTAGTGGGCGAAATCCAGGCTTACGATGACGGCCGGTGGTTGCGTTGCCGTTAGTGGGCGGAATTTGGGCTTACGCTGACGGCCGGTGGTTTCGTTGCCGTTTAGTGGGCGAAATCCGGGCTTACGATGACGGCCGGTGGTTGCGTTGCCGTTTAGTGGGTGGAATTCGGGCTTACGCTGATGGCCGGTGGTTGCGTTGCCGTTTAGTGGGCGGAATCCGGGCTTACGCTGACGGCCGGTGGTTGCGTTGCCATTTAGTGGGCGAAATCCGGGCTTACGATGACGGCCGGTGGTTGCGTTTCCGTTTAGTGGGCGGAATCCGGGCTTACGCTGACGGCCGGTGGTTGCGTTGCCGTTTAGTGGGCAGAATCCGGGCTTATGCTGACGGCCTGTTTCGGTTTTGTTGGGTTAAGGACCAAACTGCATTGAATCTGCTGAAATAGGCCTTTGGACAACCAGGGGCAAAGATTATAAGGGCAAAGAAGTAATTTGGCCTCATGTTGCAAGAAGGTCCGTACGGATCTTTTCTCTCTGCAAAGAGGTCCGTACGGACCAATGTTGATTTTTACAGTTCCCAGATTTTGACCAGCTTCAGAACCGAGGCAAACTTTCATTCTTCTTCTTCCAGTTCGTGAACCACCGAGAGAGAGAAGGAGAAAACTCCATTTTTGTCCCAAAATTCCTTAGAAAATCCTCCACATTTAGCTTGAATTGCTTGTCAATGGCAGAAAGATCAAGGAGAGGTCATCGTCAACGGAGCCAAGAGGCGATCGAGCAAAGGGCGGAGCTTCAAAGGAATTGCACTTCCTTCGCGCCTTCGTCGAGAAACCCAGATGTGTTGTATCCGAATCCGGAGATCCACACTAGGCCAGCTAGGAACGTCGGGGAGGTAAGAAATCAATTTCGTCTTGATTCCTTGTTTGAATTGTCGTATGCTAGAACTAGGCTTTAGTTTTTCGCATATTTGGGGCTTTTGTTGTTTGGCATGCTTTTTGTGAATTTCGTGATGAATTATTGAAATTGAGCATGAAAAAATTGTGGGTATGTGATTTTTGTGCAAAAATGTGTAGATTAGCTCTTATTTGTAAAAATAAAGTGCCTCTCTTTGAAATGCATGCTTTGGTGTTTTGTACCTTATGCTATTTCTGTGTGTACCTTGTGAGAAAAATTGCCACGTAGGGATAAATTTTGTGAAAAATGTGACATGTGCCGTGTTTTGTGACGGGTTTTTGTCTGAAAGTATGTGCCGTGTTGGGATGGACTTTTCCGAAAATGTGTAATGTAGTGTGTGCCGTGTTTTTGGTGACGGACTTTGTCGGGAGTTTATGTGCCGTGTTTTGTGACGGGTCTTTTGAAAATGTGTCGTGTAGGGCTTAACCCCTCTGTTGAGAAAATTTGTACAGTGTGTGCCGTGTTTTGTGATGGACTGCATGGGAAAAATTATGTGCAATGCATGCCGTGTTTTGTGACGGGTTACGTGAAAATTATGTGCAATGTGTGCCGGGTTTTGTGACGGACTTTTTTTTTTTTATGCTTTGGTTTTTTTTTTTGTATTAAGTACTGTGACTGACGTACCTTTGCTGTGTTTACCTGCAGAATGAGGGGCTTTTGTCTGGGAAAGCCAAAAAGATGAAGTCTCGAGGGTCGCTCGAGGCTGTAGTGGAGTTGTGGCAGCAGCTGCCGGACATCTCTAGGGAGGGCAGGCCGAGCCCTAAGAGGTTGGTTTATGGTTTCGGCTGTTGGTGTAATGCCCTAGGCTTTAGTTATGTTTAACTGAAAACCGTTATGTATCATCTTTATCGTTTATGTTTATTATTTGATTATTATATAGTTTGCATATTTATTGTAATAATCTCCGTCCCTGATTATTAAGAGAATAATTAGTATAATTGTCAATGGATAATCATATGATGATTATATGCATAGAGATGCACATTGAAATTATGGGTACTTGTCAGAGAACAAGTAACTGGACTTGACCGTATGAGATTTATGTCATGGTCAAATGTCATAATTAAATCTCATATGGTCACTTCATTTAGTCCCTAGACACGAGATTATCATAACCTTACATATGATGAAAGTCATGTTTGATTTTAGTCAAACGGTATCTTAACACGATATCTATAAAGGCTATCTTTGGCATGATCGGATTCATGATGGGAAGGATGATAAGTCAAGATGGAATTTTGTCCCTCGAAAGAGAGATGTTATGCTTGGGCCCCTCAATGAGTGATAATGATGAAAGCGTGTGGCCACACCCCAATATGATTGGACTATCATTATACTCAAGATCGAGAAAGCATTGAACAAATACAAGTTGACGTGGACCATGACTTGTGTTCAATATAACATCGTGAGACAAAGGGATAAATGAAAGTGTACCATTGGAAACGTGAACTCTTACGTTGTGTTATTTGGGTAGACATAATGGCTTGCTAGAGTCCGCTTATGTCTCATGAGGGCCGATATGATCGGACTCATTGCCAACATAATACAATCCTATTGGGTCACACACAAATAGAATGAATTGGTTAAACCGGAGGAAGAATGGTTGAGAGTCTCTGTATCTGGCTATATATGCCGCGCGACATATTAAGCCAATGGCTTAATATACCGCGCGACATATCAAGCCCTACGCGGTTTGACAGCCTGTTCTCCTAATACGATTAGGAGACATATTCATACTATTGTAGTATAAATATGTGAGGTCTGTCAGACCTAATCGCCTGGCCGAATTTTTCAATAAGAAATTCACAATCAAAAGTCCTCTCAATATTCTTCCATAAGTTTTAGGAATCTAGCAATTCCCAACCCGAGAATTGTTCTCGACATTCATATTTGTGTGGATTACCAAAAGAGGGTCTTAGTTTTGTTCAAACAAATCAAAGACCTAGAGTTCAAATCTGAAGATCCAAAGGAGTTGAAGATTCGAAGATTTGAAGATCAAAAGTTTGTGATTACGAATCACATAATTATCCGTTCGATAGCTCAAGACCGGAAAGCAATTTAGGTTGGTAAATTCTATCTCATAGCAATTCAATTTAATCGTATAGAACGGATCTTAGGGCTTGGGTTTTGTGTTAATTTTATGCTTAATTCCGCTGCGCATGGATCCATAAAACCCAACAGTGGTATCAGAGCTCCGTTCGTATGGTTAAGTTTGAATTAACATGCTAGAATGATTATATAAATTGTTTATATGTTCGTTGCATGTTTTTGTATACGATAGAATTTTGATTGTTTATGTGAAACAATGTGAAAATCGTTTTCGAATTATGTTGAATTAAATCTGTAAAAGGGTTGTTTTATATGATTTAATTGCATGTAATCTGAATTGATTGAATTCTGGAAATCTCGCGAATCGGCTACCTATGTCGTGCGACATATTAAGCCAAAGGAGGAAATCTGGTAATCGGCCGGTTATGTCACGCGACATAACTAGCCACCGGCTAGTTATGTCACGCGACATAATAAGCCAAAACTGGGCGAATCGGTTTGTTCAATTTTTACGCTATTACGTGATTGTGTTTACAATCGATATGTTCATATGAAAATCTGGATGTTATAAAATTGAGTTTATAAGTCCGTGATAGATTGATTCATTGATATACATGATTAATTGATTAAAATGTGATTTTAATAATTATTGCAATGTATATGAAAATCTGGATGTTATAAAATTGAGTTTATAAGTCCATGCTAGATTGATTCATTAATATGCATGATTAATTGATTAAAATATGATTTTAATAATTATTGCGATGCATGTTTTATTTGTTCTTACATGTTAAGAATTTTTTTAAATTAGATGTTTAGTTGAAACATGATATTTAGTTTCCTAATATGTTTAGATTTAGACATTGTAAATTTTGGATCTTATGATTGTTTATGGAAACAAGTCATAATTACGCGAAATTTTAAAAGGAAACTAATTGTTTATAAAAGGTAGTGATTATGTTGCCAAATCAGAGTTGATTTCTAATTGTGCATGACTAGGAGAGTTCTGTCTAAGGAAGAGTTGGTACTTAAGTAGTCCTTGTGGCTCACCTATCTTCCTGGGAACTTACCTGGTGCATGATTATGACTATCTTTGCTGATATGCTTATAATCTACCTTAAAGAACCTTCATTTAACTTTTAAGTTCTTTTATGCCAATTCATGATTAAACACTTGAGACCACTCGGATAGTTTTGGGTGGGCTTGCCATAGCAAGGTACTTTGATTCTATTCCGTTTGCGAGCAAGATGAGGAAATGGTGGTTCCTATACGTTTAATATGAATGAACTTAATTGTGTTATCAAAATGGTTTTGGACCCAAGGCATAAGATGAGATTAAAATATGCTTAGACATATGATGTCTTAAATAAATCTCATAAAAGATCCTAAGAGTCATATACGATATGATTGATGTTTTTCTACCTAATTAGTTTAATCTTGAGCGGTGCGCCATAGCGTACTTGAGATTAAATTAAAGATGGATCTTAGTCCTAAGAGTCATATACGATATGATTGATGTTTTTCTACCTAATTAGTTTAATCTTGAGCGGTGCGCCATAGCGTACTTGAGATTAAATTAAAGTTGGATCTTAGCCCATTAAATGCATATTATGGTTATTTGCATTGGAAGGTGTATGATTTAGTGGGAGTATTTGTAAAATACATTATTTGCTCTTAAATGATAAATGTGTTGATATTGATATGTGTTCATATAATTTGTATATTTTGTTGTAGAAGTAGCATTACATAATGATAATTGCGATTCATCCTTATGAAGGACAAAGTTCGAAATGAATGATACAAATAATTTTGATTGGATCAAAAGCCTAAAGAATGGTTCTTAGGTAAATTTGTACGTTCATTACGAATCCGTTCCTATTGAACCTATTGCAAATGTTGCAAAGGGCAAATAAGGAAGCAACATTAGAAACATAGTGATGATTCTGACAATATTGCTTGCCTTATATTTGCCACCATGTTCAAAGGCACTTATGAAGAACCTTGTGCACATGATAACTACTTTTGTTCTAGCACACCGCAAAAGGGAAAATGTTCCAAGTGCAAGCTAAGCAAAAGATATATGTTGTGGTGAAAGCTCTTAATTCATATGATGAAAGAAGGAGCAATCCGCAAATTGTGTTAATGGTTGACACAATAAAAGGGTTCATAAAGGAAGGAAAAGAAGGTAAAGCAAAAGTTGCTAAACCTAGGACAAATGTTGTCATAGCCGAAGAGGCTAAACCCAAAAGTGTCTCAAAAGGATGCATTTTGCTATCATTGCAATAAGATTGTCATTGGAAGCAAAGTTGCAAGGCTTATTAGGAAGGCCTAAAAGGTGAAGAAGGGCAATATGATTGCTATTACTTCAAGTATCTATATGATAGATATTTTCCTTTCGACTTCTTGTTCTTGGGTATATGATACAGGATTGGATCCCACATTTGTCTAAATGTGCAAGGAACAAAGAATAGAAAGCTACTCAAATAAGGTAAATTAAACCTATGCATGGGAATGAAGCAAGAGTTGCAACATTAGCCATAAGGGATTTATGAAGTCACTTTACCTTGTGAAGTAGTACTTGTTTTGAACAAGTATGACTACGTTCCAGATTTGAGTAGGAGTATTATTTCTGTTTCTTAAATGGATGATGAAGGATATAATTTTCTTATTTTCAATAAGAAGTTTTATATTTATTTAATAATATGCCTTATTGTAATGCATATGTCATTAAATGGTCTTCATATCCTTGATGATGAGAAACAAAATAATATTGAAGATATCTATGATATAAATGGGAAATCTAAACCGAACAATATGAACAAAGCGTTCATATGGCATTGCCGGCTTGGTCAAATAAATAAGAAACATATATCTAAACTCCATTAACATGGACTTTTAGACTCATATGACCATGAATCATTTGAGGAATGTGGATCTTATTTATTGGGAGTATTGACCAAACCACCCTACACTAAAGTAGTGGGAGGGCTAGTGACTTATTAGTCATTATACATAAGATGTATATGAACTATTAAGCAGCATTGCTAGGGGAGGATTTCGGTATTTCATCATATTTCACTAAAGACTTATCTAGATATGATTATGTCTATCTGATGAAGTCCAAAGGTGAATCGTTTGAGATGTTTCGAACATTTCAAGATGAAGTGCAAAATAACTTGGCAAAACTATTAAGTACTTTGATTGGATCGAGGTAATGAATATTTGAGCCAAGAGTTTGACAATCATCTCAAAACTATGAAATCGTTTCAAAGTTGACTCCACCCGGAACACCACATTGTATGGTGTGTCTGAAAGGAGGAATTGAACCTTGTAGGATATGGTTCGTTCGATGATGTGTCAATCAGACTTTCCTATTTCCTATTTCCTTTTGAGGATATGCATTAGAAATAATGCGGTTACCTTTGAATCGAGTCCCTACTAAATCGGTTCCTAAGGTCCCACATGAGATGTGGCATGAAAGAAAACTTAGTTTGTCTTTCATGAAGATTTGGGGTTGCGAATCTTATGCAAAGAGACTTGTCTCTTATAAGTTAGCACCAAATCTGACAAGGTTATTTTCGGATATTGATTTTACAATCACAAAGAGAACAAAATGTTTGTTGCTCTACACGATTTGTTTCTTGAGAAATAGTTTCTCAATAAAGAATCTAGTGGGAGTAAAATTAATCTTGAAAGAAGTTCAAGAACCCGAAAATAATATGGAACCAAGAGTAGAGACGGAACCAAGTTCACAAAGAGTTGTGAAAACGGTTCAAGATGTACAAGTCCATCGTAGATTGGATAGGTCACGATCCAAACTCAAGAAATAGTGATTTCTCGTTGCGGAAAGTGATGAAGTGGAAGTCATTGAGAATGACGATCCTACTTGCTATCAAGAAGCGATGTCCTCTCCTAATTTGGATAAATGGTTAGGAACCATGGAATCCAAATTACAATCCATGTTTAACAATCAAGTTTGGAACTTGATTGGGCTACCTAAAAGTGTAAAAACTAAAGGGTGCAAGTAGGTCTTCAAAGACCGACATGGATGTGAAGGTGTATACTTTCATGACTAAGAATTGTAGCAAAGGGATTTAGGTTAATTCATAGTATTGACTATATTGAAACCTTTTTCGCCAGTTACAATGTCGAAGTCTGTTAGAATTTCAATTGCCATTATCGCATATTGTGACTATGTGATATGACAAATGAATGTCAAACGACTTTCTTTAAATGGAAAGATTATTAAGGATGTGTAGAGTACACAACCCGAATAGTTTGTCGATCCAAGAAACTCTAATAAAGTATGCATGTTGCAAAGATCCATGAGATGGATTGAAGCAAGCTTCAAGGAATTGGAATCTTCATTTTGATGAATTGGTCAAAGAGTTTGACTTCATCAAAGAACAAAGATGAATCTTGTGTATGCATGAAATTCAGTGGGAGCGTAATATTATTTCTATTGTTTTATTACAATGATATCTTACTCATTGGAAAAACAAGTTCCGACACTTAAGACTGTTAAGTCTTGGTCAAGGAAAGGTTTCTCAATGAAAGATATGGGTGAAGCCGATTACATCCTTGGCATCAAGATCTATAAAGATGGATCTAGAAGGATAAATTGGTTTGAGTCAAAGTGTTCACATTGACAAGATTCTTAGAAGAGTCTAAGAAGAGTAGCTTGTCAATGGGTCATGGTATTTCTCTTAGCAATATTCATTGTCTTATGACAACTGATGAGCAAAAAGGGAATGAATGAAGTTCCATATGCTGCGGCACTTGGATCTGTCATGTATGCCATGATTTGTACTAGACCCGGCATCTCATATGCTCTAAGCATGATGAGTCGATACCAATCTGATCCTGTGATGAGAACCATTGGATGGCAGTCAAGATGTTCCTTAAGTACTTAAGAAGAACTAAGGATACGTTCTTGGGATTTGAAAGATTGGAAGTTAATCTTGTTGTAAGGGTTACATAGGTGCTAGCTTCCAAACTAACAAAGTTATTTTAAAATCGCAATTAGGATTTGTGTTTATGCTTATTAGAGGTGCAGTTTTGATTGGAAGAGTTCCAAGCAGAAATTGTAGTCGATTCTACTACTAAGGCCGAATTTTGGCAACATATGATGTGGCTAAAAGAGGCAGTTTGGATCAAAAGTTCATTAGTGTTTTGGAAATGTTCCAAGTATCACTAATCGGTGAAACTTTTGTTATGACAAATAGTGGTGCCACTTGTGCAAACAATGGAACCAAGGTCACAACAGTGATCCAAACACTCACTTAGACGTTCTTCAAGGAATTCATAAAGAATGAGAAGACGTTAAGATATATAAAATATCAACCGATGATGACATAAGGGATTCATTTACAAAGACCCTCGCATAGGCAGAAGCATGATGGGCATGTTAGATCCATGAGTATTCGATACATAAATGGAGCCTAGTGCAAGTGGGAGACTGTTGGTGTAATGCCCTAGGCTTTAGTTATGTTTAACTGAAAACCGTTATGTATCATCTTTATCGTTTATGTTTATTATTTGATTATTATATAGTTTGCATATTTATTGTAATAATCTCCGTCCCTGATTATTAAGAGAATAATTAGTATAATTGTCAATGGATAATCATATGATGATTATATGCATAGAGATGCACATTGAAATTATGGGTACTTGTCAGAGAACAAGTAACTGGACTTGACCCGTATGAGATTTATGTCATGGTCAAATGTCATAATTAAATCTCATATGGTCACTTCATTTAGTCCCTAGACCTGAGATTATCATAACCTTACATATGATGAAAGTCATGTTTGATTTTAGTCAAACGGTATCTTAACACGATATCTATAAAGGCTATCTTTGGCATGATCGGATTCATGATGGGAAGGATGATAAGTCAAGATGGAATTTTGTCCCTCGAAAGAGAGATGTTATGCTTGGGCCCCTCAATGAGTGATAATGATGAAAGCGTGTGGCCACACCCCAATATGATTGGACTATCATTATACTCAAGATCGAGAAAGCATTGAACAAATACAAGTTGACGTGGACCATGACTTGTGTTCAATATAACATCGTGAGACAAAGGGATAAATGAAAGTGTACCATTGGAAACGTGAACTCTTACGTTGTGTTATTTGGGTAGACATAATGGCTTGCTAGAGTCCGCTTATGTCTCATGAGGGCCGATATGATCGGACTCATTGCCAACATAATACAATCCTATTGGGTCACACACAAATAGAATGAATTGGTTAAACCGGAGGAAGAATGGTTGAGAGTCTACGTATCGGCTATATATGCCGCGCGACATATTAAGCCAATGGCTTAATATACCGCGCGACATATCAAGCCCTACGCGGTTTTACAGCCTGTTCTCCTAATACGATTAGGAGACATATTCATACTATTGTAGTATAAATATGTGAGGTCCGTCGGACCCTAATCTGGCCGAATTTTTCAATAAGAAATTCACAATCAAAAGTCCTCTCAATATTCTTCCATAAGTTTTAGGAATCTAGCAATTCCCAACCCGAGAATTGTTCTCGACATTCATATTTGTGTGGATTACCAAAAGAGGGTCTTAGTTTTGTTCAAACAAATCAAAGACCTAGAGTTCAAATCTGAAGATCCAAAGGAGTTGAAGATTCGAAGATTTGAAGATCAAAAGTTTGTGATTACGAATCACATAATTATCCGTTCGATAGCTCAAGACCGGAAAGCAATTTAGGTTGGTAAATTCTATCTCATAGCAATTCAATTTAATCGTATAGAACGGATCTTAGGGCTTGGGTTTTGTGTTAATTTTATGCTTAATTCCGCTGCGCATGGATCCATAAAACCCAACATCGGCTTGGGCGCGTTTGTGAAGAACTTGGCCGGGATTTCTGATACGAGGAAGAACAAGAGCATCTTCCTAGGCTTGTCCGAGTATTGGTGGGATACCACCCACACCTTCCACTTGAGCTGGGGCGAGGTGACGGTGACTCCCACCGATTTTGCTGTTATCACCGGGCTTTCCTTCAAAGGAGGGCCAGTGCGGTGGAGGGACCGGATATTCGATGGGGTGCTGGCTGAGCTGTTGGGCTTTGTGCCTCTTCCTCGCAGGGGCCTGGGCATGCTGTACAGTGATGTAGAGATGCGGATTTCGGCCAATATTGGGGACTATCGCCGTGGTACCGGTCTGGTGACGGCGGAGCAGCTGGCACGCTCCTTCATGTGGTTTGCCCTCTCCGAGACTCTGTTCTCGAATCACGCGACTGCGGCTCCTTTTGCTCTGCTGGAGAGTCTGATTGATTTGGAGAGGGTCGGCGAGATAGCTTGGGGCGAGGCGGGCCTGGCCGAGCTTTATTTCTCTTTGGACCGGTTTAGCCGAGGCGTGGCTAATTCTTTGGGCTGCTTTGATTTTGCTTTAGAGGTATGAGTTTATTGCTGTTTTTGATTTAGCAATTTGTCATTTCTCCGTTTTCTTTTGCACTGAGCCTTTTCTGCTTTTGTCGCAGGTGTGGTTCTATGAGATCTTCCGGTGCTTCCCATGGGATCGAGATGATGAGGCCATAGCGGCCTATCCTGCTATGTTGGGCTGGGCCCGTCCGACGGGGAGGAGGAGGACGAGTAGGGGGAAGCTCACCATCGCCTACGGGGAGGTGCAGGAGTACCTGGGGAGAGATAGCCCGGCGGAGTTTGCTTTGTACCCCTGGGCTCGGTATGGGGATGACGAGTTCGAGGGCGGTCCCGTGGTGACGGCGCAGAGGAAGATGCTGCGGGGCCTGACCTGCGATGCCATGTATTTGGGAGAGAGGGTCTTCTGGCAGCATGGCCCGGTTATGCTCCCCCTGGCTCCGAGGGACCCGACTTTTGGGATGATGGATTCTTGGATATGGACGTGTTGGAGTTTGAGAGATATCTGGGCGGCGTGAGTGCCGATGAGTTTGTTTTGTATGGAGAGGAGTATGGGGCCTTCGTGAGGAAGAAGCTGAGGATGCCACAGGTGTTGGCGAGGGAGAGGCAGGATGGCCCGCCAGGTCCCCCAGAGGTTCCGGTGCCTGGGCTGGATTTCACATATGTTCGTGGGGATTCGTCGAGGCGGAGGGTGTCGGTACCCGTCCCCGAGCAGGCTCCAGCTGCCTACCGGGTTGACCGGGATATGCCGGTGAGTATGCTTACTCTTTTCCATCTTGGCATTTTTCTGTATTTTTCTCTTTTTCGTATGCCTGCATCTCTTTAGCTGAGCGTTTATTTGGCTGTTTGTTTGTGCAGGTCTTGGGGAGAGCCTTTGACACGTTGACCCGCCATTATGTGGCGATGCGATCTTTTACGTAGAAGATGGCGGGGAAGCTGTCTTGCCGGTCTTCGCGGCGTGTGCCGGCACACGAGCCGATGCCTTCGAGGCATTCTGTGGACGTTCCTCCGCCGAGGGCTGAGCCGGGGCAGCAGTTAGAGGGACCCTCTCGGGGGCGGCATAGCATGGATGCCGGGACGTCTTCGGGAGTCCAGAGGCAGCCAGTCTTTCACCAGTTCTGGCCTTCGCAGGAGGTACCGGGAGAGAGTTCGTCGGAGCCTGCCTTCTTCGATCCTTTTGCCGGGTTTGACCCTTCAGAGTATTTTGATTACCCACCCCAGGAGGGGGTTCAGTATTCTGATGACGAGGGTGTGGCTGGCGAGTTTGCCGAGGTGCCTGACTTCTCGCTTGGTGATGATGATGATGAAGAGTCGGATTAGGGCTCATTTACTTTCCCTCTTTCCATATCTCCTTTTTTTTGTTTAGCTACAGACATTATGTGTACCTGTAATAAAATATTTGCATTTGCATCGCAAAATATTTTATTTTAAGATGTAATGCCGTATTTTGTGATTCCCGGGAATTGTCCTAGGAATTGTTGCTAGTTTATTATTTGTGCATGCCACGTGAGCTGGGAGTGCGTTTGTGGGTAGTGTATGCTTGCCGGAAATGGCTTTGGCCAGAATTTGGGCAGTTTGGAGCAGGGTCCTGCTGAGAACAGTGGTTGTTGTACTGTTTGCTGGGAAAGTGGGGCCATGATGCAACAAGGTCCGTACGGACCAACTTGGGATCCCCTTTGCTTTTGGGAAGGGATAAATGCTTTCCGGATGTCTGAACTTTCCCCACTTCCCATTTGCAGCCATTTTCGAGGATTCTTCCCCATTTTCTCTAAGAACCTCCATTTTTGCCATGGATTCTTCGTATGTTCCAAGAATTTTGCCGAGGCTTTCAAAGGAGCGGCAAGCATACTTCCTTGAGCGGCTGAAAATGTGGATGCGACACCGTATGAGGCATCAGAGGTGGGCTTTCGAGGTAAGGTTTCGACTTTGCTCGGTTTGGTCCCTTAAGGAGTTGGTTCCTGATTGGGAATTGTTGCGGGCTGCCGCGAGGTTCTGGGATGTTAGGAGGCATGTGTATTGCTTCTCCTACAATGGGATGGTGGGATGGTGCCCACCTTTGAGGATTTTTGGGCTTTGATTGGAGGATCGGAGGTGGAGGCCATCTCGCTTCCTTTGATTGGCAGTGCTGCCGTGAGTGTGAAGCTTGCATGCTTTCTTCGGACTTCGTTGGGAGAAGTGCAGGGCATGATCCTTGATTCGGGTCATATTGACATTTCTGCGCTGTCGGAGCGATTTATGATTGATGATGAGAGTGATGTCTCTTGGGATGCATTTGCCTTGTGCGTGATAGCGACGCTTTTCATGGTCAGCTCCCTTGGGGTTTGTGATGGTGCTTTGCTAAATGTGGTTGGGCACTGCAGAGCTGGAGAGGATATTGTCCCATTGGTGCTGGGGGAGACTCTTCATGGTATTGACCGTCTGGCGACTAGGGATCGGTTCATGAGAGGGGGAAGCCCCGCTTTGCTCACCTTGTGGCTGCGAGAGAGACTTCAGGCCATGCCCGAGGCTTCGACGTCGTTTAGCCCGTGGTCATTTGCTCGACGACCTCTTGTGTTGGATATGGATCGATCACTTTGGGGAGAGATGGATGGCACGGCTTAGTACGCATCGAGATCCGTTGGTGGGTTCCGTTGGGGATTGAGACTAGGAGGGCCTTTCAGGAAGGGTCCTATGTGGTCAGAGTTCCAGGTTTGTCTTGGTCCTCCTTCTATATTCCGTCGCTTGTTTCCCGGCAGTTTGGGATGAAGCAGGAGCCTTTGTTAGGCTGGGATGACCTTGCTACTGCGGAGGTAGCTCCTCTTTATATGGCAGCTCCAGGTGCTCTTTTGTATTTTCTGAGGGTATGGAAGTATTTCGCTTTCCCTCTTGTGGTTCTCCTTAGACGTCGGGAGAGTGTCGTATTGACGGCCAAGTACCTGGCTTGGTATGAGTAGCGTGTTCGGCAGTCCCAAGTGGCTTTGGGGAGTAGGCGTGGAGCGATTCTGGGGCCCGATTGCCGTAGTAGCTATTGCCTTAGGAGTGCCGAAGCCTGGTCTGACCCTGAGGATGTTACGGGAGACACTTTGTTTGACTACGAGACTAGAGTTGACCGACTGACGGGGAGAGGTCCCCTTTTGCAAACTCGCAGGGAGGAGATCCGAGCCGAAGCACGGGTGAATGAAGCCCTGAGAGCTGCTGGATTGATTGACTCTACGGGGAGGACCCCTAATCTCGGACTGAGAGACGCAGAGCTGGCTAGCGTGGAGCAAAAGAAGACTCGCTGGGGACGAGGGAAGAAAGGGAAGAATGGCGAGGGGACAAGCGCAGATGGCGCGGAATGACCTCCTAAGTATCCATTCATTGCATTGTAAACACATTATTTGTTAAATGTATTAAGCTGTCTTTTAGCATGTTGTGAACTTGAGAGTAGACCGTGCTTGAAATCATCAAGAAATGTTGTAATCGTTAGTGATTTGTGATTTACTTTTAAAGCTTTGTCGAGACGCAAAATCTCTTTTTGCCTTTTGTTTCTTTTGTGAACCTTGGCGGCGTCCATCTTTGGACTTTTCTGTTGCATTTACGGACTGAAGCAGCATGGACCTTGACGGCAATCCCTTTTGCTTGGGCTTTGGTTGAGAGGTTGGATGATCCTTTGACAAGTCATTTTGACGGTCTCTTCCGTGGCTTCCTTGCCTCTTGTTTGTTGGCGTCGGGCTCTTGACCTCATTTTTGTAGCTTCTGCTTGAGCTTATTTCTTTTTTTTTTTGAGAGCCTTTGTTCGAGCTCTTTTTTTTTTTTTTTGAAGCGCTTGAGGGCGAAGACAAGCCCTTGGCTTGGAAGTTGACATGGGTCAGTCGTTTGACGCTGAGTGACCTTCGGATGTCCTTTGATGTTGCCTCCGTCGTTTGACTTGGTCAAGGTGATGGTGGGGGCATGCTCTTGGAAAGTGTGTAGCTTGATGGAGGTCTTGGTTGACATTCAAACTTTTGACTTTTTTGTGTGTTTTTAGACCGGACCAATTAAGGTTGCCTACGTTCCCCCGGACTAGAGGGCTCAGGTCTGCGTAGTTTGACACTACATGGAGTGCCAAGAGATGCACAGTTTGTTCTTCTTTAGGCGAAGTATCTGCGAAGTTTGCTTCCGTTGACTGGATTCATGAAGGGATTGCCGTCTAGGTCTGTCAGCTTCATGGCACCTCCGGAGAAGATCTTTTGAACCACGAAAGGGCCGATCCATGTTGGTTCCCATTTTCCCAGTGGGTTGGTTCGAGTGGGAGGCTTTTCTTTGAGTACTAGATCGCCTTCCCTGATGTCTCGGGACTTGACTTTCTTGTCGAAAGCTCTAGCCATCCTGCTTTGGTAGGCTCGGACGTGTTCCATGGCCTTTAGTCGTCGCTCGTCTAGCAGAGCCAATTCGTCGTGTCGGCTTCGGAGCCATTCGACTTCGTTGATTTCATTTTCCAGCAGCACTCGGAGTGAGGGAATTTCCAATTCAATGGGAAGGACTGCTTCCATCCCGTATGTCAGGGCGAATGGGGTTTCTCCCGTGGCTGTTCTGACTGATGTTCGGTAGCCCCAAAGTGCAAGGTGCAGCTTCTCGGGCCAATCTCGTCCTCGGGTGGTCATTTTTCGGATGATCCGTTCGAGGGTTTTGTTTGTTGCTTCTATGGCGCCATTCGTTTGTGGCCGGTAGGGAGAAGACTTGTGGCGTGTGATCTTGAATTCGGCCAGCAGTCTGTCGCATTCACCTTCAAAGTGGGAGCCATTGTCTGATATGACTTCATTCGGGATGCCGTATCGGCAGATGATGTTTTTCTTGAGGAAATGCGCGACTTTCTTGGAGGTGAGCACCTTGTAGGACTTGGCTTCGACCCATTTGGTAAAGTAGTCGATGGCTACCAAGACGAATTCATGGCCGTTGCTACCTGGCGGAGCGATCTTCCCGATGACGTCGATTCCCCACGTGGCGAAGGGCCAGGGCGTAGTCATGCAGTAGAGATCGTGAGGAGGTAGATGATTGAGGTTGGAGAACCGTTGACACTTGTCGTAGCTTCGGACAAAGTGGATGCAGTCTGCCTCCATGGAGATCCAGTAGTAGCCCATTCAAAGAATGATTTGCATCAGGGCTCTGGCGTTCATGTGGGGACCGCAAGCCCCATTGTGGACTTCGTTCATGAGCTCGCTTGCTTCTCCCTGGCTGATGTAGCGTAGGAGTGGTCCTTGGTAGCGTTTCTTGTACAGCATGTCCCCAAGGATGACAAAGTGAGAGGCGAGGCGTTTTAGGGCCATGATGCTCTTGGCTTTGACTCCTTCCTTGCTTTGACCTTCTTCGTCCATGAAGGCGGTTTCCCCGTTTTTGAGGTATTGGAAGATTTGGTTGTACCACGGCTCATTGATGGGCTTGGGTTCTGGTTCGATCTCGCAGCAGTAGGCAGGAATTTCTTTTCGTCCGACTTTGAAGGGCTTGATTGCTTTTCCCTCGGGGATTTCCACGAGTGAAGCCAAAGTGGCTAAGGCGTCTGCAAACCGATTTCGGTCTCTCGGCAAGTAGTGGAAGGTGACCTCTTCGAATTGTGTGATGAGGTCCTCCATGCAGGCGTGGTATTTTTGCAAGCCTGGGTCTATGTTTTTCCATTTGTTGGAAACTTGGTTGATGATTAGAGCTGAGTCCCCATAGACCTCGAGTTTCTGGACGTTCCTTTCGAGTGCGGCCTGTAGTCCGGCGGGGCAGGCTTCGTATTTGGCGGCATTGTTAGTTACCTCGAAATTGAGCTTTATGGCGATTGGGGTGTGCTCGTCCTTGGGATCGACCAAGAGCATACCGATGCCGTTTCCTTTTTTGTTGGATGCTCCATCGAAGAACAGTTGCCATCGATTTTCGCCTTCTAGTGTGAAGATTCCTTCGTCTGGAAATTGTGGTTCGGGGCCTCGAGCCTCGTTGGTTGGGAAGTCAGCCAGCTGTTCGGCCATTGCCCGTCCCTTGATTGACTTTTGGTTCACGTACTTGATGTCAAATTCCGCTAGGAAGAAAGACCATTTCGCGAGCC
Organism: Adenophora triphylla var. japonica; assembly: GCA_022495995.1. Classification (NCBI taxonomy): domain Eukaryota; kingdom Viridiplantae; phylum Streptophyta; class Magnoliopsida; order Asterales; family Campanulaceae; genus Adenophora; species Adenophora triphylla. Next base: position 341,787 of record JAFEMH010001459.1, on the reverse strand, counting down.
TCATTGACAGAGATGGTTTGTCGAAGAGGTACTTGACTGGGTCCATTTTGGAAACCAAGTGCATCGTGTGCGACTGCATGTAGTGTCGTAATTTTCCGACGGCCCATACTAGAGCTGCGCAGGTTTTCTCTAGGGCTGAGTAGTTGAGTTCGCTGCCTTGAAACTTCCGGCTGACGAAGTAGATGGCGTTCTCGACTCGTGACTCTTTCTTTTCTTGACAGAGCATGGCTCCAACTGCGGTGTCGGTCACAGTTAGGTATAGCAACAGTGGCTTCTCCTCGTGGGGAGGACAGAGAATCGGAGGACTCACAAGGTACGCCTTTATTTCTTCAAAGGCATCTTGGCATTCTGAGTTCCATTCGAAGTCGGCATTCTTCTTCATTAGTTTGAAGATTGGCTCGCACATGGAGGTCAATTGATTGACAAAGCGGCTGATATACTGCAGGCGGCCCATGAAGCTTTTCACCTCTATTTGAGTTTGCGGTGGTCTCATTTCGATGATGGCCTTGATCTTTTGAGGATCAACCTCGATGCCTCTCTCGGTGACCATGTATCCCAAGACTTTGCTTCGGCTGACCCCAAATGTGCATTTGGCAGGGTTTAACCTCATCGAGTGTTTTCAGAGGCGGTCGAAGAACTTTCTCAGGTCTGTGAGGTTGTCCATCTGATCCCTTTGAGTGGACGATCATGTCATCGACGTACACTTCAATCTCTTTGTGGATAATGTCGTGGAAGAGGGCGGTTGCTGCCCGTTGGTAGGTAGCCCCAGCGTTCTTTAGTCCGAACGGCATCACTGTGTAGCAGTAGGTTCCCCAGGGGGTTGTGAAGGCTGTTTTTTCTTGATCTTCTTCGGCCATCTTGATTTGATTGTAACCGGCAAACCCGTCCACGAAGGACTTGACCTCAAAATTGGCTGTAGTGTCCACCAACATGTCGATGTTCGGTAGTGGAAAATCGTCCTTGGGACTTGCTTTGTTGAGATCTCGGAAGTCCACGCAGCAGCGCACTTTTCCGTTGGCCTTGGTGACCGTGACTATGTTGGAGAGCCATGTAGGGTACTCGATCACCCTGATGAAGCCGACGCGGAGCATCTTCTCGATCTCTTCCTTGACTTGTAAAGACCATTCTGGCTTGATTCGGCGTAGCTTTTGTTTGACGGGCTTGGCCTCGGGATTCAAGGAAATTCGATGTTCTACTATGTTTGGATCTAATCCGGGCATGTCTCGGTAAGACCAAGCGAACACGTCCACGAACTCTTTGAGCAGTGCAGTCAATGCGTTTTGCTCTGTGCCGGTGAAGAAACTTCCGATTTGCGTCTCTTTTGGCTCTTCAGCAGTTCCCAAATTCACTTTGGTTAAAACCTCCTCGGCAGCTTGGGCCCGGTTTTTCTCTCGTTTGACAACATGCTTAAAGATGTGCTTAATGTATTGTTCATTTAATGTGTCTGCTTCTTTATCAAGTGAATCGTTATTAACTGTTTGTGTGTTAGTTAATTTATCAGTTGTTAAAGATGCAATGAGAGGATACTCGGAAAGATCGAAGCATTCATTAAGAGCATATGGGAATACATTATTGGCAATGAGTTCATAATCTTCTGGCGTGAGGCCATCAGATGACTCGAGAGACTCGAATTCAAAGATAATGGACTCAGGATGGGCTTTGACACTGGACTCTAGGACGCGAGGGGTCAGACCAAGTTGTTCGATCATGTCCTTTTTGCTGGCGGTAGGTCCGGAGAAGGTGGCCCAGTTATTGAGTGGCAATGAGCTTGATAGGAGGCGGGGGTTGAAAGGCTTTGCTCTGTCGTTCCCGATCATGGCTATCATAGAGTTATAAGAAACAAAATCGATTAGGTCTGGCACCTCGATTTCTTCACTGAAGAGCTGGTGGAGCAGTGGCTCGTTCCAAGCATCATCTGCGGAGTCTTCTGCTCTTGTCTTGGGCATTGCTAGCTCGAATGCAGACTTGTCCCGCTTGTTGGGGGCAGGGGTGTTGACAGAGAGTTTTTCGAGTTCTTCTGCCAAAGAGGGGGTTTTCCCGAACCAGAATTCATTGTGAATAGTAGTGGTCGTGGGTCCCGGCAGAGGTGGTGTATCGAGAAATGCTCTTCTGACGGGATTTTGCCTGAGGCCTCTGAATCTTGCCAGGTTCCGCTGGAGCTTGTCCATGGTTGTCGGCCAGCTTTGTTTGGCGTTGATCAGCTCTGTTCCCTTTTCTGTGTCTTCGTTCAAACTGTCGGCTTTCTTTGTGAAGTACCTGGTCATGTCGAAGCTGTAAGGGCGGAGATCGGAGATTGCGTGCAAGCTTCTTTTGCCATTGGCGGAGCATTTTCGTGCAACTTTTCTATCTTTCGCGGCGTCTTCGGGAGTAGGAATGTATCCCAGGCCATGGAGGGTATTTTGCTCTTTGATATTGATGATTTGTTGGGTACCCTGATGGCGTTTTCCCAAACCAAGCCCCAGGATGTAGTTCATGCGCTTCATCATTTTCATCGGGGGAGGGATCTGGTCCCAGATCAAAGGCAGGTCTATGTGGCACACCTGGGCCTTCGGGCTTTCGATGGTGAACCCGGTCAGCATCATGCCGTCATTGTCGTGTTTGATCTCCAGGACCGGAACGCCGTTCGTGTCGGCCCCTTCGATGGTTATGCTGTCACCGTAGATGATAGTAAGGTCTGTTCCTGGGACAAAATTTACGCACTGGTGGAGGGTGGATGCCACCCCATTGATCTGGTGTAGCTAAGGGCGTCCCAAGATGGCAGTGAATGTGATCGGGATGTCGATGACTTGGAAGTCGGTCGGGACCATCTGCTTTCCGAACCACAAGTTCAGGGTGGCTATTCCCAAGACTGAGCGAGACGTTGAGTCGTATGCCTTGATGGTCTGAGTTGAGGGTTTCAGATCAGTGGTCTTGATCCCTAGCAAATCCATCATTTTGGATGGAAGGACGTTCATGGCTGATCCTCCATCTACCAAGACCCGAGGGAGGCAGCGCTCGTCAAGTTGAACTGTTATGTAAAGAGGCTCGTTGTGGTCAGCCCCAAATTTCGGAAGGTCGAGCTCCGTGAATGTGATGATGTTGCTGTAATGAACGTTGCCGATCATCTGAACCGCTTCGTCTGGTGTCACGGTGATAGGCACCATGGTCTGGGCCAGGCTTTCCTCCAACTTGAGTTTGTGCGGGTAAGAGGAAGTGAGCAAGGACTAGAGTGAGATGTTAGCCTGAGTACGCTTGAGCTAAGTTAAGACAGGATCTTCAGCCTTCGGGTCAAGGGTTTCGGCTTCTTTGGCGTAGGGCCCCTTTTCAGTTCGGGGCTCAGGCATGGCTGGCCTTTTGTCTGCCCGTGGATGATTCGTCGGGATTTGACCGGAACGTGTCAGTACATTCACCTCTGGCTTGGCTGCTTTACTTGTCTCTCCCATCTCCGTAATGGGAGGGCCTTGGTTGGCGTAGGGCCATACTGCGCATTTCAGTTCGTTTACCGTCATTGCTTTTGTTGTAGCGTCAACAGTGGCTTTGAGATCTTCCCAAGACAGGGGTTGGGGTATCTGGACTCTCGGGCCATTGGTGGCGGTGCGGAGCTCGTCCCAGCTGATCATGGAGCAGACGTTGCCGTGGTCTTGTGCAAAGCTAGGCGGAGGAGATTTGCTAGAGTAGATGACGTAGTAGTCAAACTTTTCTGATGGTTCTCCAAGGGTCCCGACTGTGGGGTCGCCGACTTCGTATCTCTTCTTCAGTTTTCATTGAGAAGAGGGTTTCGTATTTCTTCGAGGGTGGTCCTCGTTCATTTCATCTTTGAATTCCATTTCCAGACAAGCGGTGCAATCGCAGACGTCCCACCAGATGTGTTCGTTGTTCGACGGTGGTATCGGGACCTCAGGATGTTGACCGGACACGTCTTTCCCCGGGGGGTCTTGTGGCTTTATGTCGTAGCTGCATGGCTCGTACGAGGGCAACAGGTTGACTTCTGAGAGACAATGAGAGACGTTAGGAGCTGCGGGAGCGGGCATGTCTTTGGAAGTCCCGAGTGATCGAGGACTGGCTAACGTTCCGAAGTGGTGCATGGCACCTTCGATCCAGGCTTGCTGTTCGCCTTGGCGTTTCTCAAGAGCCATGAGGACTTGCCAAATTTCCTCCATTGTTGGGAGATTTCCCGGGGGTAAGGTCCCGCTTTCCTCGTTGTTATCCACCGACATGGCCATGGGGAGTTGACGGACTGCCCTAGTGACTATGCTGGGAAGAATGTTGGACCTGGCGACTTTGACACTGGGAGAATAGTTCCCGAGTACTCTCGATCACTCTCGGTTCACTGGAGGGGGGTGACGGGTAAGGTTTAGACACGGGAAGGCCTTTCGGGATAAAAAGGGGGAAAGCTCACGTGACATGCGGTTTCCGCTTTTATATTTTTTTTGTTGTTTTAATTTACTTAAAACAGTGTTTTCTCAGAATCCTAGGTAGGTTGAAAAATATTTCTCTTCTTTTTCGCAACTATGCTAGATCCTGGGTCAGTGGAGACCATCTGTGTGGCTATAAGCCCCTCGTTTTGCACCTGTATTTCGACATTCCGGGGAGGACAGCCCCGGACGAGGGTCCTATAGGGCAAGCGGTTTCCACCGGCCTAAAAGAAAAATCTAACCTAAGGACCGAGCCTGTCACGTTCGTTTTAATGCGTTAGCAATGTGAATAGTGAGCCGAGCCGGTCCCTGAGTCAAGATCGGGTCAAGAGTTCGGCATGACCTCTCTTTACCTTGCTTGCGCAAGGGATCTGTGATGTTAGGCGTTGGCTGGGTCATATCGTCATGGCTGACGTATTAAAGGCTTGATGACATGGTTTCATGTGGGCATGGATGTATATCCGGGACGGAACATCGTCTGGGTGTAGCTTCGGAAAATCAAGATCGGGTCAAGATTTTAGCATGACCTTTCATCGCTTTGCTTGCGCAAGGGATCTTGAGTTCCGAGCTTCGACTCAGAAAATGGTCGGCATGGGATATGTATCCAGGCTGTATGACACGGACTGGGTAAAAACCAACCGAGTCTGGACAGAGTGTGACTCAAGACTCAAACGTGCATGGTTGACGCTTGGCTAGGATGGAATGTTTGGAATGATCCCGTGCGCGTCCGAGAGGCGTAGGAAGGCCAAACGAACCGCAATCGAGACCACCCCGGGTTAAGGGTTGTAGTGTGCGGTATCCAGAGCCGCGCATAGCGTGCGCGTAGGCGTGCGGTGTAACCGAGGCAAGAATCGAAGGCGAGTAGTGCGGTCTCTAAAATTCTTTTTTTTTTTTCTGAGTAAAACAGAAGTTTTTGAAGAATTTAAATGTATGTACACAGATGTATATTGATGCATTTTTTTTTGTATTTTTTTTTTGTAAAATAAAAAAGTAAAGCACATGCACACACACACAATAGTTAAATAAAGGGGTAAAATGAAAGTTTGACCCTCATCATCTTTTTAAAAATCTTTTGTTTTGTTTAAAAGTTTTTAAAACAAAATTCTCCCCAGCAGAGTCGCCAACTGAAATTGCCCAGATCTGAGAGGCAGCGCAATCGCGCCCCGGCATCTGGCATTTCGCATTTCGCATTTTCCGTTTGCGTTGGTGTCGCATTGGAAGTGTCTCGCTGTGTTTTGCTTGTAGAGTCGCCACGCCATTTTGATTAAGCCCAAAACATTGAGAAAAGGCATCAGTTTAAAAATAAATTGTTTTTGTGTGATGAGATTTTTGAGTTCGGAGGTCAGGTTACTCCTCGGGAAGAGAATATTAGAATATTAGAGCTCACCCGAGTAGCCTCGTAAAAACGAGTCTTTTGACACGCCTTCTTTCTTTAAATGTTGTGTGTGTGTGTGCTTTTAAAAATGCATGCTGTGTCGGATGTCTACATTGTACACTACGTATTGAAATGTATTGAAATAGTAATGGAAGGAAGCCTTACCAATATTGGTTCGTGTCTGTCTTCCGCTGGGGAATAGTGTTTGAGGATGGAATAGTGTTCCGGGACGGACCGGGATTGCTTCGGGATGTGCCGGTTGTCTGCGGACAGAGCTTCGGCGTGCCTCGGGATTGTCGAGTGTGCACTCGGGCAGAGTTTCGGCGTGCGTTGGGATCGCAGGGATTGTCGGTTGGATTCGGGCAGAGGTTCGGCGTGCGTCGGGATCGTCGGTTGCGTTCGGGCAGAGTTCCGGCGTGCGTCCGAGTTGCCGGTTTGACTAGGAAAGAGCCGGGACGCCTCGGGATAGACTAGGCAAGGCCTCAGAGTACCACGAGGGGCCTCAGAGTACCTCGGGAGTGCCTCGGGGCAGCGCGGGAGTGTCTCGGGAGCGCTCGGAAGGGCTTCAGAGCACCATAAGGGAGCTCTGAAGGCCTCGAAAGGAACCGAAAGGGTCCGGGAGTGCCTCGGAAGGACTTAGAGGGGGAGCCAGAAGGCTTAGGGAGAGAGTAGAAGAGGAAGGTATGAATGAAATGGGAGGGGGAGCCCTCTATTTATAGTGTGGGAAATTTTGCAAGAAGGTCCGTACGGACCTCCAAGGTAATCCAAAATTGTGGTTTTCCCAGATTTAGGGGAATCTCGTGGACTTTAAGGGGATTCAGTAATTATGAGATTTGGTAACAAGAAGGTCCGTACGGACCTTTTAGCATGCAAAGAGGTCCGTACGGACCTTTTATGCTTTTCCAATTTCTGCATAATTCCCAAAAAGTCCTTTTGTGTTTTTTTGTCCCAAAAAGGCCCCTCCTTGGTTTGGTTGGTGGTTTTTTGGGTCTTTGAGGATTTTTGAAGGGTTTTGAGGGTTTTTTGAGGGTTTCGGATGTTCGAGACTGCGTTTGAATGAGTCTGCGGTGTTTCCCGGATGCTCGGAAGAGGGTGATCCAGATTGGGATACTTACAAGTTTTAGAAGTGTTATCTCACAGATGAGGTTTGTCTTGCGGTTTGCTAAGTGCGGTTTCATAATGAGGTTTACCCTAGCACTGCGGTTTTGCATGACTTCCAAACCTTTTAACTTGAAACCTTATGTCCAATGCAGTTGTGCCAGTCTTCAAGCCTAAATAAACTTATTCTATAAATTGGTCTTGTACTAAAAAATTGAAGTCTAAGTTTCATTACATATGGGCCTAAAGTCCAGAAAATAGAGATGAGGTTATGGTATCAATCAAATTAAGGCTCAGGCTAGGAGGGTTAAAGTATGCATACCCAACAATCTCCGTTCCCGACCTTTCACGGTACAATTTCCGATCTCGACTTTTAACTGTCCAATTTCCCTTGACTTAAAGAGGCCATGTCTTGATTTGCGCCAAAATTGGCCACATCCTTTCCTCGACCTCAAAGAGGTCATACCCCGTTTTGTGCCTAAGACGACACCCCTCTTTCTCTTAAGTCTCATTATCTCATAGTGAGTTCCTCTCCCGAGATTTTATATCTCAATATGCCTTTACGTTTCTTGCATTCCAATCTGGCCCAAACTACAATGACCCAAGATTCTCATATTTTTATAGGGTTACGTAAGCAACATGAGCCCACTCAATCTTTATTTCTTTTCAAAATTAAGAAAAAAAACAACAAAAGCATGTTGCATGAGCCTTGTTCGTTTCATCTCATTTCCTCCAACCCCGTATGAGTCGTTTTACATCTCTTTGACTCCTCCCAATCCTTCCCTTGACTACAAATGATCCAATCCTTGACCTTTGATCACTCCGATCCTTAAACCTTGGGTTCGTCTCCCCTTTGACCAACGGAAAACCCTCATGACCATCCTAAATCTTTATTTTGATCTTGGTCAAATAAAAAATGAGCTTTGTAAATTGATTGCGACTTAAACTTAATGAAAAAGCTTTGAATTTCTTTTACAATTTGTCAATCTTCAATCACACGCCATGTCTCTGGTAACCCTCGATTACTTTACGAAGAATCTTGTGGCCCAAGAGGAGCGTCACATGGAAGAACTGAAAACTAAAGTTGAAGCCATGCTTAAGACTCAAGGGAGCGTCATCGCCTGGAAATGCAAACCGCTCTCTGTAAGTACCCCAATCCGGACCGCTCTCCATCCGAGCATACGGGAAACACCGTAGATTCACGAATTCGTGAACCAAAAAACCCGTAACATCCAAAAGGTCCAGACTCACCAGCCAAACCAAGGAAGGACCTTACAAGGATAAAGGGAATCCAAGGATTCCAGGAAATAACAAAAAAAGGCAAAAATACATCAGCTTGCATACATGTCCGTACGGACCACTTTACAATGCAAGATGTGTCCATACGGACACTTATGTCAACACGCCAACATCATTAAAAAATCTCCACAAAGTCCACAATATTCCCTGAAATCCAGGAAAACCATAAACTTGTAATTGCACAAAGGTCCGTACGGACCACTTTGCAATTTTTTGAGGCCTATAAATAGAAGGATCCCCCTCCCATTTCAGATGCACCTCAACCTTCTCCTATATCCCCCAGCCTTCAGGCACCCCTCTAAGCCATCCCGGCCTCTTCTGGCCCTTCCCGAGGCCTCCTGAGGCGCTCTCGAGCTATCCCGAACTCCGAAGCCCTCCCGAGCCGATCCCGGTCCGTCTCGATCGACCTCCCGACGTCCCTCCAGCCCTATTCTTCCAAAGCCAAACTCCAAACACCCAAACGGCTCAAACTGGTCCAAACTCGCGAGCCCAAACGAGTGTGAACGAGTGCTAACTAGGTGAGGTTCTGCCCGAGAGAGTGTATAATTTCTCTCCTATTTAAAAACCCCGAGTGTGATACCAAGAGATAATTAGGGGAGATTTTGCCATTAGTGAGAGCAAAACCTCTTTCCTCTTTAAACACCCTCAACCAAACACATCCCTTTTACAAACCCTAGGGAGATAGAACCCAACCAACATTGGTGAGCTCTCCTTCCGCACATTTAAACACTGCTCTAAATTCAGTCTTTAAATACTTTACAACTTTAAATTTACTGCTTACAATGTAGTCTAAATTTACTATTCACACAGACCCAAACTGTCCAAACGATCCCACAAGGCTTTCCATTGCACTACGGAGGTCTGATGGTGATAGCGGTTTGTTAATATTCCCAAACTGTCTTTCAATTATGTAATTAATGCATTTTATTTAAATGCACACTCACACACACACAACAGTTAAAGAAAAAAAAAGGGTATCGAAAGACTCGTGTATACGAGGCGACTCGGGTGAGCTCAAATATCTCTTCCCGAGGCGTAACCTGACCTCTGAACTAAAAAGTATCATCACACAACAAAACAAACAAAAACATGCATTTTCTCAATGTTTTGGGCATAATCAAAACGGCGTGGCGACTCTACGAAGCAAAAAGCAGCGAAACGGGCCGCGCGTCGGATCGGGTAATTTCAATTGGCGACTCCGCTGGGGACGTTTTGTTTTAAAAACTTAAAAAAAAAGATTTTTAAAACAATGATGAGGGTCAAACTTTCATTTTCACCCTTTCTCTAACTGTTGTGTGTGTATGCATGTGCTTTACTTTTTTGCTTATTAAAAAAATACAAAAAAAAAGCATCATAATACATCTGTGTACATACTTTTAAAATACATTCTGCAAAACTTTCTGTTTTACTCAGAAAAAGAATTTTAGTGACAACACACTACTGTAAGTACCCCAATCTGGATCACACCCTTTCAAACACACGGGAAACACCGCAGACTCATCAACACAGTCTCGACGACCCCTCTCACTCAAAACCCTCTCTAAACCCCCAACCAAACCAAGGGAGGAGCCTTTTCGGGATAAAAGGGACAAAAGGACCTTTCGGGAATTTTCAGAAATTGGGAAAGCAATATTGGTCCGTACGGACCTCTTTGTTGTCATAATTACTGAATCTCCTTAAAGTCCACAATATTCCCTCAAATCCCGGAAAATGATTACTCCCTGCAGAGTTGGTCCGTACGGACCTCTTTGTATGCAAGATGGTCCGTACGGACCTTATTGCTCGTGGGACACCATAATTGCAAATATTCCTCCATCATCACGGATTCCCTCAAATCGAGGAAAACCAAAAAGCTGGATTACCAAGGAGGTCCGTACGGACCTCTTTGCACCTAATACGGCACTATAAATAGAGGGCTCCCCCTCCTCCTTTTCACACCCCTCCCACTTCTCTCGTCCTCCCTAGGCCTTCTGGCTTCCCCTCTAAGTCCTTTCGAGGCATTCCCGGCCCCTTTCGGATCCTTCCGAGGCCTTCTGAGCCCCCTCGTGGTGCTCCGAAGCCTCCCCGAGCGCTCCCGAAACGCTCCCGCGCTGCCCCGAGGCACTCTCGAGGTACTCTGAGGCCCCTCGTGGTACTCCGAGGCCTTGCCTGGTCTTTCCACGGTGTCCCGGCTCTTTCCGAGTCACACCGGCGATCCCAAACCACGCCGAAACCCGCCCGAGTGACTCCTGCCACCACAACGCACGCCGAACCTCTGCCCGAGTGATCCCGACGATCCCCACGCACGCCGAACCTCTGCCCGAACGCAGCCTGCAACATCAACTCACGCCGAAACTCTGTCCGCAGACAACCGGCACCTCCCGAAGCAATCCCGATCCATACCGGAACGCTACTCCGACCTCAAACACTATTCCCCAGCGGAAGACAGACACGAACCAACATTGGTAAGGCTTCCTTCCATTACTATTTCAATACATTTCCATACATAGCATACAATGTAGACATCCGATACATCATGCATTTTTAAAAGCACACACACACACACACACAACATTTAAAGGATATTAGGGGTATCCGAAAGACTCGTTTTACGAGGCTACTCGGGTGAGCTCTAATATTCTAATATTCTCTTCCCGAGGAGTCATCTGACCTCCGAACTCAAAATCTCATCACACAAAAACAGTTAAATTATCTTTAAACTGATGCCCTTTTTCAATGTTTTGGGCTTAATAAAAACAGCGTGGCGACTCTACAAATGCGAAAGCAAAACGGCGAGACACTCGCTCCAACGCGAAAGATGCCAGATGTCGGGGCGCGAGCCTCTCGGATCCGGGTAATTTCAGTTGGCGACTCCGCTGGGGAATTTTTTTGTTTTATAATCTTTTTAAACAAAACAAAAGATTTTTAAAACGATGATGAGGGTCAAACTTTCATTTTACCCCTTTCTTTAACTGTTGTGTGTGTGTGCACGTGCTTCGTTTTTATTTTACAAAAAAAAAATAAAAATACAAAAAAAATGCATCAATATACATCTGTGCATACATTTAAAATTCTTCAAAAACTTCTGTTTTACTCAGAAAAAGAATTTTAGAGACCTGCGCCTTCTGTTGGCTCTTTGCCTCGGTTACAGCTGCACTCTGCTCGCTTCACGCCTCGGTTACAGCCGCACGGCTACGCGCAGCTTCTTTTGCCTCGGATACGGCTGCACGCTACAGACCCTCAACCCGGAGTGGTCTCAGTTGCAGTCCGTTTGGTCTTCCTAGGCCTCTTGGACGCGCACGGGATCATTCCAAACATCCCATCCTAGCCAAGCGTCAACCCGGCACGTCTGAGTCTTGAGTCACACTCTGTCCAGACTCGGTTGGTTTTTACCCAGTCCGTGTCATACGGCTGGATACATATACCATGCCGGCCATTTTTCTGAGTCAAGGCTCGGAACTCAAGATCCTCTTGCGCAAGCAAAGCGATGAAAGGTCATGCTAAAATCTTGACCCGATCTTGATTTCCCGAAGCTACACCTGCACGATGTTCCGTCCCGGATATACATCCATGCTCGCATGACACCATGTCATCACGCCTTTGATACGTCAGCCATGACGATATGACCCAGCCAACGCCTAACGTCACAGATCCCTTGCGCAAGCAAGGTAAAGAGAGGTCATGCCGAACTCTTGACCTGATCTTGACTTAGTGGCCGGCTCGGTTCACTATTCACATGGCTAACGCATCAAAACGAACATGACAGGCTCGGTCCTTAGGTTCGATTTTTCTTTTAGGCCGGTGGAAACCGCTTGCACTATAGGACCCTCGCCTTGGGCTGTCCACCCCGGGATGTCGAAATACAGGTGCAAAACGAGGGGCTTATAGCCGCACAGATGGTCTCCACTGACCCAGGATCTAGCATAGTTGCGAAAAAGAAGAGCAATCTTTTTCAACCTCCCTAGGATTCTCGAGAAAACATGTTTTAAGTAAATTAAAACAACAAAAAAAAATCAAAAAAAAATAAAAGAAGCGGAAACCGCATGCCACGTGAGCTTTCCCCCTTTTATCCCGTTAGGCCACTCCTGTGTCTAAACCTTGCCCATCACCCCTCCAGTGAACCGAGAGTGGTTGAGAATACTGGAAGCCGCCTTTTCGGATCGAGGTCACAGGGTCCGATAGCCCTTCCAGTTCAACGGTCCGCACCGTCCGCTACTCCCCCATGACGGGATCAACAGATAACAGTGAGGGAAACGGAACCCCGCCACTAAGGAACCTCCAGACAATGGAGGAGGTGCTGCGAGCCTTCGAAACCATCAAGAAGCGCCAAGAGGAACGGCAAGCTGGATCGTCGACACCTTGCGTCTTCGAGGAACAGTTGCGGTTCCCAACCCGACGGAACCTTTGTTCTCATAGAGGACGAAGACATACCGGCTCCCCGGTTTCTCAAAGCTATCAGCGGAGTCCCGCCTCCGCCAAGCTACGAGATCCCAGCAACGCAAAGCAGCTCTCGCTCAAAGCTCCTCAGGCGTCGCCAAGCAGCTCCGACATGCCCGCCTCGGCAAGCCAGCTTCCCGGCTCTGCACATCAAGCTATATACCAACAGCACACATACGTGCCTGCTCCGCCAGATCCCAATGCATCTCGGTATCCCCCAGGATTCAATCCTTTGCCTCTATACGAGCCTCGCAACCACAATCAAAAGTCCCCATGCTTACCAGGGACGGGCATCCCGAGCGGATATCCCGACATCTCAAGTTTGCCACTGAGTACGCCAATTGGGGCTAACGAATCGTTTCCCAGTTCCCAAACACAACCCTTAGCGGACCTGGCAATCACGCCCTCAACTTCAACACCCCGGGGTATGGGTTGGTATACACTCAACTACCTCCCCAAGACTCCCGAATGGCGATCCCATCGGCCAATCCACCTCCATCTTCGGTTTCCGTCCCCGAAACGGTAACCCACCTCGGACGGTGATCCTCACATGGCTTGGCTGATCGAGCAAATGAAGGACATGCAAGGCAAGCTAGTTAGTTCTCGAAAGGACTCCCTCACGCCTCTTGATCCGAGCAAAGTGGTCCCTCTCCCTCCGAAATTCGGGATCTTGGGAAATGGAAAAGTTTGACGGAACAGAATGCCCAAAACCCACATCGACACCTACGTCACGGGTATGAGAGCCAAAGGGGCAACCCCTCAACGAGATGGCGAGATCACTTTCGGCATTCCCTCAAATCCACGGCACTAAGGTGGTTCCTCAATGTGAAGGCGAAAACCGCTCCACGTGGGATCGGATCGGTGAAATCTTCTGGAGAAGTACCGCGCCAATCTTGAATGGGAAACAAACCGTCATGACCTGCAAGCCACCGAACAAAAGGATGACGAACCGGTGGGCGAGTTCTACAAAAGATGGGCTGGAAGCTAAGCGAGATAATGGATCCACTTTCCAAAGAAGAGCGAGATGGACATCATCCATTCTGCCTCAAGCCATCTTTGAGAACCTTGATCGGCCACCATTTCTACCCGGATCTCCGTGCCATGGTCAACGCCGGGACAAAGTTTGAAAAGACTACGAGTCTTCAAAAGGCAACAGCAACCCCTGCCTCATCTTACCGCTATCGAACAAACACAGCAACTTCAACTCTGCTCAGACCAAAGGAAAGGAAAGCGGCCGGAACAGTGCACTACATTCGAACGGAGCTCAAGTAAACCGCGATCAAGCGGCCCCGAAGAATAACAACCCCCTCGCTTCCCACGGTTCCGGCATTTAGATAACATGGAAATGCCCTTGGGTCAAGTATTTGAGGCTTTGGTGAAGCGAAATCTTCTCAAACCACTCGAGAATTTCCAACCGAAGACTCTCAAGCCCAACATGGATATGAGCAAACAACTGCGCCTTCCACAACTACCCCGGCCACACCACCGACAATTGCTTCGTACTCAAGCGGGTGGTCCGAGGGCTCATTGAGGAGGGAAAATTGGAACGCCCTCGTGGTCCCAATACCATCGGAAATCCATTCCCCGGAACTGACGGGAGTAAACTCAATAGCCTTTGTGAAACTCCAAGCGAGAGCGGACCCCACTGCAATTTCGAAACCGTCGGCATCTTTGTCCCGCTACGGCGGGAGCGTGAAACCGAGTCAAGAGATCTCGTGACCGGGAATTCCGACAAGAACGCCCAAGGGCAAGCTGTCTCCCTACGATCTTTGCCCCGGCCCAAGGCATACAAATGGATGGATCGAACGTTCCCCGAAGGGCGAGTCCAGCGGTAGCACGGGAAGCGGTTTAGCCTTCACGGACGATGACTTGCCAATATGTGAGAATCGGCACAACGAAGCCCTCCTCATCCTCATAAAAATAGAGATGTTCTTCCTCCCGAACGTCTTGATTGATAACGGCTCCGCGATCGACATCATCGCTTTAAGCACCTTTGAAACGACTCCGCATCGACCGTTCTACGATAAGGCCTTCACCTCGGGTAATCCGAGCCTACGACTCCTTTGCACGACCAATCGTAGGAGTCATCAATTTGAGGATCCAATTCAACGTACAAGCGGAGTCGGTAGAGTTCCAAGTCGTGGAAATCAAACCCACCTTCTACGCTTTGTTGGGACGACCTTGGATACATCGGATGAAACGGTATCATCTACTCTTCACCAATGCGTGAAATTCATCAATGCTAATGGAGCGATCGAAGTGATCCGCGGAAGCGGTGCGATGGCAAGTGCTTGGCCGGCAAGCTATGACCCGGAAGAAGGTCCCGACATGACCGAATACTCTTCCCCGGATGATTCTCCTACCTGTCCCGCTACGAAGTGGATCCTTACATCCACGCTCTAAGCCGCGACAGTGGAAATCGAAGAACTCATGGGTCGGGATGACAACTCGACATATGCGGCTGTGAAGAATGCTTGAGAGAGGATCAAGAGATGGATGCCCTAATGGAGATTGATCGAGGAGTAGACCTTTACTTCGCCGAAAACCCTCTTGCAAAGCGGCTCATCACCGATCCCCGGTACAAGACAACCCTCTAGCCGACACTCTCGGATCTTACGGGGACAGCCATCACGGCTTAGTTCAATTCAACATTCCGGTGTCAGGCACGGACGAACGGTGGCGCAACCTCCTCGAGGCTTAATCGGGGAAGGAGATATAGCATGCCCGCTCGAATCGGACATTGTAAATGTCGTCCAAGCAAAGATCCCGGATAAAAGGCGGATTCTATGAAAGTGATCAACATCGGCAAGAATCCACTCCGAATCGGCGAATGCTTCGCCCTCCTAGAAGTGGCCCTCGGCGACTTCTATCATCAAAAACCCCCAGGGTGGTGGCAACACTAATGGAGGGACATCATCGGGAGCGGCCAAAAACCTCCGCGATCTGGTTTGAAATCGAACCGCATGCAAGCTACTTTCCGGGACTCATGCCAAGGAAGATTGGCCACTGAACCGGCACCACTCCCTCTAGAGCTACGGCCATCAGGAAGTAATGAAGCTGGTCCAATCCCTCGTCGCCTATAGTCTAGCTTCGAGTCTTGTTGTCTGTCTATTCACATCTTTTGAGTCTTTTGACGGCTTTACGCCCGACGATTGTGAATCTTTGATCAACAATGTACGGTCTTCACGCTTTCAATAAAAGGTCCGACCTTCCTAAAAAACCATTTCATTGCATCTTTAACAAATGATGATATTAACTAATCAAAACAAGTTAATAACAATTCATCTATACAAAAGGCAAACACATTAATTAAATAAATGCATCAAGCAAACATTTAAGCATGTTGTCAAACGAGAGAAAAACCGGGCCCAAGGCTGAGAAGGTTTTAATCACAACGATTTGCAAGATTCTTTGAAGAGCGAAAGAGACGCAAGTCAGACGCCATTTCCGGCACAAACCGGATCTTCCAATACCTCAAGAACGGGAAACCACCTTCATGAACAAGGGAGACCCACACACGAAGGGGTCAAAACCAAGAGCATCATGGCCCTAAAACGCCTCGCCTCTCACTTCGTCATCCTCGGGGACATGCTATACAAGAAACGCTACCATGGGCCACTCCTACTGTTGCATCGGCCAAGAAGAAGCAAGCAAGTTCATGAACAGAAGTCCACAATGGGGCTTGCGGTCCCCACATGAACGCGAGCCACGATGCAAATCATTCTCGGGATGGGCTACTCTTTGGATCTCCATGGAGCGGATTGCATCCACTTTGTCCGAAGCTGCGACAAGTGCCAGCGGTTCTCCAACCTCAATCATCTACCTCCCCACGATCTCTCTTGCATGACTACACCTTGGCCCTTTGCCACTTGGGAATTGACGTCATCGGGAAAATCGCTCCGCCCGAGCGGCAACGGTCACGAGTTCATCTTAGTAGCCATCGACTACTTCACCAAATGGGTCGAAGCCAAGTCCTACAAGGTACTCACCTCCAAGAAGGTCGCGCATTTCCTCAAGGAAAACATCATCTGCCGATACGGCATCCCAAATGAGGTCATATCGAGACAATGGCTCACACTTCGAAGGGAATTCGACAGGCTTCTGGCTGAATTCAAGATCACACGCCACAAATCTTCTCCCTCGGCCACAAACAAACGGCGCCGTGGAAGCGGCAAACAAAACCCTCGAACGGATCATCAGAAAAATGACCACCCGAGGACGAGATTGGCAGAAGCTGCACCTTGCACTTTGGGGCTACCGCACATCGGTCGGAAACGACCACGGGAGAAACCCCATTTGCCACGACATACGGGATGGAAGCAGTCCTTCCCATCGAGCTAGAAATTCCCTCACTCAGAGTCTTTCTTGGAAAATGACATCAACGAAGTTGAATGGCTCCGAAGCCGACATGACGAATTGGCTCACGCTAGACGAGCGACGACTAAAGGCCATGGAACACGTCCGAGCCTATCAAAGCGGGATGGCTAGAGCTTTCGACAAGAAAGTCAAATCCAGAGACATCGGGGAAGGTGACCTTGTACTCAAAGAAAAGCCTCCCACTCGAACCAACCCACTTTGGGAAAATGGGAACCCACATGGATCGGCCCTTTCGTGGTTCAAAAGATCTTCTCCGGAGGCGCCATGAAGGCGACGGACCTAGACGGCAATCCCTTCATGAATCCGGTCAACGGAAGCAAACTTCGCGAGATACTTCGCCTAAAGAAGAACAAGCTGTGCATCATCTTGGCACTCCATGTAGTGTCGAACTACGCGGACTGAGCCCTCTAGTCAGGAGACGTAGGCAACCTTAATTGGTCCGGTCTAAAAATACACAAAAAAGTCAAAAGTTTGAATGTCAATCAAGACCTCCATCAAGCTACGCACTTTTCAAGAACACGCCCCAGCGGTCACCTTGACCAAGTCAAACGACGGCGGCAACATCAAAGGACATCAGGGTCACTCGGCATCAAACGACTGACTCATGTCTGCTTCCAAGCCAGGGGCTTGTCTTCGCCCTCACGCGCTTCAAAAAAAAAGAGCTCGAGCAAGGGCTCACAAAAAAAAAAACAAAACAAAATACAAAAAAAAGAGAGCTCGAGCAAGGGCTCACAAAAAAAAAAAAAATAAAGAAGCTCAAGCGAAGGCTGCGAAAAAGAGGTCAAGAGCCCGACGCCAACAAGAGGCAAGGAAGGCTACGAAAAGACCGTCAAAACGACTTGTCAAGGATCATTCAACCTCTCGGCCAAGCACAAAGCCTAAGCAAAGGGATTGCCGTCATGGCCCCAGGCCTTCGGTCCGCAAATGCAACGAGAAAAGTCAGATGGACGCCGACAAAGTGCACAACAAAGCAAAGGCAAACAAGAGATCTTGCGTCTCGACAAAGCTTTAAAGTAAATCACAAATCACTAACGGTTACAACATTTCTTGATGAGTTCAAGCACGGTCTACTCTCAAGTTCACAACATGCTAAAAGACTGACTTAATACATTTAACTAATAATGTGTTTGCAAATGCAATGAATGGATACCTAGGAGGTCATTCCGCGCCATCTGCGCTTGTCCCCTCGCCATTCTTTCCTTTCTTCCCTCGTCCCAGGCGAGTCTTCTTTCGCTCCACGTGAACCAACTCTGCGTCTCTCGGTCAGAGATGCGGGGTCCTCCCAGTAGAGTCAAACAATCCGGTAGCTCTCGGGGCTTCATTCGCCCGTGCTTCGGCTCGGATCTCCTCCTGCGAGTGCGCAAAGAGGACCTCTCCTGTCGGTCGGTCAACTCTAGTCTCGTAGTCAAACAAAGTGTCTCCGTCACATCGAAAGGGTCGGACCCGGGCTTCGGCACTCCTAAGGCAATAGCTACTACGGCAGCGGGTCCCAGAATCGCTACACGCACAGCTCTCCAAGACCACTTGGGGCCCACGCTTGCTCATACCGGGCCGGTGCGAGTCGTCAATACGACGCTCCCAGACGTCTAAGGAGTACCACGGGAGGGAAAGCGGAATACTTCCATACCCTCGAGAAAATACAAGAAGGCACTGACAGGTGCCATACAAAGAGGAACTACCTCCGCGGTAGCAAGGTCATCCCGGCCCAACAAAGGCTCTGCTTCATCCCAAGCTGCCGGGAAACAAGCGACGGAATATAGAAGGAGGACCAAGACAAACCTGGAACTCGACAACGTAGGACCCTTCCTGAAAGATCCTCCTAGTCTCAATCCCCCAGTGCGGAACCCACCAGCGAATCTGATGCGTACCAAGCTGTGCCATCCATCTCTCCCGGGCGGGTGATCCATATCCAACACAAGAGGTCGGCGAGCAAATGACCACGGGCTAAACGACGTCGGAGCCTCGGGCATGGCTGAAGTCTCTCTCGCGGCCACAAGGTGAGCAAAGCGGGGCTTCCCCCTCTCATGAAACGATCCCCGGTCGCCGGACGGTCGATACCATGAAGAGTCTCCCCCGGCACCAACGGGACAATATCCTCTCCGGCTCTGCGGTGCCCTACCACATCTAGCAAGCGCCATCGCAAATGCCAAGGGAGGCGACCATGAAAAGCGTCGCCATCACGCACAAGGCAAATGCGTCCCAAGAGACGTCACTCTCATCATCAACCATGAACCGCTCCGGCGGCTCGGAAATGTCGATATGACCCGAATCAAGGATCATGCCACTGCACTTCTTCCAACGAAGTACGAAGAAAGCTGCAAGCTTCACGCTCACGGCGGCACCACCAATCAAAGGAAGCGAGATGGCCTCCACCTCCGGTCCCCCATCAAAGCCCGAAAATCCTCAAAAGTGGGCACCATTTCATTGTAGGAGAAACAGTACACATTCCTCCTAACATCCCCGAACTTCGCGGCGGCCCGCAACAAATCCCAATCGGGAACCAACTCCTTAAAAGACCAAATCAAGCAAAGACGAAACCTTACCTCGAAAGCCCGTCTCCGATGCCTCATACGGCGTCGCATCTACGTTTTCAACTGCTCAAGGAAGTGTGCTTGCCTCTCCTGCGAAAGCCTCGGCAAAATTCTAGGGACGTACGAAGAATCCATGGCAAAAATGGAGGTTCCTAGAGAAAATGGGGAAGAAAGCTCGAAAATGGCTGCAAATGGGGAAATGGGGAAGAACCGGACCTTTGGAAAGCATTTATCTCCTTCCCAAAAGCAAGGTTGGTCCGTACGGACCTCTTTGCATGCTAGGTATGTCCGTACGGACCTCCTTGCAAAAAGAACCCATTTCCCCGACAAACGGTACAACAACCACTTTGTCCTCGGCGGGACCTTGCTCCAAAGCGCCCAAACAACGGCCAAAGCCATTCCCGGCAAACAAACACTACCCACAAACGCACTCTCAGCTCACGTGGCATGTACAAAAATATAATAATAATAGCAACAATTTCTAGGACAAATCCCGGGAATCACAAAAATGACATTACATCTTAAAATAAAATGCTTTTGCCATGCAAATACGTGTGTTTTATTACGGGTACCCATCAAATGTCTGTTGCTAAACAAAAAAAAAAAAAAAAAAAAAGAGGTATATGAAAAGAGGGAAAGCAAATGAATACTAATCGGACTCCTCGGCATCATCATCCTCGCGAGGTCCTCCAGAGAAGTCGGGCATCCCGGCGAACTCGCCCGTCACATCCTCGTCGTCGGAATCACAGAGCACCCGCCGGAGGCTCCCACGAAAAGTACTCGGAAGGATCAAATCCGGCGAAAGGATCAAAGAAAGAAGGCTCACGAGGAACCCTCACCTGTGCGCCATGCGGAGGCATGAGCGATAAAGGGCTGCTCCCTCGAAGGCCACTGCGGCTCCCGAAGATGTCCCGGCATCCATGCTATGCCGCCCCCTCGAAGGTCCCTCTGCTGCGGCTCAGGCTCGGCTCTAGGCGGAGGAACGTCCACAGAATGCCTCGAAGGCATAGGCTCGTACGCCGGCACGCGTCGCGAAGACCGGCAAGATATCTTCGACGCCATCTTCTTCGCAAACGACCTCATCGCCACGTAACGGCGAGTCAGCATATCATAGGCTCTCCCGGGACTGCACAAACAAGCGGCCAAGGAAACGCTCGGCAATACGGTTATACTCGACAACAAAAAGAAAAATACGGAAAAGATGCCAAGATGGAAAAGAGTAAGCACACTCACCGATCTATCGGGATCCGCTCTGTATGCGGCGGGAGCTGCTCGGGAGCAGGTACGAGACACCCTCCTCCTCGATCCGTCCCCCGGACATACGTGAAATCCGGCCCCGGCATCGGAACCTGCAGGGGAGCTGCGGGCCGGCCTCTCTCTCCTCGCCGGTACTGCGGCGTCCTCGGCTTCCTCCTCAGAAGGCCCCGTACTCCTCTCCATACAAAATGAACTCCTCGGCGCCGACACCGCCAAGGTACCTCTCAAAATCGAGCACGTCCATGTCCCGGGAATCAAGCATCCCAAAGGGAGGGTCCCTCGGAGCCACGGGAAGCACACCGGGGCCATCTTTGCCCGAGAAGACCCGCTCTCCCGGATACATAACATCGCGAGTCGAAGCCCCGCGGCATCTTCGGCTGCTTGTGTCACCTCGGGAGCCCCCTCAAGCTCATCCCCCTCATACAGAGGCCCACGGGAACAAAACGAACCCCTCAGGGCTACCCCGCTCCGGACGGCTCCTGCACATCCCCGTGGCGATGGTGAGCTTCCCTCTGCCGGTCCTCCTCTTCCTCGCCGTGCGAGCCCGGCCGACATAGCGAGTGCGCGGCTACGGCCCAGGATCTCTATCCCACGGGAAGCAACTGGAAAAACCTCATAGAACCACACTGTGACAAAAAACGAGAAGGCTCGGTGCAAAAGAAAACGGAGAAAAGACAAGTTGCTAAATCAAAAACGGCAATAAACTCATACCTCCAAAGCAAAGTCAAAAGCAGGAGCCAACGACGGCCACACCCAGCTAAACCGGTCCAAGGAGAAGTAGAGCTCGGCCAAGCACGCCTCGCCCCAAGCAATATCACGGACCCTATCCCGGGTCAATCAAGCTCTCAGCGAGCAAAGGGAGCCGCGGTCGCGTGGTTCGAGAACAAAGTCTCGGACGGTGCATACCACAAAAAGGAGCGCGCCCAGCTGCTCCGCCGTCACTGGCCGGTACCTCGGATGTAGGCCCCAATGCGGCCGTAATCTTCGGCTCCACGTCGCTATCTGACATGCCCGGGCCCCTGCGAGGACGAGGCTCAAAGCCCGGCGGCTCGGTCGGCACCACATCGGAGATCATATCTCTCCACCGTACCGGCCCTCCTTTGAAGGAAAGCCGGTGATCGCAGCAAAGTCGGTCGGCGTCACCGTCACCTCTCCCGGCTCGGATGGAAGGTGTGGGTGGTATCCCACGGTACTCGAAAGGCCAAGGAAGACGCTCTTGTTCTTCCTCGTGTCGAAACTCCGGCCGGGTTCTCAACGAACACACCCGGGCCGGAAGCGTAGACCGGCCTCAGGGGACTCGGCCTACCATCCACGAAATATCGGGCATCCGGCCACGCGGCTCAACAACAGCCTCGAGCGATCCCCGAGTCTTCATCCTCTTGGCCTTCCCGGCCATAAGCCCCGCATCCTGCAGGTAAACACAGCAAAGGTACGTCAATCACAGTACTTAATATAAAACAAAGGCACATATAACCCGTCACAAAACACGGCACATATTGCACATAATTTTCACATACATTATACATATAATTTTCACATATATCCCGTCACAAAACACGGCACATATTGCACATAATTTTCACATACATTATACATATAATTTTTCCCATGCAGTCCGTCACAAAAACACGGCACACACTGTACACATTTTCTCAAAAGAAAAAAAAAGGGGGATTAAACCCTACACGACACATTTTCAAAAAAAGTCCGTTCCAACACGGCAAAGGCACATATAACCCGTCACAAAAACACGGCACATATTGCACATATTTTCCCCACAAAGTCCGTCACCCAAGAACATGGCACACACGGCACGACACATATGCATAACACATTTTTTCAAAAAAACCCGTCCCTACACGGCACACACTTTCAGACAAAACCCGTCACAAAACACGGCACATGTCACATTTTTTCACAAAAATTATCACTACACGATAATTTTTCTCATAATGTACATACATAAATAGCATACGGTACAAAACACCAAAGCATGCATTTCATTAGAGAGGCACTTTATTTTCACAAATAAAAGCTAATCTACACATTTCTGCACAAAATACACATACCCACAATTTTTACATGTCCATTTTCAACAATTCATCAAGAATTTCACAAAAAGGCATAAAAAAATAACAAAAAATTCAAAAATGCGAAAAACTAAAACCTAGTTCTAGCATTCAAAAATTCGAGCAGGGAATCAAAACGGAACGGATTTCTTACCTCCCCAACGTTCATAGAGCGACGATTGTGCACCTCCGGATTCGGATACAAGACATCCGGGTTCTTCGAAGATGGAACGAACGAAATCCAATTCCTTTGGAGCTCCATCCGTTGCTCGACCACTTCTTGACTGCGTTGACGACGACTCCTTCGAGATCCTTCCGCCATTGCAAGCGATTCAAGCGAAAAAATGGAAGATTTTGGTAAAAATGGAGGATTTTTTCTCTCTCTCTCTCTCGCCTGGTTCACGAACTGGAAATGGGAAATGAAGGGGGAGCCTCGGTTTTTTAACCCGGTCAAAATCTGGGAACTGCAAAAAACCAACTTGGTCCGTACGGACCTCTTTGCAGCCAGGTTGGTCCGTACGGACCTCTTTGCAAAGGGTGGCCAAATGACTTTCCTGCCCTTATAATCTTTGCCCCTGGCTGTCCTAAGGCCTTTTCCAGCAAATCCAAGTGCAGAATGGTCCCTAACCCTTCAATTCAACCCCCGGCCATCAACGTAAGACCGGTCCTCGCCCACTTCAACGGCAATTCAATCCCCGGCCGTCAACGTAAGACCGGTCCTCGCCCACTTCAACGGCAATTCAACCACCGGCCGTCAGTGTAAGACCGGTCCTCGCCCACTTCAACGGCAATTCAACCACCGGCCATCAACGTAAGACGCCTCCAAACGCTCAACGGCAATTCAATCCCCGGCCGTCAACGTAAGACCGGTCCTCGCCCACTCAACGGCGACTCAAGAAGGAGCCAACACCTCCCAGCACGAATCCCAAGGCACAAGACGCCTCCAAACGCTCAACGGCAATTCAATCCCCGGCCGTCAACGTAAGACCGGTCCTCGCCCACTTCAACGGCAATTCAACCACCGCCCGCTCAACGGCAATTCAAGAAGGAGCCAACACCTCCCAGCACGAATATCAAGGCACAAGACGCCTCCAAACGCTCAACGACAACTCAACCACTGGCCCTCAAAAGAGGTCCGAAGTCATCTTCCCAACAGAAAAGGGCCCCTACAAGGTCACGCATCCCCAACAATTCAAGCACCGGCAGTCAGTGTAAGCCCGAACTTCGCCCACTTCAACGGCAACGCAAGCACCGGCCATCAAAGTAAGCCCGAGCTCCTCCCCCAACAAGTCAAAGGGAAGTCATACAAGACTGCATATCCCCAGCACCGGCCATCATCCTTGCCCACTCAACGGCAAAACAAGCACAAGAAGGAGCCAACACCTCCGAGTACAAGTCCCAAGGCACGAAGCGCCTCCAAAATGCCAAATGGTGAAGCAATCACCGGCCGTCATCCTTGCCCACTTCAACGGCAACGCAAGCACCGGCAGTCATCGTAAGTCCAACCTTCTACTCAACATGCAAAAACACAAAGGCATCTACGCCTCTCGCTATCAAAGCACAAGGCAGCCACGCCTCCACAAATGCGGCTAGAAGACGATTCAAAGTCCTCGCGCATTACATCAACTGCGGCTAGAAGACGATTCAAAGTCCTCGCGCATTACATCAACTGCGGCTAGAAGACGATTCAAAGTCCTCGCGCATTACATCAACTGCGGCTAGAAGACGATTCAAAGTCCTCGCGCATTACATCAACTGCGGCTAGAAGACGATTCAAAGTCCTCGCGCATTACATCAACTGCGGCTAGAAGACGATTCAAAGTCCTCGCGCATTACATCAACTGCGGCTAGAAGACGATTCAAAGTCCTCGCGCATTACATCAACCGCCGCCAGAAGACGATTCAAAGTCCTCCAGCGTGGCACCAACCGCCGCCAGAAGACGATTCAAAGTCCTCCAGCGTGGCACCAATCGCAATCAGAAGACGATTCAAAGTCCTCCAGCGTGGCACCAATCGCAATCAGAAGACGATTCAAGTCCTCACAACTATCTCCGGCCCGGAAGGCCTTAAACCACCCGATTAGGAAAATCGTAAAATTTCCATCCCAGGACACCACCACGTCCTCACAATTGACCTCGGCGGTCACCACATTTTAGGACACCACCACGTCCTCACAATTGACCTCGGCGGTCACACAACACTTCAGGGCACCACCACGCCCGCACTCACAAATTCACGACCTCTGAACTACGACCAGGCTTGATTCCCGCCAGGGATACGTAGGAATCCTATCACAGGGTCCAGCCATCGACCTATGCGGTCACCCAGGACACCACCACGTCCTTACCACTGACCTCGGCGGTCACACGACACTTCAGGGCACCACCACGCCCGCACTCACAAATTCACGACCTCTGAACTACGACCAGGCTTGATTCCCGCCAGGGATACGTAGGAATCCTATCGCAGGGTCCAGCCATCGACCTATGCGGTCACCCAGGACACCACCACGTCCTTACCACTGACCTCGGCGGTCACACGACACTTCAGGGCACCACCACGCCCGCATTCACAAAACACTCACCCCACACCCGAACTACGACCAGGCTTGATTCCCGTCGGGGATACGTAGGAATCCTATCGCGGGGTCCGGCCCTGCGGCCTATGCGGTCACACAAAAGGACACCACCGCGTCCTCACACTGACCTCCACGGTCACTTCCTCTCCCTGCACGCGATCCAGATTAGGACCCTTATCTTATCGGCGACCCCACTTCTTTCATAAGTGATGTCGTCGAGGGCTTACTGTAAGTACCCCAATCTGGATCACACCCTTTCAAACACACGGGAAACACCGCAGACTCATCAACACAGTCTCGACGACCCCTCTCACTCAAAACCCTCTCTAAACCCCCAACCAAACCAAGGGAGGAGCCTTTATGGGATAAAAAGGGACAAAAGGACCTTTCGGGAATTTTCGGGGAAATTGGGAAAGCAATATTGGTCCGTACGGACCTCTTTGTTGTCATAATTCTTGAATCTCCTTAAAGTCCACAATATTCCCTCAAATCCCGGGGAAAATGATTAATCCCCTGCAGAGTTGGTCCGTACGGACCTCTTTGCAGGCAAGATGGTCCGTACGGACCTTATTGCTCAGGGGACACCATAATTGCAAATATTCCTCCATCATCCCAGATTCCCTCAAATCGAGGAAAACCAAAATCTTGGATTACCAGGGAGGTCCGTACGGACCTCTTTGCACCTAATCTGGCACTATAAATAGAGGGCTCCCCCTCCTCATTTTCACACACCTCCCACTTCTCTCTTCCTCCCTAGGCCTTCTGGCTTCCCCTCTAAGTCCTTTCGAGGCATTCCCGGCCCCTTTCGGATCCTTCCGAGGCCTTCCGAGCCCCCTCGTGGTGCTCCGAAGCCTCCCCGAGCGCTCCCGAGACGCTCCCGCGCTGCCCCGAGGCACTCTCGAGGTACTATGAGGCCCCTCGTGGTACTCCGAGGCCTTGCCTGGTCTTTCCACGGTGTCCTGGCTCTTTCCGAGTCAAACCGGCGATCCCAAACCACGCCGAAACTACGCCCGAGTGACTCCACGCCACCACAACGCACGCCGAACCTGCGCCCGAGTGATCCCGACGATCCCCACGCACGCCGAACCTCTGCCCGAACGCAGCCTGCAACATCAACTCACGCCGAAACTCTGTCCGCAGACAACCGGCACCTCCCGAAGCAATCCCGATCCATACCGGAACGCTACTCCGACCTCAAACACTATTCCCCAGCGGAAGACAGACACGAACCAACATTGGTAAGGCTTCCTTCCATTACTATTTCAATACATTTCCATACATAGCATACAATGTAGACATCCGATACATCATGCATTTTTAAAAGCACACACACACACACACAACATTTAAAGGATATTAGGGGTATCCGAAAGACTCGTTTTACGAGGCTACTCGGGTGAGCTCTAATATTCTAATATTCTCTTCCCGAGGAGTCATCTGACCTCCGAACTCAAAATCTCATCACACAAAAACAGTTTAAAATTATCTTTAAACTGATGCCCTTTTTCAATGTTTTGGGCTTAATAAAAACGGCGTGGCGACTCTACAAATGCGAAAGCAAAACGGCGAGACACTCGCTCCAACGCGAAAGATGCCAGATGCCGGGTCGCGAGCCTCTCGGATCCGGGTAATTTCAACTACGCGCACTCTTATCCTGTACACTGCACACTACAATCCCAAACCTGAGATGGTCTCAAATGCAGTTCAATTGGTGTTCATATGCCTTTTGAGCGCGCACGGGATCATTCCAAACTTCCCGTCCTAGCCGGTGTCAACCATGCACTTTTGCGTCACACTTTGTCCAGACTCGGTTGGTTTTTGACCCAGTCCATGTCATAAAGCCTGGATACATATCCCATGTCGGCCGTTATCTGAGTCAAAGCCTAGAAATCAAGATCTCTTGCACAAGCAAGACGATGAAAGTTCATGCTAAAATCTTGACCCAATCTTGATTTCTAAAGCTACACTCAGAAAATACTTCGTACTGGATATACGTCCATGCCCACATGACACCATATCATCAAGCCTTTAATACGTCATCTATGACAATATGACCTAGCCAAAACCTAAAGTCATAGATCCCTTGCGCAAGCAAGGTAAAGAGAGGTCATGCCAAACTCTTGACCCGATCTTGACTTAGGTACTGGCTCCGTTCACTATTCACATGGCAGACGCCTTAAAACAAACATGACAGGCTCGGTCTTTAGGTTCGTTTTTCTTTTGGCCGGTGGAAATCGCTTACCCTATAGGACCCTCGCTCGGGGCTGTCCACCCTGGGAGGTCGAAATACAGGTGCAAAATGAGGGGCTTATAGCCGTAGTGATGGTTTCCACTGACCCAGGATCTAGATTAGTTGCGAAAAAGAAGAGCATTCTTTTCCAACCCATTTAGGATTCTGAGAAAACATGTTTTAAGTAAATTAAAACATTAAAAATTAAAAAAAAAAGAGGAAACTGCATGTCGTATGAGCTTTTCCCCCTTCATCCAAAAGGCCTCCCAAGTCTAACCCTTACCTTTCACCCCTTCCAGCGAACCGAGAGTGGTTGAGAGTCCCCATGAGCCGTCTCTTCAGTGTCGAAGTCGCAAGGTCCGACAGCCCTTCCGGTTCAGCCATCAGAACAGTTTGTCACTCTCCCATGGCAGGCTCGATAGATAACAGTGAGGGAAATGGAACTCTGCTCCTGGGAAATTTCCGAACGATGGAAGAAGTCTGGCAAGATTTCAGAGCTCTTGAAAAACGGCAATTCGAGCAGCAGGCTTGGATCGAAGGTGCCATGAATCATTTTGGAACATTGGCAATCCCCCAGCTGGCTGGGGCTCCCATGAAAAGGGAAGACGTACTCGCTCCCTCAGCTCCCAGCGTCTCTCAATATCCCATGGGATCTAATCCTTTGCCTCTATACGAGCCCCGCAGCTACAACGTGAAGTCATAAGGCCTGTCAAGGAAGGACAAGCCGAGTCGATGCCCCGAGGTTTCGAGCCTACCACAAACTGTCAAGCATATTTGGTGGGATGTTTGCGACTGCCCCGCTTGTCTAGAAGCTGATTTCCAAGATGAAATAAATGAGGACCGTCCCCTAAGAAGGAGATAATCCTCTTCCTAACAAAAACTGAGAAAGAGGTATGAAGCCAGTGATCCCATGATTGGAACCCACAGAGAACCATCTGGAAAGTTTGACTACTATGTCATTTATTCCAACAAATCTCCTCAGCCTAACTCAACTCAAGATCGTGGCCATTTTTGCTCCATGATAAGCTGGGACGAGCACCGCACAGCAACCAACGGTCCACGCGTCCTGACACCCCAACCTTTATCTTGGGCGGACATCAAAGCAACCATCAAATCCCCAACAAAAGCAATAACAGTGAACAAGCTGAGATGGATGCATGGCCGTACGCTAACCAAGGTCCTCCCATGACAGAATTGGGAGAAACAAGCAAAGGAGGAGTAAAGCCAGAAATAAACGTGCTGACTCATTCCGGCCAGATCTCGGTAAATCCTCCAAGGATAGATAAAAGGCCGACAATACTCGAGCCTCGAACCGAGAAAGGTCCCTACGCCATGGAAGCTGAAGTGCTTGACCCGAAGGCTGAAGACCCAATCTTGACCCAGCTCAAGAGCACTCAAGCCAACATATCCCTTTGGTCCCTACTCACTTCCTCCTATCCTCACAAGCTCAAGCTAGAAGAAAGTCTAGCCCGGACCATGGTTCCAATCAATGTAACCCCGGATGAGGCGGTCCAAATGATTGGCAATATTCACTACGGTAACATCATTACCTTCATTGAGCTCGATCTAGTGAAATTTGGGGCTAACCACAACGAGCCTCTCTACATTATCATTCAACTCGACGAGCTTCGCCTCCCTCGGGTCTTGGTAGATGGAGGATCGGCCATGAATGTCCTCCCTGCCAAAATGATGGACTTGTTAGGAATCAAGCTGACCGATCTAAAGCCATCAACTCAGACAATCAAAACTTAGTCTCCCTCAGTCTTGGGGGTAGCCACTCTGAATCTATGGTTCAGAAAGCAGATGATGCCAACAAACTTCCAGGTTATCGACATCCCGATCACCTTTACCGCCATCTTGGGCTGGCCTTGGTTGCAACAAATAAATAGGGTGGCATCCACTCTACACCAATGCATGAAATTCGTTTAAGGATGTGATCTCACCACCATTTACGGGGACAGTGTGACCACAGAAGGAACGAACACGAATGGCATCCCGGTCCAGGAAATCAAGCATGACGACGAAGGCATGATGTTGACGGGATTCAAGGTTGAAAGCCCGAAAGCCCAAGTATGCTGCATAGACCTCCCCCTGACTTGGGACCGGATTCCTCCTCCCATGAGGATGATGAAGCTCATGAATTACATTCTGGGGCTCGGTTTGGGCAAACACCATCAAGGCACCCATAAGATCATCGAGGTCAATGAACAGATTACCCGCTGTGGCCTAGGGTACGTCCCTACTCCCAAAGATGTTGCGGAAGACAGAAAGATGCACGCGGAAAGTGCCCAGTTATTAACAAAAGAGGCTCATACACAACCTCCGACCTCCGCCCCTAAAGCTTCGACATGGCCCGGTATTTCACAAAGAAAACCAGTGATTTGAATGAAGACATGAAGAAGAGGACAGAGCTAATCAATGCCAAACAAGATTGGTCGCCAACAATGGACAAATGGGAGAAGCTCCAATGAAACCTTGAGAGGTTCAGAGGCCTCGAGTCAAACCCTGTCAAGAGAGAATTCCTCGACGCACCAACCCTACCGGGACACTACTATTCACAATGAATTTTGGTTCGGGAAAACCCCTTCTTTTGTAGAGGAGTTCGAAAAACTTTTTGTCTTCACCCCTGCCACAAACAAGCGGGATGAGTCACTATTCGAGCTAACAATGCCCAAGGCAAGAAAAGAAGACTCCGCAGAAGATGCCTGGAACAAGCCTTCGCTACAGCAACTTTTCAGTGAAGAAATCGAAGTACCAGACTTAATCGATTTTGTTTCTAATAACTCTGTGGTAGCCATGATTGGGGAAAA
Source organism: Adenophora triphylla var. japonica (assembly GCA_022495995.1). Classification (NCBI taxonomy): domain Eukaryota; kingdom Viridiplantae; phylum Streptophyta; class Magnoliopsida; order Asterales; family Campanulaceae; genus Adenophora; species Adenophora triphylla. The sequence goes on along the minus strand of JAFEMH010001459.1, from coordinate 311,353 downwards.
TAGCGCGAAACCTTTCAACCCTCGCATCCTCTCAAGCCCATCCACAATGCCATTAAAGAAATGGACCACCTTCTCCGGACTTGCAGCCAACAAGGAGGAAATGATTCAAAAGCTTGGTCTAACCCCTCGCGTCCTAGAGTCTAGCTCAGAGTATGTTGTCTTTGAATTCGAGTCTCTCGAGTCATCTGATGGCCTTATGCCGGACGATTATGAGTTCATAGACAACAATGTATTCTCCTACGCTTTAAATGAAAGATTCGACCTTTCTGAGTATCCCCTCATTGCATCTTTAACGAATGATAAATTAACTAACAAATCAAAAACAGTTAATAATGATTCACTTGATAAAGACGCAGACACATTAAATGAACAATATATTTAAAAAATATTTAAGCATGTTGTCAAACGAGAGGAAAATCAAACCCAAGCTGCCCAGGAGGTTTTAACCAAAGTGAATTTGGGGACTGCTGTAGAGCCTAAAGAGACGCAAATCGGAAGTTTCTTCACCGGCACCGAGCAAGTAACATTGACTGCACTGCTTAAAGAATTTGTGGACCTGTTCATTTGGTCCTACCAAGACATGCCCGGCCTAGATCCAGCCATAGTGGAACATCGGATTCCCCTGAATCCTGAGGCTAAGCCCATCAAGCAGAAGCTACGCCGAATCAAGCCAGAATGGTCCTTACAAGTCAAGGAAGAGATCGAGAAGATGCTCCGCACCGGCTTCATAAGGGTGATCGAATACCCAACTTGGCTCTCCATCATAGTCACGATAATCAAGGCCAATGGGAAAGTACGCTGTTGCATGGAATTTCGAGATCTCAACAAAGCAAGTCCAAAGGACGACTTTCCACTGCCAAACATTGACATATTGGTCGACACTACGACCAATTTCGAGGTTAAGTCCTTCGTGGATGGTTTTGCCGGCTACAATCAAATCAAGATGGTCGAAGAAGACCAAGAGAAAACTGCCTTCACAGGCCCCTGGGAACCTACTGCCTGAGGGATGAGCCGGAGCCACAGTCTGAGGTACCGGTTCGGGAGCGGCACAGCTTTGATACGGGGACGTCTTCAGGGGCCTAGAGGCCGCAGACTCTTCATCAGTTCTTTCCTTCGTCGGGTGCGCAGGGTGAGGGTTCGTCCTCGCATCCCTTCTTTGATCCTTTTACCAGCTTTGACCCTTCGGACTACTTCGAGCATTCGATCGAGGAGGGGGTCAAGTTTTTCGATGACGAGGAGGTGACTGTCGGGTTTTTCGAGATGCCGGAGTTCTCGTTTGAAGAGGCTGATGATGATGAGTCAGAGTAGGGCTCCTTTTGTTTGTTATTTTTTGTATTGTATTTGTAGAGCAACAGACCTTTTGTATCTGTAATAAAACACTTGTATTTGGCATGGCAAAGTATTTTATTTGAGATGTAATGACGTATTTGTGATTCCGGGAACTGATATAGGAATTGTTGTTAGCTTATTTTATTTTTGTGCATGTCGCATGAGCTGGGAATGCATTTGTGGTTAGTGTATGGGGGCCGGAAATGGCTTTGGCAAGGCTTTTGAGCAGTCAGGGGCAAGGTCCTGCCGCGGACAGCAATTGTTTTGCAGTTTGCTGAAAATTTGGCCAGGCTGCAAAGTGGTCCGCGCGGATACTTCATGCATGCAAAGAGGTCCGCGCGGACACTTCTTGATTTTGAAGAGGGGATAATATTTACAGAAAATCTGGATTTCCCTCATCGCCCCACTCTCATTTGCAGTCAACTTCGAGTTTTCTTCCCATTTTCTCTAGAAACCTCCATTTTTGCCATGGATTATTCGTCTGTTCTGGGAATTTTGCTAAGGCTTTCAAAGGAGAGGCGAGCATACTTCCTTGAGTGGCTTGATACGTGGATGAGGCACCACATGAGGCACAACAAACGGGATTTTGAGGTGCGATTTCGACTCCGCTCAGTTTGGTCCCTTAGGGAGTTAGTTCCTGATTGGGAGTTGTTGCGGGCTACTGTAAGGTTCTGGTATGTTAGGAGGCATGTGTATAGCTTCTCCTACAATGAGATTACGCCCACCTTTGAGGATTTTTGGGCTTTTATTGGAGGACCGGAGGTGGAGGCCATCTTGCTTCCTTTGATTGGCGGTGCGGCCGTGAGCGTGAAGCTCTCATGCTTTCTTCGGACTTCATTGGAAGAAACGCAAGGTGTGACTTTTGATTCTGGTCATATTGATATTTCTGCGCTACCTGAGCAGTTTATGGGTGTTGACAAGAGTGATGTCTCTTGGAACGCGTTTGCTTTATGCGTGATAGCAACGCTTTTCATGGTCAGCTCCCTTGGGGTATGTGACGGTGCATTGCTTGATATAGTAGGGCATTGCCGAGCCGGTGAGGATATTGCTCTGTTGGTTCTGGGGGAAACCCTTCACGGCATTGATCACTTGGCGACAGGGGATAGGTTCATGCGAGGGGGAAGCCCCATTTTACTCACCTTGTGGTTGCGAGAGAGGCTTCAAGCCATGCCTGAGTGTCCGGCGTCTCTTAGTCCGTGGACATTTGCTCGATGGCCTCTTGTATTGGATATGGATCAGTCCGCCTGGGAGAGATGGATGACATAGCTTGGTACGCATCAGATCCGTTGGTGGGTTTTCCATTGGGGGATTGAGACTAGGTTGGCCTTTCAGGAAGGTTCCTATATTGTCCCAGTTCCGGGTTTGTCTTGGTCCTCTTTCTATGTTCCGTCGCTTGTTTCCAGGCAGTTCGGGATAAGGCAGAAGCCTTTGCTGGGTTGGAACGACATTACTACTATGGAGGTAGTTTCTTTCCGCATGGCAGATCCAGATGTCCTTTTGTATTTTTTGAGGGTATGGAAGTATTCCGCTTTCCCTCCTGTGGTGCTCCTTCGACGTCAGGAGAATGTTGTCTTGACCACCGAGTACCTGGATTGGTACGAGCAGCATGTCGGGCAGACCCAAGTGGTTTTGGGGAGCAGGCGTGAAGCGATTCTGGGGCAAGGTTGCCATCTTAGCTATAGCCTTAGTGTAAGTACCCAAATCTGGCTCATGCCTTTCGGTTAAATTTCCCGGCAATTTCGGTAAATTTTCCGGTAATTCCCCAGACCTTCCTAGTGTTTCGGAAACATTCCGGAACTGTTTTTAATTAAATAAGGGCTGAAGGGAATCCTTCCTAATTAAGAAACACGTTTTTCTTAATTAGGAGGGAAGGTTCTAGAATTTCCCACCTTGCATGGTTCTAGAATGCTGAGTCATTGTGGATAATGCCGCACGGCTGCATTAGCTCGCTGCCCTTAGCCGCACGGCTTCATTAGCCTTATCCAGACTGCCTATAAATAGAGCCCTCCTCTACCCATTTAATCATCAACAATCAACACACAAATCACCCACAAACACTCCAAAGACGTGAAGAACACTGCTGGAAGATCCAAGAAGGTGAAGAAGAAGGCCAAGAAGCTCCCTCCCTCCTCCTTGAAGATCCAAGACCAACCTCTCCTCCTAGCTCCGCCCGACGAAGAAGAAGGAAGCCATTGGTAACCTCGCACGCCCTAACCTCGCATCCTAATTGCTTTATAAATTGCTCATTGCATTACTTTTATATTGCTTGGGACTTGGTAGATTAAAGATCATATCTTCATATTCCCCCTTCCCCTTTTGCATGCATTAGACATCATTTGTCATAAAAATGTAGTCTTTTCCCATAAAGGTGCATCCTTTGCACCTAAAACCCCCATTTTCAAATAAAAATGTCATCTTTATGCATCCTTTGCATATAAAAATCAAATCTTTTCAATCAAAATGCATCATTTGCATCCAAAATCACTTTTCCAAGCATCATTTGCTTTAAAGACCATGTCTTTATCATAAACTAGCATCATATGCTTTTCAAAAATGCAATCTTTATGCATCATTTGCATAATGAATGCCAATTTCTTCAACAAAAATGCATCATTTGCATAAAAATCAAATCTTTATGCATCATTTGCAATAAAGATCATTTCTTTAAACTAAGTGCATCATTTGCAACCCAAAAATGTCATCTTTTCATTAAAGTGTCATTTTTTACATACATTTCCCCCATTCCCCCATTAGCAACCTAGGAACGGACCGGTGTAAAAGATCCTATCTTTACATCGTTCCTTCCATTAAAGGTTCCATAATCTCTTTAGAAAGGGACACCTTGAACCCTATATCTCCAATTATCGCTTAAGAAAGAGTATGAAGCATCTATACGAGCTCGACCGTCTTAAAGCATAGGATTGATGGGCTAAGGGCCTTCCTTTTCTAAAGAACCTCATCTTTGACCATAAAGAGAGTCATTCTCTCGATCACGCAAGTCCCGAGGGTCCCGAGGTTAAAATGCGATGATCACAAGTCATAAGATGAGGATGGGATCATAATCCCAAATACATAAAAATCCAAGGAATCCCGAGCGACAACCAACAAATGGTTTGTACGTCCGGAAGACGACTTGGGATATTCCCTCCTTATTTTCAAACACATGCACACAAGAAAGCACGCAAGCAAGCACGATTAATGAAATCATGGGAGACTTGCTCCGGCAAGGCACTTTGGGTGAACGCCAAACGTTCTTCCCAAGGGGTAACTTAACCTCCGAACCCATAAAACCTTTTTTTCAAAGTTTTGAGGTAATCAAAATGGCGTGGCGACTCCGTTTTTCAAATTAAAGCGGATGTCTTCAAACTCGCGTGAATCCAACAAAAACAAAATTTGGGCACACATTCACAGTTTGGCGACTCCGCTGGGGATAATCCCAAAGGAGAAAAGCTTTTATTTTTAAAACAAAAATCGATACTCGGTATATAGGTGGAAACCACTTACCTTTCCTGTACACTCCCTGATGTGGGAGTTGGGATAACCGGTGGTTTAACAATCCACGTACCAGTATCCCTTTTCGAAAAAAATTTTGAAAAAATAAAAGAAAGCTTTTCCCTTTGAGAGGGTTAGACTCCCATCGCCGATTTCATTAATCATGCTTGCTTTCTTTACCATGCATTGCATCATTTGCATCTTGGAATTTGTGCATACTTTGAACGGGAAACAACCCGAAAAATAGCAAAAGGAGTGGAACCTGGAAAATTGATCCATGCAGTCGTACGACTCAATCCTCCTTGGATTCTGACCGGGCGACCTCAGTGGCAATTCCACCAGGAAAAATCATGGCTAATACGCGATCCTAGCGGCTTGGGGCTACTCGGCTCCATGGCGGCGGGGCTCCCGAGAAAATTTACGTGCTTATGTGTTGCATTCTCCGTCCCGAAAATCATTCCTTTAAAACACATTTATGAAAATCTCTGTTTTAACTCTAAAAGGAACATTTTTAGGAGACCGCACACTACGCGCACTTGATATATCCTGTACACTTTTGCACGCACGTCCTTCAAACCCGAGGGTGGTTCAGTGCGATCACGGACAGCCTTACGATGCTCCCGGGCGCGCACGGAATCATCCCAACCTCCCCATGGCGGCCGGTGTCGACCAATGCACGGTCGTGTCACACGTTTCAAAAACCGTGACTTTTGGTTGGTTTTTGGTCTAGTCCGTGTCATATAGCCCGATTGCATACCCTCGTAAAGGTCAAGCCTTAGTTCATAACGGAAGAAGAACTCTGCCAAAATTCCAACAAGGAAAAATTGGCGAGATCTCAACTCCGACATTGACTATTGACCTTGACCTGCACGGAATGCGTAAGAGTCAAGACCGAGTCTTTGCCAACAAATCAAAAGATCTTTCGCTCAAGCGAAGCTCTGCTAAAATTCCGACAAGGAAAATTTGGCAAGATCTTGACCGGCATTGACTTCGATTCTAACTCACGCCGGCGTATGCAACGAAGTTCAATGTGACACTTTGTGTCATCCGGCTTTGCCGCCCGACCCATGCCTATTATCTTCTCGGACATTACCGAAAGTCAAAACGTCATTCGCTCAAGCAAAATTACGCCAAAATTCTATCAAGGCAGAAAGACGAGACTTTCCCGGTATTGCCTTGACTATAATCTGCATCGCTCGTGCGTTAAAAGTTCCTATGACCCGCTAGACCCGTTAGGAGCGTTCTTTACTCTCGGTCGGTGGGATCCGCGTGCCCTATAGGACTCTCGCCCGGGGCTGTCCACCCTGGGAGGTCGAAATACAGGTGGAATACGAGGGGCTTATAGACGTAGTGACGGAACCCACTGATCCAGGATCTAGTGTAGTTACGAAAAAGAAGGGCAAAACCCCTTTTCCAACCAAATAGATATTAATAAAAGACACTGTTTTAAGTAAACTGGAAGATTCTAAGTTGCATATTGCACGAGCCTTCACCCTAAACACCTACCCCGAGTCTAAACCTTTCCTATCCCTTTCCAGCCGAGAAAGAAGTGGGTGAGAACACCGGGTCGGCGACTTGTTAGCGCGGGAATTCTCGGACAGTTCGCGAGAATCCTCGGTTTGCCGGCTTTTCGGTGTCAAAATGGCCAACATGGTAGTCAACAATGGTAATGACCAAGTAGTCGGAGAAGCCATCCCAGTTCAGCCCAAGCCTCACATATGGTATGATGTATGCGACTGTGAGGACTGCCTGGAGGTTGAGTACCAAGAATGGATCAATGAAGACGCTCCTTCGAGAAAGAAGAAGAAGAGAAAGTCCACACAGAAGAAGCTAAAAGAAAGGTATGAAGCCGGAGACAAGAGCGTCGGAACTCTAGGGAGCCTTCGGCAAGTTCGATTACTATGTCGGCTATGCCAAACGGCCCGCTAAGGAACCCATCATTCAAAGCACAATCCGGCTGATACCCCCATGTACGGTGATCCTCTTGAAGCGAGAAAGTGCTGAATTTGTGGCCATCGTAAAGTTCAATGAGAAGCTAGCGAGATCTAGAAGCGAGAATACAGAAAGCCTATCGAATACGTGGCCGAGTCAAGGAAGAATTAAGATCCCCTACGAAGAAGACTTCATCGGCATTATCCAGGCCAACCCTCCTGTTGGCTATACCGACAAGGTCGTGGTGTCCAAGATCGGTAAAGAGAAAATGAATTATCAACGGTGCATTGATAAGATGAACCGAGACTCTTCGGTCAATGAGCCCGGTTGTCACGGACGAGCTCGGCGAGAGATTGCATCAAGCTACTCTAGCTCCCCTCACTATCTTTCCACGATACCGGCCTGTCAATGATTTCCGGCAAGCTTTTGATCAATTTGAAGTCTCCAACTTTACGAAGAACGGCGACAAGGCTGCTACTCCCCAGGGGGCAACGGCAAGAAGGAGTGAGATCCCGGTCCAACCTTTGTCAAGCCACCCTCGAGTCAATAAGTAGTGTAGGGTCCAGAGTCGGTAGCGTACGTTCGGTCGAGTCGGGAATCTTTGAATTCCGAGTCCTACGAGTCATCCGAAGGCCTCACGCCCGAGGATTATTAAAATGTAATCGATGTCATCTTTCCCCTTATTTTGAATGAAATGACGAGATCTTTACGAGTATCCTCTTATTGCCAACTTAACAAATGATAAATTAACTCAAAACTTAACAACAGTTAATAACGAATCATTTAAAGAAGATACATACACACTAAATGAACAATACATTAAAGAAATCTATAAGCGGGTTTCGAAAAAGAGGAAAACCGGGCCCAAGTGCCGAGGAGGTTTTGACAAGTGTGAACTTGGGTACTATCGAGGAACCTAAAGAGACACGAGATCGGAAACTTCTTCCGGGGTTGAACGGGACGGGTGATTGATGCGCTCGGGAATACGTCGACGTGTTTGCATGGTCATACGGGGATATGCTTAGGGGCTAGACAGGTTCGATAGTAGAGCACGTAATCCCTCTAGCACCGGATGCTAAACCATTAAAGCGTAAACTGAGAAAGATCAAGCGAGAATGGTCTCTACAGGTCAAAGAAGAAATTGAGAAGCTACCGCGGGTAGGATTCATCGTAGTCATTGAATATCCGACATGGTTGTCCAATATTGTCACCGTCACCAAGGCCAATGGGAAGGTGCTTGGCTGTGTGGATTTCCGAGATGCGAACAAGGCCAGCCCCCAAGGACGATTACCCTTTGCCAAACATAGACATCTGGTGGACTCCACTTTGCCAACTACGAAGTCAAATCCTTTGTTGATGGCTTTGCGGGATACAACCAGATCAAGATGGCCGAGGAAGACCAAGAAAAGACGGCCTTCACCACGCCGTGGGGAACTTGCTGTTATACGGTGATGCCATTTGGGCTTAAGAACGCCGGGGCTACCTACCAAAGGGCACCGACCGCGCTTTCATGACATGATCCACAAGGAGATTGAGGTCTACGTAGACGACATGATAATCCACTCCAAAGGCAAGGACGGGCGGCACTTTGTTGACTGCGGAAATTCTTTGAGAGGCCGAGACAACATTCCATGAGACTAAACCTGCTAAATGCACCTTCGGAGTGACAAGGGGAAAAGTGCTTGGGTATATGGTCACGGAGCGAGGTATTGAAGCCGACCCCCAAAAGATCAAAGCCATTATGGATATGAGGCCACCTCGGACCCGGACGGAAGTCAAGAGCCTTATGGGAAAAGCGCAATACATCGGCCGTTTCGTCAACGAGTTGACCACTATGTGCGAGCCCATCTTCAAGCTCATGAAGAAGAATGTAGACACGAGAATGGACCGAAGAATGCCGGGATGCTTTTGACTAGATCAAGGCATACTTGGTACACCCTCGAGTGCTATGCCCCCACATAGACGAAACCTCTTACGCTCTATCTCACTTTGTCACCGATACGGCGGTTGGGGCTATGCTTGCTCGGGAAAAGAAAGACTCTCGGATAGAAACGCCATTTACTTTGTCGGTAGGAAGGCTGCGGGAAGTGAGCTCAATTACTCGGCATGTGAAAAGACACATGCGGGGCCCAGTGCAGGTAGTCGGCAAGTTGAAGCATTATATGCGAAGCCCGCCTGTGAATTTGGTCTCAAAAATGGACCCCATCAAGTACATCCTTGATAAGCCTTCCCTCTCGATGCGTCTAGCAAAGTGGTCCTTCTTCTTAGCGAGTACGACATCAATTATGTGACCGAGAGAAAAGGCTATCAAGGGTCAAGCATTGTCGAGACCACTGGCAAACTTTCCCGATAATGAAGACGAGAGGGCACGAACCCCAATTCCCGAGATGAAGGGATCTTTGCGGTCGAACACGAAAACCGATGGCGGTTGTTCTTTGACGGAGCCGCTAACAAAAGAGGAAACGGTATCGGGATGCTCTTGGTCGATCCAAAAGATGAGCATACACCCATAGCCCTCAAGTTTAACTTCACGCCACGAACAATGTTGCCGAGTATGAAGCTGCATTCTTTGGTTTTGGAAGCTGCCTTAGAAAGAAATGTCAAGGAGCTAGAAGTTTACGGAGACTCGGCCTTGATCATCAACCGGGTTTCCAACAAGTGGAAGACTATGGACCACAACTGCGGCGGTATCATGCCCATATGGAGGAGTTGGACGGTTCGAGAGAAGTGACCTTCCACTACTTGCCAAGGAAAAGAAGCAGATTCGCGGATGCATTAGCTACTCTAGCCTCATTGGTAGAGATCCCACAGGAAAAGCCATAAAACCCTTCCGAGTGGGTAGAAGAGAAGCCCCGACCTTACATTTGTGAAGTAGACACAGGACCCGAGCCTATAAAGGAACCCCGGTACAATCAAATTTACCGGTTCCTCAAAGATGGAGAGTCGGCTTTCGAGACGAAGAAGGTAGACCGAAAGAAGGAGTCGAGCCAAGAGCTTGCAAGCTCTGAAAGGTTGGCCTCCCATTATGTCATTCTAGGAGGCAACTTGTACAAGAAGCGATACCAAGGACCACTCCTCTTGTGCGTCACTCAAGAAAGGGCCAAAGAGTTGATGGCGAAGTCCACAATGGTCCCTGCGGTCCTCATATGAATGCCGAGCCACGATGCAAGTGATCCTCGGAATGGGTTACTCTTGGATTTCCATGGAAAGCAGTGTGTCCCGGCACGTCCGAGCATGCGACAAGTGCCGGCGGTTTGCCAACCTCAACCATCTCCCGCCTCATGACACTGCGCATGACGACTCCTTGGCCGTTTGCAACTTGGGGTATTGACGTGATAGGGAAAATAGCCCGGCAGGAAGCAATGGGCATGAATTTGTGCTAGTAGCCATCGACTACTTCACCAAGTGGGTAGAGGCCAAGTCTTACAAGGTCCTCACTTCCGAGAAAAGTGGCCCAATTCATCAAAGAAAACATAATGTGCGAGATATGGGGTGCCCAACGAGATCATTTCCGATAATGGGTCGCACTTTGAAGGGGGCTGCGATAGGTTCTTTGTCGAGTCGAGAATCACTCGCCACAAGTCGTCTCCGTACGGACCTCGGACTAATGGAGCCGTGGAAGGCTGCTAATAAGACGCTCGAACGGATCATCGGAAGATGGCCACCCGTGGTCGTGATTGGCCCGAAAAGCCGCACTTGGCACTGCGGGGCTCTGAACGTCTATCGGAAACGGCTACGGGAGAAACTCCTTTTGCCTTAACCTACGGGATGGAAGCGGTGTTGCCGGTGGAGTTGGAAATCCCGTCATTAAGGGTCCTCTGGAAAACGGTGTCAATGAAGTGGAATGGTTGCGCGGCCGGCATGATGAGTTAGCCACCTTGACGAGAGAAGGCTAAAAGCCATGGAACACACCCGAGCCTACCAGAGGCGAATGGCGAGCGTTTGATAAAAGGTCAAGGCCGGAGACATCAAAGAGGGTGACTTAGTGTTGAAAGTGAAGCCCCCTACCGGAGACAACCCCACAGGAAAATGGGAACCCGTTTGGATCGGCCCTTATGTGGTGCGAGAAGATACTATCGGGAGGAGCCATGAAGCTTGCGGACACTGGACGGCAATCCCTTTGTCCACCCGGTCAGCGGTGATAAGCTCAAAAGATATTATGTCTAAAAAAAAAAAAAAAAAAAAAAAAAAAGGGGTGCAAAAAGAGTAATACCCGGCTAATTTGAAAACCCCAAAAAGGGCGGTCTAGGCAAAAGACGGGGTTGCACATAAAAAAAAAAAAAAAAAAAAAAAAAAAAAAAAAAAAAAAAAACCTTAGTGCAAAAGAGTAATGCCCAAATAGGTGAAAACCCCAAAAAGGGCGGTCTAGGCAAAAAACAGTGCACATGAAAAAATTAGTTCACCGAGAATGAACTACGAAGACTGAGCCCCTTAGTCTTTCTTGTAAAAGGGGAACGTAGGCGGCCATATATGGTTCGGTCTAAACCATAAAAAGGACGATTAAGTTTCCATGAAATGTGTCCTAATCAATAAATAAGACATTTGAATTTCCATGAAATGTGTCTTGACTAATTTCTAAGATAATATTTCTTGTTCATTACAAGTTAAAAACTTCTTGATGAGTTCAAGCACGGTCTACCTCTTGACTCTGAAAACCTGCTACAAAGATCTAAAATACAATAAAATGCCTAAATAAACTAATGTGTTTGCAAAATGGCAATAAGGGAATCCTAAGAAAAGATGTCGGTCGTCATTATTTGAGTCTTCTTTGGTCTTCTTCCCTTTTCCTCGGCCCCGTCGACTCTTCTTCCTCTTTTTGTCTATGATGTCGGTATCCCTCATTCCGACCTCCGGTATCCTCACTGGAGCCTCTACCAAACCCGTGTCAATAAGTGCTCTCTCTGTCAGAGCACGAGTCCGCACCTCCTCCCTGCGAGCCTCGGTCGAAGGAGCGACCTCGGACAACCTCTTGTCACCGAGCCTCCATGTCACGACCAAGTCACCTGGCGGTTATGGTGACTCGCCTTAGCCTCGGTCTCCCTCAAAGTCCTACTCGAGTCGCGATCGGCTCCCAATAAAGCTCGACGTCTCTCCTCCAAGATGACCTGAGTCGCTCCCGTCTCCCTCTCGTACCAATCCAAGTAGACGGTGGTCAAGATGGTGCTCTTCACCTCTGAAGATAGCCACAGGTGGGAAAGCGGCATGTGTCCAAGCCCTCGAGAAGAAAGAGAAGGCTGTTTGGATCCCTCATGTCCAATGACACCACCTCCATGGTCGGATGTCCTCCCAATCACTCGATGGCTCTGTAAAGCCCCAAGCTTGCTGGATACTAAGCGGGGTATGTAGAAGGATGACCGGCAAAATCACGGAACCCTCGCGGCATGAAGACTCCTGAAATATCCTCCTGATGCTGCAACCTCCAATGAGGAATCCACCAACGGATGTCCGAAGTGGATAGCCTAGCCATCGTCGGCTCCGGCTACCTGGTCCTGTTGCCTCGGTGCACCCCTCCGAGAAATCACCCAAGGACACTGAGTCGGCAAAGCCCCTGGTAAAGCCCCAAGCCTCTCCTGCAGCCATAAGGTCAACACAGCCGGACTCCCGGATCTCATGAAATGGTCTCCCGAGCCATCCTGTCAATCCCATGGAATGTCTCTCCCAAAACCGGCGGGACAATATCCTTCCCGGCCTTGCAGTCTCTAACCATGTCCAAGAGACCACTATGACAGATCCCGCGGACTCGGCGGTGAACGGAAGCAGAGAATACGCAAAGGATGAATGCGTCCATAGCCACCGTGGTCGCAGCCATATGCGGAGACCCAAACCTGCCGGGATATCGAAAGGTCAATCCTATCCAGGGCTATCATCATCCTCTCGGCCTCTCCTAAGGGAATGCGAGAAAAGATGCAAGCTTTACCGTCACCGGCACGTATCCGATCAGCGGAATAGATATAGCCTCAATCTCGGGACCCTCAATCAAGGCTCGGAAGTCTTCATGTGTCGGGACGATCTCATTGTAAGAAAAGCAGTAAACATGTCTCCGGACGTCCCGAACTTTCTTGCGGCTCTCAAAAGGTCCCAATCGGGCGGGAGATCCCTCAAATGCCATAAAGACTTGATCTTGAAGGAAGAATCAAGCAGTCCCCTATGAGATTGGAAGTTGTGTCTCACCCAAGATTGAAGATCGGACAGAAAACGGTCTCGCTTCCCCCTTTGCAATCTGACGGGCTTCTCCATCGCAAAATGATCAAAGATGGTGCTTTTAGATCCAAAATGTGCTCTGGGAACAATTGGGACAGGTCTATGTTGAAAATGAAATGAAATGGCCAAGCCTTGCTTTTATTCAGAAAATAACCGGTTCGAGACGGGCGTGAGCCGCACGGCTTCATTTGCCCCAGAGACCTATCCGCACGGCTACATTAGCCCTCTGCAGAAAAAAATCTGCAGCAACCAAAGTTGCTGCCCAAGGGAGTTATCACCCCACTTTTTCAACCAAAACCTGTACAAAAACATATCCAGAAGCCATTCAAGCATTTATACACCATTATAAATCATTTTGGCCCATTTTCAGCCCCGATTCCAAGCAAAAAATCGCCCCAAGGCTCATATAATATGCAAATTGAAAAAGCATGAATTAGAAAAGCAAATAAAACATAAGTACAATGTCTTCGCCCCATCGGCGCCCAAATAAAGCAAAAAATAAACAAAGTGTGCATAAAAATTGTTCATTGTTTGTTCTTGTTCCAAATCTACTTTAGAGACCTCCTAGGCCTCCGATTCTTCTTCCTCCTCATCGCTGCTCAGCTCATAAATGCTAGCCTCCCTCATCAGGTCCTCCTAGTCGCTCACATCAGACAGATGGACATTATCGTGCCCGTACTCAGCCAGCTGCTCCAGAATGTCAGCGTTGGGTCCCCGCCCCCGAGGCATGGCACTAGAAGAGTACTCCAAGGCCGATGAAGAGGATGCTGTGCCCCCGACATGCCGTCTCTTGCGCCCGGGCTCCTGTGCATCCGGCTGCCTTCGAAGCGCAGCCGGATTCCTCGAAGGGACCGGCACATGTCCTTCCGGCCCTATTACCGCACGACCGGCCTATCATAAGTGCGAGCTGGAACACGAAAAAAAAAGAAGAGAAAAGTCTCGGAAAAATCTCGAGAAAATCTCAGAAAATTGCAAAAAGCGAAAAATCGAAAGCTGAAAAGGGAAAGACCCTAAAAGTATACTTACGGTCTTTGTCGGGCGGCGGGGTATCTTGGGGCTCCCAAGTGTCGGGGACAGGGATCCTCATCCTCCTCGGTACTCCATGGACCACGTAGGACGAGATGCGCGGGAGGGATCGGCGGGTCGGTAGGCTCATCCTCCCGTATCCCCGAGTGACCGCCGGCTTCACTAGCTTACGTGGCGTCCTCGTGCGCCGCTCCACAAACACGGCGTAGGGGTATCCATGTCAAAGTACTCCTCTGCGGCCACGCCGCACAGGTACACAGCAATCTCATCCTCGACCAATCCCTGGCTGCGGCATCCGTGCTGGAGGATCCCGAGGAGTAATGGCGTCCAATGGAGGGACATGGCCATCTTGCCTCGAGAAACGGTCCCCAAGTAAATGACATCATATGTCGGCCCGGTGAGCCACCTCCTCTGCCTAGTCGCCTCAATGGCATCTCCCGGCCAAAATCTCAGGATACACGCCCCAGGGTAGAAGTCCACTCCGTCGTGCCCGTCCTTATTGATGATCGGCCTCACCATTTTGTAGTCGAAAGTGATACGGGTCTTCCCCGTGAATTTATCTCTCGCATCTCCCCTCCAGCGAACCATAGCAGGGAAGATGGTGACATCACTCTGCTGGTTCCAAGGGAAGAACCCGATCACCTCGCAAAACCAGGCCTGCATGTCCAAAACATCAAAAGGTCATTCTCTCTCTCATAAAAGTCTCAAGACAGAAAAGAGAAAAGAGAAAAGAAAGGAGACTACCTCAAGGGCAAATGAGAAGCAGTCCATGGAAGCAGCTTTGTTCCGACTGTACATGTCCAACGAGAAGTACAGCTCCGCCAATCCGGCCTCTCCCCAAGAGACCGTTCCTATCCCATCTACATCCTCCAGAGAGTCGAGGAGGCAAGTCATGGCCAGCGTCCCAGAATTAGCAAAGATAGTGACTGATAGCATCAACCATATGAATGCTCTAGCCAATCATTGGGCGATCCACATCATTAGCAGCAAAGTTACGCATGCAAGTACGAATCGCCACCTCGACATTCCGCGTCTCCATACCCGGCCCCTTTGGAATCGGCTCAAACCCAACCAAAGCCCGGAACTCCTCATGTAATGCGGTCTCTCCAAGTCACGGGCCTCCCGATGAGCGTAGGCCGGTGATAGCCTGTGAAGTCGGCCAGGAGTCACCGTCAGCTCTCCCCAGCTCAGGTGAAAGCTATGTGTACTGTCCCACCAGAACTCAGAAAGGGCCTGGACCAAGCCCTTGCTCTTCGAGGTGATATGGATCCCCCTGCCGATAGCCTCGACGAACGAATCTAGGCCGGTAGCCCTCACCAAATTCTTGGGGTTCACCCCATTCTTCTCAAAATCCGGCATCCTCTGCCAAAGCCTGACCGCTATCTCTGATGGTCCTCTAGACTTGTTCTCCTGTAGACAAGCACAACAAAGAAGTGTGTCAATCATTCATCATTTTCAAAAGCATGCATATATTCACAAAAATGCACATGTTTTCAAAAGAAAATCATTCACAAAAGTTTTTCTAGCATCATTTGCATCAAAAAAGCGTCTTTCATCACTTGAAACGCGTCATGTCAAGTCTCATTACTTTCCTAAAGCACAAAATCACAATTTTCACAATTCTTTGCACATAAGCATTATTCTTTCAAAAAATGGCATGCATGAATCCTTTTCATCTTCCAAAATCATGTTTTCTCAAAATTTTGACCTAGTTCTAGCACATGCAAGAACTCCGTCTCACTTTAGACAATTTTTTCATTCTTACTTTATTTGCGAGAAAAAAAGTGGTTCATTCCCATTATTTTTGTCAAACAAATTGCACATTCTTAGCCTCATAGGTTATTCATCAATGTCTCAAAGTCATTCAAAAATCCTAGAAAATTCCTAAAATTCGGGTCAAGCCCTAAATCATTCAAAATTCAATCAAAATCGACGGATTTGAGCAAAATGAGAATGCTTACCCCAACCGATCGAGGGTTCGTTGATTTATGCTCCCTTCTCCCCGGATAGAGCTCCGATGGAGGCGTAAGGAAGTCATACTTCCTCTCCGTCCGAACCAGCTCCTTCCTCCTCCTTCTCGCAGCCGCGGAGATGTTCCTTCTAGCTTGCCTCGGCATTGGGTTCCCCTCCGGATCCATTCCATATCAGTAGAGCCAAAGGGAATTGAAGGAATTTCAATCCTGCCCCTGGACCTTCCACTGGGGCATGCAATTTCCGTTATCTTTTAACCAAGATAACATCTTTTTCAGAAAATATCCCTTATCTCTGAAGCAATTAAGCTTTCTTCCCAGTCGCCTCCGTTAATTCCGTTATAACGGGATAACGCTAGGTGACAACCTCCGAATTGTCAAAACTCTAAACTTAAGCTACCTCTATCCCGAATAGTGACGTACGCTCACAGTTTCTCTCAACTTAAGCTACCTCTATCCCGAATAGTGACGTACGCTCAAGTTTCTCTCAACTTAAGCTACCTCTATCCCGAATAGTGATGTACGCTCAAGTTTCTCTCAACTTGAGCTACCTCTATCCCGAATAGTGATGTACGCTCAAGTTTCTCTCAACTTAAGCTACCTCTATCCCGAATAGTGACGTACGCTCAAGTTTCTCTCAACTTAAGCTACCTCTATCCCGAATAGTGACGTACGCTCAAGTTTCTCTCAACTTAAGCTACCTCTATCCCGAATAGTGACGTACGCTCAAGTTTCTCTCAACTTAAGCTACCTCTATCCCGAATAGTGACGTACGCTTAAGTTTCTCTCAACTTTAGCTACCTCTATCTTCTAGATAGTGACGTAAGCTCCAGTTCAATCAGGTGACAACCTCCATTAATTATCAATCAGGTGACAACCTCCATTAATTGTCAATCAGGTGACAACCTCCATTAATTGTCAATCAGGTGACAACCTCCATTAATTGTCAATCAGGTGACATCCTCCATTAATTGTCAAACCCTCGAGGATCCTAGACATCGTTCCTACCTATCTAGTGATGCTCGAACTACGATCAAGGCTTGATTCCTCCGGGATACGTAGGTAGCCTTTTATAAAAGGTCCAGCCATCCGACCACTTTGGTCACCCTTTTTCCTTCGTCACTCCTCAGTGATGAAGTAGTCTCTCATAAGAGACTTTGTTATCTGACCACCTTGGTCACTCCTAGTATATCCCCAGTAGGATCAATTGCTTGACCTCCTAGGTCATTTTCCATTCTATTTCCCCAGCAAGAGACCAGTTTCTCTTCTCCATTCCCCAGCGGATCCTAATTCCGAACTACGGCCTGGCTTGATTCCTCCGGGATACGTAGGAAGCCTTTCATAAGAGGTTCAGCCACTCGACCACCTTGGTCTCCCAATTCGTCTCGGCATTCGCCAGATCGGATCCTTTTCTATCGACAACCCCACTCGCCTTGCAAGTGACATTGCCGAGGGGCTTCTGTAAGTACCCAAATCTAGCTCATGCCTTCCGGTTAAATTTCCCGGCAATTTCGGTAAATTTTCCGGTAATTCCCCAGACCTTCCTAGTGTTCCGGAAACATTCCGGAACTGTTTTTAATTAAATAAGGGCTGAAGGGAATCCTTCCTAATTAAGAAACACGTTTTTCTTAATTAGGAGGGAAGGTTCTAGAATTTGCCACCTTGCATGGTTCTAGAATGCTGAGTCATTGTGGATAATGCCGCACGGCTGCATTAGCTCGTTGCCCTTAGCCGCACGGCTTCATTAGCCTTATCCAGACTGCCTATAAATAGAGCCCTCCTCTACCCATTTAATCATCAACAATCAACACACAAATCACCCACAAACACTCCAAAGACGTGAAGAACACTGCTGGAAGATCCAAGAAGGTGAAGAAGAAGGCCAAGAAGCTCCCTCCCTCCTCCTTGAAGATCCAAGACCAACCTCTCCTCCTAGCTCCGCCCGACGAAGAAGAAGGAAGCCATTGGTAACCTCGCACGCCCTAACCTCGCATCCTAATTGCTTTATAAATTGCTCATTGCATTACTTTTATATTGCTTGGGACTTGGTAGATTAAAGATCATATCTTCATATTCCCCCTTCCCCTTTTGCATGCATCAGACATCATTTTTCATAAAAATGTAGTCTTTTCCCATAAAGGTGCATCCTTTGCACCTAAAACCCCCATTTTCAAATAAAAATGTCATCTTTATGCATCCTTTGCATATAAAAATCAAATCTTTTCAATCAAAATGCATCATTTGCATCCAAAATCACTTTTCCAAGCAACATTTGCTTTAAAGACCATGTCTTTATCATAAACTAGCATCATATGCTTTTCAAAAATGCAATCTTTATGCATCATTTGCATAATGAATGCCAATTTCTTCAACAAAAATGCATCATTTGTATAAAAATCAAATCTTTATGCATCATTTGCAATAAAGATCATTTCTTTAAACTAAGTGCATCATTTGCAACCCAAAAATGTCATCTTTTCATTAAAGTGTCATTTTTTACATACATTTCCCCCATTCCCCCATTAGCAACCTAGGAACGGACCGGTGTAAAAGATCCTATCTTTACATCGTTCCTTCCATTAAAGGTTCCATAATCTCTTTAGAAAGGGACACCTTGAACCCTATATCTCCAATTATCGCTTAAGAAAGAGTATGAAGCATTTATACGAGCTCGATCGTCTTAAAGCGTAGGATTGATGGGCTAAGGACCTTCCTTTTCTAAAGAACCTCATCTTTGACCATAAAGAGAGTCATTCTCTCGATCACGTAAGTCCCGAGGGTCCCGAGGTTAAAATGCAATGATCACAAGTCATAAGATGAGGATGGGATCATAATCCCAAATACATAAAAATCCAAGGAATCCCGAGCGACAACCAACAAATGGTTTGTACGTCCGGAAGACGACTTGGGATATTCCCTCCTTATTTTCAAACACATGCACACAAGAAAGCACGCAAGCAAGCACGATTAATGAAATCATGGGAGACTTGCTCCGGCAAGGCACTTTGGGTGAACGCCAAACGTTCTTCCCAAGGGGTAACTTAACCTCCGAACCCATAAAACCTTTTTTTCAAAGTTTTGAGGTAATCAAAATGGCGTGGCGACTCCGTTTTTCAAATTAAACCGGATGTCTTCAAACTCACGTGAATCCAACAAAAACAAAATTTGGGCACACATTCACACTTAGAAGTGCAGAAGCCTGGTCTAACCCTCAGAATATTACAGGAGATGCTATATTTGACTACGAGACCAGAGTTGACCGACTGACGGAGAGAGGTCCCCTTTTGCAGACTCGCAGGGAGGAGATCCGGGCCGAGGCACGGGCGAATGAAGCTTTGCAAGCTATATGTTTGCTTGACTCGATGGGGAGGACCCCTGAGCTCGGAATGAGAGAAACAGAGTTGGCTCATGTGGAGTGAAAGAAGACTCGCCGGGGAAGAGGGAATAAAGGGAAGAATGGCGAGGGGACAAGCGCGAGTGGCACGGAATGACCTCCTAAGTATCCATTCATTGCATTGCAGACACATTATTTGTTAAATGTATTAAGCTGTCTTTTATCATGTTGTGAGCTTGAGAATAGACCGTGCTTGTACTCATCAAGAAATGTTGTAACCGTTAGTGATTTGTGATTTACTTTAAAAGCTTTGTTGAGACATAAGATCTCTTGCTTGCATTTTGTTTGAGCCTTATCGGCATCCAGCTTTGGACCTTTCTATTGTATTTTGTGGACTGAAACAGTCTGAGCCTTGACGGCATCCATTTTTTTTTGGATTTTGGGTTTGGATTGATCTGAGCCTTGGTTGGCATCCATTTTTTTTTGTTTTTGTGTGTTTTTAGACCGAACCAATTAAGGCTGGCTACGTTCCCCCCGGACTGAGGGGCTCAGGTCTCCGTAGTTCGACACTACAATGAGTGACGGGAGACGAAAAGTTGATCTTCTTTAGGCGAAGTATCTGCGGAGTTTGCTTCCGTTGACTGGGTTCATGAAGGGATTGCCGTCTATATCTATCAGCTTCATGGAACCTCCGGAGAAGATTTTTTGGACCATGAACGGGCCGATCCATGTTGGTTCCCATTTTCCAAGCGGGTTGGTTCGGGTGGGAGGCTTTTGTTTGAGTACCAGATCGCCTTCCCTGATGTCTCGGGACTTGACTTTCTTGTCGAAAGCTCTTGCCATTCTGCTTTGGTAGGCTCGAATGTGTTCCATGGCCTTTAGTCGGCGCTCGTCTAGCAGGGCCAATTCATCGTGTCGGCTTCAGAGCCATTCGACTTCGTTGATCTCATTTTCTAGTAGCACTCGGAGTGATGGAATTTCCAATTCGACGGGCAGCACTACCTTCATCCCATAAGTCAGGACGAATGGAGTTTCTCCCGTGGCGGCTCTGACTGATGTTCGGTAGCCCCAAAGTGCCAGGTGCAGCTTCTCGGGCCAATCTCGTCCTCGTGTGATCATTTTTCAGATGATCCTTTCGAGGATTTTGTTTGCTGCTTCTACTGTGCCGTTAGTTTGGGGCCTGTAGGGAGAGGACTTGTGGCGCGTGATCTTGAATTCGGCCAGCAGTCTGTTGCATTCTCTTTCGAAGTGAGACCCGTTGTCAGATATGACTTCGTTCAGGATGCCGTATCGGCATATGATGTTTTCCTTGAGGAAATGTGCAACCTTCTTGGAAGTTAGCACTTTGTATGACTTGGCTTCGACCTATTTTATGAAGTAGTCGATGGCTACCAAGACGAACTCGTGGCCGTTGCTTCCGGATGGAGCGATCTTCCCGTTGACGTCGATTCCCCAAGTGGCGAAAGGCCAGGGAGTAGTCATGCAATAGAGGTCGTGAGGAGGAAGATGGCTGAGTTTGGAGAACCGTTGGCACTTGTCACAGCTTCAGAAAAAGTGGATGCAGTCTGCCTCCATGGAGATCCAGTAGTAGCCCATTTGAAGAATGATTTGCGTCAGGACTCTGGCATTCATGTGAGGGCCGCAAGCCCCATTGTGGACTTCGTTCATGAGCTCGTTCATTTTTTCCTTGCTGATGCAGCGGAGGAGCGGCTCTTGGTAGCGTTTTTTGTATAACATGACCCCCAGGATGAGAAAGTCAGAGGCAAGGCGCTTTAGGGCCACGATGCTCTTGGCTTTGATTCCTTCTTTGCGTTGGCCTTCCTCGTTCATGAAGGCGGTTTCCCCGTTCTTGAGGTATTGGTAGATTTGGTTGTACCACGGCTCATTGATGGGCTCGGGTTCTGGTTCGATTTCGCAGCAGTAGGCAGGAATTTCCTTTCTTCCTACTTTGAACGGCTTTATCGCCTTCCCTTCGGGGATTTCCACGAGTGAAGCCAAGGTGGCTAGGGCATCTGCAAACCGGTTTCCGATCTCTTGGCAAGTAGTAGAAGGTGACCTCTATGAATTGCGTGATGAGGTCTTCCATGCAGGCATGGTATTTTTGCAAGCCTAGGTCTATCGTTTTCCATTTGTTGGAAACTTGATTGATGATCAGGGCTGAGTCCCCGTAGACCTCTAGCTCTTGGACGTTTCTTTTGAGTACGGCCTCTAGTTCGGCGGCGCAGGCTTCGTATTTGGCGGCATTGTTAGTTACCTCGAAGTTTAGATTTATGGCGATTTGGGTGTGCTCGTCTTTTGGGTCAACCAAGAGCATACCAATGCCATTCCTCTTTTGTTAGCTGCTCCGTCGAAGAACAGTTGCCATCGATTTTCGCCTTCAAGTGCAAAGATTCCATCGTCTGGAAATTGTGGTTCGGGACCTTAGGCCTCATCGGTTGGGAAGTCGACCAGTTGTTCGGCCATTACCCGTCCCTTGATTGACTTCTGGTTCACATATTGTGCCGGTGAAGAGGCTTTCGATTTGCGTCTCTTTAGGTTCTTCAGCAGTCCCCAAATTCACTGTGGTCAAAACCTTCTCAGCAGCTTGGGCCAGGTTTTCTCTCGTTTGACAACATGCTTAAAGGTTTGTTTAATGCATTGTTCATTTAATGTGTCAGCTTCTTTATTAGATGAATTGTTATTATCTGTTTGTGATTTAGTTAACTCATCATTTGTTAAAGATGCAACGAGGGGATATTCAGAAAGGTCGGACCTTTTATTGAAAGCGTAGGGAAGATACATTGTTGGTTATGAACTCATAATCTTCCGGCATAGGGCCATCAGATGACTCGAAAGACTCGAATTCAAATACAACATGACTCGAAACTAGACACTAGGAAATGAGGGATTGGACCAAGCTTCATTTCTCTTGTTAGGTTGTAGTCATGGAGATGGTGGCGATGGCTCGGGTGGCCATTCCTTGACTGATGCTGTTCCTGGGGGAAGACTTGCCTTCGGTTGGACTTCGAACCAGACCGTGTAGGTTTTAGGCTGCTCTGTTGAGGGTGTCCCTCCATTGGTGCTACTATCAGGTCCCGGGGTCCCTTGGTAATAGAAATCATGGAGAGCTTCTTCCAGGAGAGCGAAGCATTCACTTATTCGGAGTTGATTTTTGCTGATGCTGATTACCTTTATGGAATCTGCTCCCTCGACTGAGGTTTTTGCTTGGATGATGTTCACGATGTCTGAATCACAGGGGCATGCTATTTCCCCTTCCTTGACTAGGCTCTGAAGGAGGTTGCGCCATTGTTCTTCCAATTTAGATATCTGGACGTTGAATAGGGCTAAGCTGTTGTAGCTGTCTTCATGGGATCCGAGTGTGTCGGCATGAGGGTTGACCTGTTCCACCGTGTTGGTGATGGGCCAGCTTTCTTCAGAAGGGTTTCTGGCGAAGTATGGGTCTACCTCTTGGTCAAGCTCTATCTGTGCATCTATCTCTTGATCTTCTTTCATGCACTCTTCGCAGTCGCATATTTCAGAATTGTCATCCTGGCCCATGAGTTCTTCGATCTCTAGCTCGTCACGGCTTAGCGCGTGGATGTAGGGATCTCTTTCATAACGGAGCATGACTGGAGACTCATCTGCAGAGGAATATTCGGTCATGTCGGGACCTTCTTCTGGGTCGTAACTTGCTGGCCAAGCGCTCTCCATCATGCTGCTTCCGCGAATCACTTCGAGGTTTCCTATGGCGTTGATGAATTTTATGCATTGGTGCAGAGTGGAGGATATTGTTTTCATCTGATGCAGCCAAGGTCATCCCAGCAAGGCGGAGAAATTGGACTTGATGTCTACGACTTGGAATTCCACCGACTCCATTTGTTCGTCGAATTGGATCCTCAGATTGATCACTCCTAGAACAGGGCGAGGAGTGGAGTCGTAGGCTCGGATTATTCTAGGCGAAGGCCTCATGAGGGAGCGGTCGATTTGGAGTTGTTTCATCGTACGCAAGGCAATGATGTTAACCGCCGAACCATTGTCGACCAATATGTTCAGGAGGTAGAACGTCTCTATCGTTTTCCAACAAATGGAAAACGATAGGCCCGGGCTTGCAAAAATACCATGCCTGCATGGAAGACCTCATCGCGCAATTCAAAGAGTTCACCTTCCACTACTTGCCAAGAGACCGGAACCGGTTTGCAAACGCCCTAGCCACCTTAGCTTCACTCGTGGAAATCCCCGAAGGGAAAGCGATAAAGCCATTCAAAGTAGGAAGAAAGGAATTTCCTGCCTACTGCTGTGAAATCGAGCCAGAACCTCAGCCAATCAATGAGCCATGGTATAACCAGATCTACCAATACCTCACGAACAGGGAAATCTCTTCCATGAACGAGAAAGGCAAACGCAAAGAAGTAATCAAAGCCAAGAGCATCGCGGCCTTAAAATGCCTTGCCTCTCACTTTGTCATCCTTGGAGACATGCTATATAAAAATGCTACCAAGGAC
Source organism: Adenophora triphylla var. japonica (assembly GCA_022495995.1). Classification (NCBI taxonomy): domain Eukaryota; kingdom Viridiplantae; phylum Streptophyta; class Magnoliopsida; order Asterales; family Campanulaceae; genus Adenophora; species Adenophora triphylla. Next base: position 287,588 of record JAFEMH010001459.1, on the reverse strand, counting down.
TGCTCCTCCTCTGCATCAGCAAGGAAAAAGCAAATGAGCTCATGAATGAAGTCCACAATGGGGCTTGCGGTCCCCACATGAACGCCAGAGCCCTGATACAGATCATTCTTCGAATGGGCTACTACTGGATCTCCATGGAGGCGGATTGCATCCACTTTGTCCGAAGCTGCGACAAGTGCCAACTGTTCTCCAACCTTAACCATCTTCCCCCTCATGATCTCTATTGCATGACCACTCCCTGGCCCTTTGCCACTTGGGGAATCGATATCTTCGGGAAGATCGCTCCGCCCGGAAGCAACGGCCACTAATTCATCTTAGTAGCCATCGACTACTTCACAAAATGGGTCGAAGCCAAGTCCTACAAAGTGCTAACTTCCAAGAAGGTCGCACAGTTCCTCAAGGAAAACATCATATGCCAATACGGCATCCCGAACGAGGTCATATCAGACAATGGATCTCACTTCGAAGGAGAATGCGACAGACTATTGGTCGAATTCAAGATCACACGCCATAAGTCCTCTCCCTACAGACCGCAAACTAACGGCGCAATAGAAGCAGCAAACAAAACCCTCGAAAGGATCATCAGAAAAATGACCATACGAGGACGATATTGCCTGAGAAGCTGCACCAGGCACTTTGGGGCTACCGAACATCAGTCAGAACTGCCACGGGATAAACTCCATTCGCCCTGACCTATGGGATGGAGGCAGTACTGCCCGTCGAGTTGGAAATCCCATCACTCCGAGTGTTGTTAGAAAAAGAGATCAACGAAGTCGAATGGCTCCAAAGTCGACACGACGAATTGGCCCTACTAGAAGAACGCCGACTAAAGGCCATGGAACACATTCGAGCCTACCAAAGCAGAATGGCTAGGGCTTTCGACAAGAAGGTCAAATCTCGAGATGTCAGGGAAGGCGATCTGGTACTCAAAGAAAAGCCTCCCACCCGAACCAACCCGCTTGGAAAATGGGAACCAACATGGATCAGCCCGTTCGTGGTCCAAAAGATCTTCTCCGGAGGTGCCATGAAGCTGACAGACCTAGACGGCAGTCCCTTCATGAATCCAGTCAACGGAAGCAAACTTCACCGATACTTCACCTAATGAAGATCAACTTTTCTGTCTCCCCGCCACTACTAAAAGTGTTGAACTACGGAGACCTGAGCCCCTCAGTCCGAGGGGAACGTAGGCAGCCTTCATTGGTTTGGTCTAAAAACACACAAAAACACAAAAAATTTGGATGCCAATCAAGGCTCAAATTAATCCAAACACAAAGTCCAAAAAATTTGGATGCCAATCAAGGCTCAGATCAATCCAAACACAAAATCCAAAAAAAAAAAACTGGACGCCGCCAAGGCTTAGACAAAAAAGTAAGAAAGAGATCTTGCGTCTCGACAAAGCTTTAAAAGTAAATCACAAATCACCACAATTAAAACACTTCTTGATGAGTACAAGCACGGTCTACTCTCAAGTTCACAACATGCTAAAAGAAAACTTAATAGATTTAACAAATAATGTGTCTACAATGCAATGAGTGGATAATTAGGAGGTCATTCCGCGCCACTTGTGCTTGTCCCCTCGCCATTCTTCCCTCGTCCCTCCGAGTCTTCTTTCGCTCCATGTGAGCCAACTCTGTCTCCCACCTCCCTAGGTCAGGAGTCCTCCCTGCCGGGTCAAACAATCCAGTAGCTTGCAGAGCTTCATTCGCCCGTGCCTCAGCACGGATCTCTTCCCTGCATGTCTGTAAAAGGGGACCTCTCTCCGTCAGTCGGTCAACTCTGGTCTCGTAGTCAAATAAAGTGTCTCCCATAACATTCTGAGGGTTAGACCAGGCTTCTGCACTTCTAAGGCTGTAGCTGAGACGATAATCTTGCCCCATAATGGCTTCGCGCCTACTCCCCAAAATCACTTGGGTCTACCCGATATGCTGCTCGTACCAATCCAGGTACTCGGTGGTCAACATAACATTCTCCCGGCATCTAAGGAGTACCACAGGAGGGAAAGCGGAATACTTCCATACCCTCAGAAAATACAGAAAGGCATCTGGATCTGTCATAGAGAAAGAAGCTACCTCCATGGTGGCAATGTCATTCCAGCCCAGCAGAGGCTCCTGCCTCATCCCAAACTGTCGAGAAACGAGTGACGGGATGTAAAAAGAGGACCAAGACAACCCCGAAACTCTGACAACATAGAAACCTTCCTAAAAGGCTCTCATAGTCTCAATCCCCCAATGGAGAACCCACCAACGGATCTAATGCGTGCCAAGCTGAGCCATCTATCTCTCCCAAGCGGATTGATCCATATCCAAGACAAGAGGTCGCTGAGCAAACGTCCACGGACTAAGAGATGCCAGATACATAGGCATAGCTTGAAGCCTCTCTCGCAATCACAAGGTGAGCAAAATGGGACTTCCCCCTCGCATGAACCTATCCCCCATCGCCAAACGATCAATGCCGTGAAGGGTTTCCCCCAGAACCAAAGGAGCGATATCCTCACCAGCTCGGCAGTGCCCTACCACATCCAATAAAGTACCGTCGCATACCCCAAAGGAGCTGACCTTGAAAAGCATTGCTACGCATTCCACGTGACATCACTCTCGTCATCACCCATAAATCTCTCGGGCAGCGCAGAAATATCAATATGACCAGAATTAAACGTCATACCTTGTGCTTCCTCCAGTGAAGCTCGAAGAAAGCATGCGAGCTTCACGCTCACGGTCGCACCTCCGATCAAAGGAAGCGAGATGGCCTCCACCTCTGGTCCTCCAAGCAAAGCCTGAAAATGCTCAAAGGTGGGTGTAATCTCATTGTAGGAGAAGCTATACACATGCCTCCTAACATCCCAGAACCTTGCGGCAGCCCGCAACAACTCCCAATCAAGAACTAACTCCTTAAGGGACCAAACCGAGCGGAGTTGAAATCTCACCTCAAAAGCCCGTTTATTGTGCCTCATGTGATGCCTCTTCCACATCTTGAGCCGCTCAAGAAAGTGTGCTTGCCTCTCCTTCGAAAGCCTCGGTGAAACTCTCGAAACGAAAAACAAATCCATGTCAAAAATGGAAGTTTCTTGAGAAAATGGGGAAGAAGGGTCGAAGTTGACTACAAATGGGAATGGGGAGATAAGGGAAATCTAAATTTTCAGTAAATCTTATCCCCTCTCCAAAAGCAAGAAGTGGCCGTGCGGACCACTTTGCATGCATGAAGTGTCCGCACGGACCACTTTAAACATGGCTAAATTTGCAGCAACTGCAAAACAGTTGTTGCCCAAGGCAGGATTTTGCACTCAACTGCTCAAAAGCCTTGCCAAAGCCGTTTTCGACCCCCATACACTAAACAGAAATGCATTCCCAGATCATGCGACATGCACAAAAATAAAATAATCTAGAAACAATTCCTAGGCCAGTCCCCGAAATTACAAATAAATCATTACATTACAAATAAAATGTTTTGCTATGCCAAATACAAGTATTTTATTACAGATACAAAATGTCTGCTGCTCTACGAATACAATAAAAAAAAGATAAGGAAAACAAAAGGAGTCCTACTTCGAGTCCTCATCATCAACCTCGCCCGACGGGAACCCCTGCATCTCAGCAAACCCGGCAGCTACCTCCTCATCATTGGAAACCTCGACTCTCTCCTCAATTGAGTACTCGAGGTAGTCCGAAGGATCGAGCCCGACAAAAGGATCGAAGAAGGGAAGTGAGGACGAACCCTCACCTTGCACACTCGATGGAGGGAAGAACTGGTGAAAGGTTTGCGGCCTCCGAACCTCCGAAGAAGTCCCTGTGTCAAAGCTATGCCGCTCCCAAACCGGCACCTCAGGTTGTGGGTCCGCCTCGGCCCGAGAAGAAGGAGTATCCACAAACTCACCATAGCATATGGGTCGACCTGGTGTGAATGTGGGCCCAAATCGCGGATGTGAACCGTGTTTTTTATATAGGGTCGCCGCTTCACCTCATTTTGAAAATATCCGGTTTATTGAAAAACGGAGTCGCCACACCATTTTGATTTCCTCAAAACTTTGAAAAAAAGGAATAGGGTCCGGAGGTTAAGTTACTCCTTGAGAAGAACGTTTGGCGTTCACCCAAGGAGCCTTGCCAAAGGCAAGTCTTCCTAGTTCCGATTTTTGTGCTTGTTTTGTGTGTTCGTGTGTGAGATGTGATTTGGAAAGGGGATGGAATGTGCCAAGTTATCTTCCGGACGTATAAACCATTTGAGTTGGTTATCGCTCGGGATTCCTTGGATTTGATGTGTTCGGGATTTTGATCCCATGCTCATCTTGGACTTATGATCATCATTAAGTGACCTTTTTATCCTCCCATTGGGATAATCAACCATATTAGGCTTGAGAGCCTTGGTGTGTTTTAAACCAACGTTCTTCGGGACTAGGTCTTTATGTGATCGAGAGAGAGGGACACCTTTTATAGTCCAAGAATGAGACTCTTTAGAAAGGAAGAGCCTTTGCCCATCAATCCTACATCTTGAGACAATTGAGCTTAGTGGGGACATTTATGCTCGTCTCAAGTGATGATCGAAGATGTCGGTGCTAAGGTTCATCCGCTTCTAAAGGGAATTCAACTATGGCATTTTTAGTGGAGGAAACGATGTAAAGATGAGACTTTTACACCGATCCACACCACGGGATGCTTCAAGTACCAAAGGGACTAAGGGGAGGGGTATAAAGATTGGATCTTTATACTCATCCTATGTCTTTCGTGCCTTAAGAAGGTCACTAGACAATCCTTGGAGAGTGATCCTACCTAAAGGGACATGGGGGATGACTTTGGAAAGTAAAGATTGCATTTTTATGAAAACAAGTGTAACGAACACTATGGGAACTAAAGCTATGAATGTAAAGGGAAGACCTTTAAGGCTTTCCTATGTCCTTTAAGAACCTTATGAGGTGGACAATCCTTGGAAGCAAGGTCAAAGGAAGGGGATGACATTATAATAGTAAAGATGACATTTTTATGTAGAAAAAGAGAGCTACTTCACATCATCATGTGATGAATCCTCCCTAGAACAAGCCACTTGTGGACCCTTGTTCATCCTTGGGATGGATTCCCCATGAATCATTTGTGTTAGGGGAAAAGGGGGAAATGATATCTACATGATAAAGATAGGATTTTTATAACAATATATCACATTTAATGGCAAGAAAAGGCAAAGCAAATAGCAAGTAAACAATATAACAATATAATAAAGGTATTTCAAGGAGAAAGGAAGGAGAGATTACCAATGGTGGTTTTCTCTATCTCCCTTGGGGCTTTTTCCTGATGTAGGAGTGGTTTTGGATGAGTTTTAATGGAGGAGGGAGGTGATTTTTGGGAGTTTTGGTTTCTAGAAATTCGTGGGATAATTTTGGCAGAGTAACAGTGCCTGAAATTCTCTCTCAAAATGGGTAGAGGAGGCCTCTATTTATAGGCTGATTTGTGTTTCCTAATGAAGCCGTGCGGCATTAACCTCTGGCAAAAGAAGCCGTCCGGCGTTATCCGTCGATGACTCAGCCTGCTTCTAGATCCATGCAAGGTGGCGCCTAGAAACCCCTTTCCAGGGAGGGACTGCTTGGAATTTTAATTCCTAGCAAGTCCTTCCCCCCTTGGAAGGTTTGGAAAAGTTCCAGAATTGCACCTGAACTTTAGGAAAGTTCGGGAAATTGCTGGGAAACTTAATCGGAAGGCATGAGCCAGATTTGGGTACTTACAGAAGCCCCTCGGCAACGTCACTTGCAGGGTGAGTGGGGTTATTGATAAAAAAAGATCCAATCTGGCGAACTGCTGAGACGGATTGGGATTGGGTGACCAAGGAGGTCGAGTGGCTGAACCTTTGGAAGGCTACCTACGTATCCCGGAGGAATCAAGCCATGATCGTAGTTCGGAATCCACTGGGGAATGGCGAAGAGAGACTGGTCCCTTGCTGGGAAGATGGAAATAAAGTGACCTAGGAGGTCAAATGGTTGATCCTACTGGGGATATGCCAAATGAAGGGAGTGACCAATGTGGTCGGATAGCTGGACTTTTATGAATGGCTACCTCACCACTGAGGAGTGATGAAGGAAGAGGGTGATCGATGTGGTTGGATGGCTAGACCTTTATGAAAGGCTCATACACCACTGAGGAGTGATAAATGAAAGGGGTGACCAATGTGGTCGGATGGCTGGACTTTTATGAATGGCTACCTCACCACTGAGGAGTGATGAAGGAGAGGGTGACCGATGCGGTCGAATGGCTGGACCTTTATGAAAGGCTCATACACCACTGAGGAGTGATAAATGAAAGGGGTGACCAATGTGGTCGGATGGCTGGACTTTTATGAAAGGATATCTCACCACTGAAGAGTGATGAAGAAAGAGGGTGACCAATGTGGTCGGATGGCTGGACCTTTATAAAAGGCTATCTCACCACTGAGGAGTGATGAAGGAAGAGGGTGACCGATGTGGTCGGAGGGCTGGACCTTTATGAAAGGCTACCTCCGTATCCCGGAGGAATCAAGCCTTGGTCGTAGTTCAAGTCTCACTAGATAGTTAGGAACATGTCTAGGATCCTTGAGATTTTGACGATTAATGGAGGAGTCACCTTATTTGATTTGACAATTAATGGAGGTTGTCATATTATTTGATTTGACAATTAATGGAGGTTGTCACCTTACGAAACTAAAGCTTATGTCGCTATCGAGGAGATAGAGGTAGCTAAAGTTGGAAAAACTAAAGCGTACTTCGCTATCGAGGAGATAGAGGTAGCTAAAGTTGGAGAAACTAAAGCGTACTTCGCTATCGAGGAGATAGAGGTAGCTAAAGTTGGAGAAACTAAAGCGTACTTCGCTATCGAGGAGATAGAGGTAGCTAAAGTTGGAAAAACTAAAGCGTACTTCGCTATCGAGGAGATAGAGGTAGCTAAAGTTGGAAAAACTAAAGCGTACTTCGCTATCGAGGAGATAGAGGTAGCTAAAGTTGGAGAAACTAAAGCGTACTTCGCTATCGAGGAGATAGAGGTAGCTAAAGTTGGAAAAACTAAAGCGTACTTCACTATCGAGGAGATAGAGGTAGCTAAAGTTGGATTTTTGACAATTCGGAGGTTGTCGCCTGACGTTTTTCAGTTATAACGGAAGTAACGGAGGTGTTTTGAGAGAAAACATTATTCTATTTTAGAGATAACGGAGATTTTTTGGGAAACCACATTACTCCGTTGTGAGATAACAGGAATTATTTGCCTAATTGGAAAGTCCAGGGGCAAAAGTGTAAATTCAGCTCAGAGCGAATGAAGCCGCCCGACGTGAGATGGGGAAAAAGAAGCCGTATGGCTTTAAGCCTGATTTCACCAGATTGATTTAAACAGCAGAAGAACGGGCAGTGGCGCCATTGCTGCTTCATTTTTGCCGAGGAGAAAGGAGAGAAAAGAGAGAGAAACCTCAAAATTCTTCAAATCCCTAGCTTCTACTGCTCAAGATGGATCAAGAGGGGAACATCTTGCCTCGACAAGCGCATAGAACCTTGTCGCAAGCCTCGAGGATGAGGCGAAGGGAATTCGTTAGGACCGATCGGAAATATGATTTCACGACGCCTACCTCCGAGTTCTATCCTAGCAAGAGGGAGCACAAATCGATGAAACCTCAATCGATTGGGGTAAGCACTCTTGATTTGCTTGATTTCGTCAATTTTGGTTGAATTTTGATTGATTTAGGGCTTGACCCGATTTTTTGGGAATTTTTGAATTTTTCTTGCGATTTTATTGACGCTTTTAGGAATCTGATAATTAACCTATGAGGCTATGGACATAAATAAACATGCATGTGCAATTTATTTGAGAAAAATATGAGAATGACTCATTTTTCGAAAATAAAGTAAGAAAAATAATGTCTAAAATGTGATGGAGTTCTTGCATGGGCTAGAACTAGGTCAATTTCTGATCATGGATGGGAAAAAAAGATTTTGGACGATGAAAAGGATTCATGCATGCCATCTTGAAAAATTAAAACCTATGTACAAAGAATTTTGTGAAAATTGTATTTTTTGTGTTTAGGAGAGCATATGCTAGTGGTGACGTGTTACAAATGATGAAAGACGCGTGTTCTAGACAAATGATGCTAGAAATGTCTTATGAATGTTTTCTTTGACAACATGTGCACTTTTTTGTGAATATATGCATGCTTTTGAGATAAAAATGAAGGACTAACAGGCTTTTGCTGTGTTTTCCTACAGGAGAGAATGTCGAGGGGACCCGCGGAGGTGGCGGTGAAGTTGTGGAACAGGATGCCCAACTTCGAAAAGGATGGCGTGAATCCTAAGCAGCTGGTAATAGCGACTGGTCTTCACTCTTTTATGTTTTGAACATGCAGGTCTGGTTCTGTGAGGTGATTGGGTTCTTTTCTTGGAACCAACAGAGTGATCTGGCTACCTTCCCGGCTATGGTGCGCTGGAGGGGAGAGGCTAGGGATAAGTTCACCGGGAAGACCCGAATCACCTTTGATTATAAGATGGTGAGGCCCGTCATTAACAGGGACGGTCATGAGGGGGTGGACTTCTATCCCTGGGGGAGGTATCCAGAGGATTTGATAGGGGATGCCTTGGTGGTGACCAGGCAGAGGAGATGGCTGACAGGGTTGACCTGTGATATCATTTATCCGGGGGACCGCTTCTCTAGGCAGCACGGTCACGTCCCTCCTTTGGGCGCTATAACCCCATGATCCTCCTCCATTCATGCTGCAGCCCTGGCATCGGTCGGTTGATGAGGTAGAGAGGTATCAGGATGGATTGGCGGCCGAGGAGTATTTTGATTTCGCTACCCCGTATGCCACCTTTGTGGAGCAGCGGTTGAGGACGCCGCAGAAGTTCGTGAAGATAGCCGCTGCTCAGGGGTACGGGGAGACCGAGCCGACCGATCCACCTATGCCTCTAGCTCACCTTTCCTATGTGCTGAACGGGGTACCGAGGAGGTTTATGGTGCCTATTCCAGACACGAGAGAGGCCGAGTATACTTTACCGGCTGACAGCACTGTAAGTAACTCTGGGTCCCTTTTCTTTCCGCTTTCTTTATTTTCTGTGATTTTGAGTTTTCCTGGGATTTTCTGAGCTTTTTCTTTTCTTTTCTCGCAGGTCCCTGCTCGTACTTATGACGGTTTGGTACGGCAGAACAGGGGCTGGAAGGAGGTAGCTCGGTCCCTTCTGAGGAAGCTGGCCTGTGCGTCAAGAGCTGCGGGGAATGCGCAGGAGCCCGAGCGCAAGAGGAGGCACGTTGGGAGTACGACCTCTACATCCTCGGCCTCAGGGTACCACTCATCATCCACCAGCGCCGTGCCTCGGGGGCGAGGGCCTAACACGGACATTCTGGAGCAGCTGGCAGAGTATGAGCACGTGCCCGTGAATGTGCGCTCGCCGAAATTAGAAAATAAGGAGTCGCCACGCCGTTTTAAGAGGAAACATTGAAAACCTTTTTAAAGAGAAAACGGGTTCGGGGGGTCAGGTTACGTGTTGGGAAGAACCGAGAGTTCACCCAACACGCCTCGTCCGTAAATGAGTCTTTCTATGTTCAACATTCAATTCATTCAAAAGTGTGTGCAAAGTGTGTATGACAATATATGTAAATGAAATGCATGTTAATGCTTTATTTTATTTCTCAATAAAGGGGAATACAACTTGTGAACCGTTTATTTCAGGAGGCCACATCCCAAATACAACGAGGAAGAGCAAAACTTACAACTGAAACTGAACCTGTTGCATAAGGCTCATTGTGTCGCGTGACACAGGACTTGAGGGTTCAGTTGTGTCGCGTGACACAACAAGGCCCTTTGCAGAGATTTTACAAAACTCGCTACAATAATCACTAAATGGTCAGGATACCAATGACACCAAACAACCATTGTATCAACAACACCAAATAGCCAGAATATCAACAACACAGGATACCAATGACACCAAACAACCATTGTATGAACAACATCAAATAGCCAGAATATCAACAACACCAAATAGCCAGAATATCAATAACACAGCCTGAACTTAAACATAGAGATCCACACAAAATTACTTCAAATGAGTGTGGATATGAATGATCCACACCCAATTTGAAGTTTAATCAACAAACATCATATACCAGTCAAGTGATTTGGAACCAAACAATTCACACAAACCAACAGGCAGATAACGAAAACCAACAGATCGCAGAAGCTAATATTTAAATAGAGAGATTGCGGTTTAGGATTTGTTACCCTTGTAGTATCCTCAAATTCGATACCACGTTAGGTATCGAATTCTTCAATTCAGCTTCGGAATGGAACGAGCTCAGATCGGCACGACAATTAAGCTCCAAGTGTCTGTGCGTTGAATTGGCGCCGGAACAGGGGAGAATTGAGGTCACAGGTTACTGGTTTTGGTGAGGGAGACGGTGAGGGAGCTTGGTCGTTGTTTGGGAGCAATGGTAATGAACGGCTTAGGGCTAGAAGGAGAACGGTGGTGAAATGGTGGCGGTCAATCGGCTTAGGATTTGGAAGCAGGGGAAGAAGGAGATTGTGAGGGGGTTGATTTCCGATAATGAAGGTGATTGAAGTGTTCGGCGTTGTTAGGGGCCGGTGGTGGTGAACGATGTAGGATTTGGGAACCAGGGCGCCGCTTGGGTGGAGAGGTAACGAACGGTGAAGAGTGGGTTGATGGGAGTGGAACGGTAGGGAGATGTCGCCGGTAAGTCGAAAGGAGAAATCAGGGGAAGGTTTGGACGGAGAAGGTGGTGGGGATTGAGGGATTTGTTGGTGAAGAAGACGATGGAGTTTAAGGGTAGCAAGGTCGAGGGAAGTAGGACGGTGATGGAGATTAGGCTTGGTGTTGAATTTGTTGAGAGGGAGGATGATTGAAGAAGACGATCTATGGGAGAAATGGTGAAATTGCGTTTAGAGAGAGATAGGCTACGGTATAGAGAGAAGGAGAGAGTATCTGTGTGTTTGTGTGTTAACTGTGAGAGGCTCCCTTACAAATGAATGGAAAATTGGTATTTAAACGTAAATTGGGAAAAGGGATTAATATGTCGCACGACCCAAAGCTTCCAATTTCCATGCCTCAAGCTGTCGCACGACGGGCCACGCCCATAACCGATTCTGGCGCCAAAACCAGATTCTGGAACATTCCGGGTTAATTCCCAAGAGGTCCAAACTGATTTATTCCTTTTAGGTCCTTTTATCCGGGAAAAAAAACTAAAATACACTTTCTTCGCGAGAAACATATAAAATGTTTTCGGAAAGCTTGGAACGGACCGGGAATTTACCAAAATGCCCCTTAATGCAATTTTATCCTTTAAAATGCACCTAAAAAGGGTCGCGAATTGGATTGGCGTACTTACAAAGCCCCTCGACAACGTCACTTTTGGAGAAAGTGAGGTTGTCGATAAAATAAGACCCAATCCCAATGAACGACTGAGGGATAAGGCGAAGGGCTAGACGGTGATCTGGGGAGTTGGATGGCTGGACCTTTGGAGAAAGGATTCCTACGTATCCCAAGTGGGAATCAAGACGGTCGTAGTTCAGACTGTTAGGGGAATCACCCGCGATTTGACATTTTTCTTAGGGAGTCACCCGCGATCTGACGTTTTTCTTAGGGAGTCACCCGCGATCTGACATTTTTCTTAGGGAGTCACATGCGATTTGACGTTTTTCTTAGGGAGTCACCCGCGATTTGACGTTTTTCTTAGGGAGTCACCCGCGAATTTTGACTATTTTTTCTTTAGGAAGTCACCCCGCGATTTGACGTTTTTCTAAGGGAGTCACCCGCGATCTGATGTTTTTCTTAGGGAGTCACACGCGAATTTGACGTTTTTCTTAGGGAGTCACCCTCGAATTTTGACTATTTTTTCTTTGGGAAGTCACCCCGCGAATTTTGACTATTTTTCTTTGGGAAGTCGCCCGCGAATTGACTGATGCTTTTAGGAAAGAAACTGACTGAGATGTATTTTCATACCTGCGTTGTGCTTACCTGTAGCTGCCGGAGGGACTAATGCTATGGCTGATGATTGCGGCTGCCGAAGGGACTGATGCTGTTGACGGTTGCGGGGCGGTCTTTCGTCAACCGTTGACTCTGGTCTGGGACTTTTCATGATGTGACGGGGAATTTTGCTTGCTGGGCAGCAGACTCTTGTTGGCAGTTGACTGTGGGGCTTTCTTTGGTGACGGCTGGCTCTAGGATCTGGGACCTTTCCTGCTGTGACGCGAATTTTGCTTGCTGGGCAGTTGATTATTGTTGACAGTTTGACAGTGGGGCTATCGATTTTGATTTGCCCTGCTGAGGAGATTCAGACAGGTACGGAGTTTTGTCTCGGTTTTGCTTTGAGGGACAATCTTTAAAATTTGCTCAGTTAATTGTTGTACCTACAGGGGAAAACAACACTAGAAGCACTACAGGGATTAAAGTGTTAATTACTAAATCACAGGGTTTTTTGGAAATTTTGGACTTAGGGACAAGTCTTGTCGCACGACCAACTAAAGCAAAGGGACAGCCTTTTAAAACAACGAGCAGCCTTCATTTTGAAATACGTTTTTAGAGGGAGGCCGACGGTTTTGAGGAGAAAAAACATCCTTCTGTTCAACTTCGAGTGCAATCAATCGACTCTAGGGCTTGATTTCGCTTTAGATTTGCCAATATGCCTCCTAGACAACGACCCACGAAGAAGGGTCCTACCCAAGCTCAATTAGCAGCTCGGAGAAAGAATGCCTTAAGGAATCAACGGCCCTTCATCCCCCAAACTGTGAGGGGAGATTTTTATCCGCATCTTAAAGAGCACACTTCGGCGCCGGAGAAGAAAACGAAGGTAATTTTGTAACCCTTGCCTTTTTTGTTGTAATAAAAAAAATCTGATTTTGCCGCAATAATGATTGAATTCGTTCTCCCTGTTGGACTCATGAATTTATTGCATGTTTTGAGTTATCTAGAAGTTATGAATGCATGCCTGGATGATCAAACCCTAATTCTGCTTGAAATTTGAAATATGCAACTGATTTATTGACATGCTTTTCTTTCGAAAGGATATTCATACCTGTGCTGTGTTTACCTGCAGGAGTTGCGTACCCGGGGCTCTCCGAAGGTTATTGGCCGGTTGTGGGATCTGCTGCCCGGCAGTCAGGAGCTTGACCATTCACGGAAAGGCTTAGTATATGCTGCTGGGTTGGGGCAATTCTTTGAGATGGCTAGGGCTGTTGGAGGTACTCAGAGGAGCGTTGGACTGGTGAAGGCATTCAGGGAGTTCTGGTGGGAGACTACCCACTCCTTCCATTTTTCTTGGGGTGAGGCGACGGTCACACCGTATGACTTTGCTGTGATTACCGGCCTTCCATTCACTGATGAGCCGTTATTCTTGGAGGAGCCTGTTTTAGATGATGACCCACAGCCTCCCACTGAGGCCTATTTTATGGAGCTGATCGGCTTTGTTCCCCAGGACAAGAAGGGGAACGGATACGAGCTCGGGGATCTCCATGGCCAGATGGTTGAGCAGAGTACTGGTTATCCAGCTGAGGTGGCAGACACCGAGGAGGACAGGTTGAGAGCTCTGAGATTAGCTAGGGCTTTTGTTTGGGTCGGCTTCTCGGATATGTTGTTCATCAATGCCACATCTTCGGCTTTGCTTTCTTTGTTAGAGCTTTTGATGGATTGGACTACTGTTAGGACCCGGTCTTGGGGAGAGGCCGGATTGGCCGAGTTATATCTGGCTATTGATGATGTCAGCCGGGGGAAGGCTATGTCCTTCAACTGCTGTCACTTAGCTTTTGAGGTACTTCTTGGTTTGATCTCCTTTTCGAATACCGTTTCTTTCTGTTCCCTCCTTTTCTTATCAGTCTGTCTTTGTTTTGTCCTTTCTTTTCTCAGGTCTGGGCTTATGAGGTTATTGGTTGCTATGCTTGGCGGGTAGGGGAGGCGTATCCGGCCACTACATTTCCTGCTATGAGGCGATGGGTGAAGGACGCACGGCAGAAAGTTTGGACGGCGGATACCAAGGGACGGGTGACTGCCTCTTATGATGATACCCTTATCTGCTTGCGGAGGACCCCTGGGAGTCTGACTTTATTTCCTTGGGTTGACCGATATGCTGGGTTTTATCTGGAGCATGCCCTTCATCTGACTGAGTGTCATAAATTGTTGGTATGCCTGTGTGGGGATGCATTGTATTTGGGCGAGCGGGTTTATAGACAGCACGGCCCCGGGAGCGTTGCTAGAGTCCCATATGATCCTCCTGCTGAGATATGGTTTCCTCGGCAGCTAGATGATGTGGCCGCTTTGATCCAGGGAGAGCCTGCTTTTAATTATATTGATGATGATGGGGATTATGGGGTTTATGTGGCTACAAGGTTGAGGTCACCGCAGGTGGTTGCGAGACGCGATACTCAGGCTGCAGGCCCCTCTACTGGACATGTTGTGGATGCTCCTTTACCTCCTCCTTTTGTAGACTTTCAGGACGGGGATCACATGAGGCGGGCCACTCTTGATACCAGCCGGATTTATCCATATTTTCATCTCCCTGAGGGCACTCGATCTGTAAGTAACTGCCTTTTCTCTGCTCATTGTTTCAAACTGCTGGAAACCCTTGTCTCTTATGATGACCGGTTTTTTGATTCTTCTTCTGTTTGTCTATTATCAGATCTCGGCTGACATTTACTGGAGCTTTGCTCGTCATTATACTGGAGTCGTGGACATGATTGATCAGCTGATGAGGAGCAATCGGTATTTGAGGGAGAGGTGTATGGCTCAGAGCTCTGATGATAGTGACTCTACACTCAGCTTGCCCGGCAGGAAGAGAGCTCGTACTGACATGTCTGCTGAGGATACTCATAGACCCAGGACCAAGACCGCTCGTCGTCGTCCTCCTACCCCTTCCAGTTCTGATAGTGATGCCTCCAGAGATCCTCACGAGCTTGATACTTCGACCATTCCTGTTATGCACGAGCTTTTTTGAGATGATCCTGTTGTGTACCATGCTCCTGTTGCTGACCCGGACCCTGGGGAGGGAGATGCAGGTGGAGAGGACAACGAGGGTGCTGATAATGATGATAGTTCTGACGATGCTGATGGCTCTTACATTTCCGGGGATGATAGTTCGGAATAGCCCCTTGTATCAAGACATTGCTCTTTTGATTATTGTACCCTGATTTGGCAAGAAACAGACAAAACACTCTCTTTTTTTATTTACACTGCACCTAGTACATTATTAGTTATTAGTTGTTTGAGCGAGTCCATTTTTTGGGGAAGAATGGGAATGAATGGCTTTTGAATGGTTATAGTATGAGTATGAATGATTTGAGTGTCTTGGGCTTATATTTGTGAATGGTGAATGTGTATGCTATTTTGAACGAAATTCCCTCTCCCACGATGCTTGCAGGGTGTCTTTGTTGCTTTGCAGCTTGAAGCAAGTCGGGGCGTGCCCTGGTACTGATCAGATTGCAGCTTGCTGATGTCTGGTGTTGGACTTACTATGTCGCACGACTCAAGTCAGCCAAGGTACATTCTGTCGCGTGACATGACAAGTCAGGTTGACAGGTCTTCTAGAATGGACCTCTTCATTGTCTCCAAGATTTATCCTCTTGCTCAGGATATGGAAATCATGGAGTAGACCTCTTGTAACAAAATCCATTCTCAAGTACTGATATTATAGAAACAGCCCCGGGGAACCACACGCGTACACACGTCAGCTTCTGACCAAGCCCCAGTCTGCCACACAGTCTTTTGCAGCCCCAGGATGAGATTGATCTTCAGGTTTTAGTCAGTCGGACGGCGGACAAGACTCAAGAGTTTTTATATGCAGGGGCACATTTTTTCGAAGGTGGAATGAATTCTGGACTTGTGTATGACGCACTCGCTTATAGGCTTGACTCTTTTGAGAGAGTATAAGCATTACAAGGTGTGGAGAAGTGTATGGAAGCCCCTACTGACCGACACAGTGTTTAGCTCTATCTTCCTATGATGTAGAAAGAGAAGACTTGTCGAGACACTTGAAAAATTTGTCTTATTCGTGATGATCACAAAGCTGCTTAAAACCCTTTATTGATGTTCGGGTTATTCAACCACTAAAGCCGATATGAGCAAATATTTTTATCAATCCTGAGGAGAAAGCCCACTGATATCAAGAATCAAACTTAAAAAGATGAACAGTGTATAGGCATGGTCCTTGAGGAGACCGGATTTTCTGAGATCTGTTTATGATTTTGACCGGACCAGTTATGGTTGCCTATGTTCCCCTCCTTGGGAGGAGCTCAGGTCGCCGTAGTTTGGTCTTATCCCGAATGAAAAGAATTAACGTTGTAATTCGAGGATCTGAGGACTTTCGAGAATTTTTGAGAATTGAAAGAACATGTCCTCTTGGAGTGTCGATGGGAGACACGGATGTGAAGCCCCAGTGGGACATCCACGGCGAGTGTTTGCGAAGGAGAAATGAAATATGCTCACATGCAACGTCGAATGGACAGACGGAATTTGCACAATCTTCGCTTGACGGTCTTTTGAGCCGGGATGGACTTGGTTCTTCTTCAAGCAATAATCTGTTTTGGATCTCGACAATATTGGGATGAAACTGCTATCCGATAGGAACTGTGACTGGGTATCGGGGTTTCGATCGGTCTTCGGGTAAATTCGGGATATCATGACCTCTTAAAGCGAGAGGCCGGCTAGGCCTTTTGCTGACTGAACCTCTAATGATGAGAGGTTGGCTCTTGGGTATGTGTTTGGGATTTCTAAGGGAAGGATATCTTGAGATTGCAACATTGCTACCTCTAAGAATGAGAGGTCGATCTTTTGGCTTTTGGTCAAAGTAAAGGTAAGGTAATGGGAATGTCCTCTAAAATCGAGAGGATGGCTTGGGAACGGTTAGAGGTAATGGTGAGGGGACATCCGTGCTGTCTTTTATTCACTCTGAGACTCTTCTTGAGTAACGACCGGATCCTTTGACTTTTGCTTTTGAGAGAATCACTGGGGATTAGGCTCTCTTTCTTTTCTCTTTTCCTTCCTCTTTTTTTATTCTCTTTTTTTTTTGTATTTTTTTATTTTTGTCTCTCTCTCTTTTTTCTTTTTTTTTTAGAGGAGAATTTCAACTAGTCCCCAGAATGAATCATTGCTTTCTGCAATTCTTGAGCTTGGAGACGGTCGATGCTTCTTTGAATTACGGGAGCCTCAAAGATAGTCTCTCTTCTTCTGGCAATGGCTAAATGGGTTTCAAATATGCCGATCTTGAACCGAAGGGGTATTGTTTAGAGAGGGTACGGTAATGGTTTTCCTAAGGGTGAAGGTTTCAACCACAGTCCCTACCGGATGATCTGAACGATGTTGAGCCTTCATTTGCTTTCTTAGGCTTGCTTTGAGGAAGATCTGTGGAAATTCATCGAATGACGAGATTATGAAAGAAATGTGAGCATATGGGACGCAGGATGGGGATATCAGTCGATTTTTCTCACTCTGATCAATTTAAACATTAATCATTTCAAAGCATTAGTCAGTGAACAGCACAAGTGATCATTTGGAATAAGACCATTTCAATCGAGTGTAACGTGAGTGTGCAAGTGATGTCTCGAGTCTAGCAAGAATAGAAACAAAGATTTTATTTATTGAAATAAAAGACTCATAACAAAGGGCTAATAGACTCAAATCGTAAAAACAATCATCTATTATCAAAATAAAACCATCTAAGACCCTATGATGCCTGACTGACTGCCTTTTCACCTGGGGAAATTTTGAAATTGTTGATGAGGATTATTGGCCACTTTAGGGGAAGCTTTCTCAATTCTTCCTTCATCAACCATCCTTTGAATCAACACTTATAGAAGCGTGCAATCGTTGGTGGTGTGACCGGGATACTGATGATAGTAACAATACTTGCTGCGATCCAAATTCGGATTGGGTTTGGTAGGATGGTAATTATCAAGCGGCTTTATCATTCCTCTCCGCATCAATCCATTAAAATCTTCCTCGGTTGTTATTCCCAAATCATCATATTCTTGTTTCTTGCGAGGTGGAAACTGACGGAGATTCCGAACATCATTTCCTTCATGGGAACCTATCTCAATTTTCCCTTCGTCAATGAGTTCTTGGATGATCACCCTCAACTGCTTGCATTCCGAGGTAACATGGCCTGGATATTGGTGATAGTAGCAATACTTGCTCGTGTCCATCTTTACATTGTTATGAAGAGGGACATAGTTAACTAGCGGCTGAACCAAACCCCCGCTCACCAAAACTTTGAGAAACTGATTCATGGGCATCCCTAACTCTCCCCAATACTGCTTCTTCTTTTCTGTCTGAGACATCTTTGGAGGGGACACGGGTATTGCCGTCCCTTGCTGGATAGGGTTCACAGCTGGAATAAAAGACATTTGGTTTACAGTCACATATGAGGTAGGTCCTGAATGCTGATCATGTGAGGGTAACAAGCTGAAACCATATGAACTCAATGGTGGTTGTGGAGCACTTCTTTGCTGGGGAACTTGGTCAGGGTGGAATAGCAGTGATCCTTTCTGAGTAGAATAATGGCATGACCCTTGGGAATCTGGCCGATATTGACTCTTCAAATCCAGTTGATCAGGAAAAATGAAAGCTTCAAGGGTCGGTTGTTCATCCTTGATTTGAGTTTGAATCACATGAGGCATCGGGGAAGGGATTTTATCTTGCTCATCTTCAACCACCCCTTTCATTGCATCTCCATTTCCGTAATCAACACTGTTGGCCTTGATGATTTCTTCATACGATCCGTCTTCGTGGCGGATCATCGTAACCCCCCGGATGCGTATTGCTTCCACAAATCTAGCATGAGTCTCTTCCTCTCGGGCTTTGGCAATTTGGGCCAGCAATTGAGCCTTACATTCACGAACCATGGCGGCTTCAAGAGCAGCTCGCAACTCTGCTACCGACAGATCATTCAATTCTAGCTGGCCCGAAGTAGGGAGAATTCCAGACTGAGCGGATGGCGTATCTTTTGCACCAGACATCTCGGATAGCGGAACAGATAAAAGCTTTATGGGAAGTACTTCGAAGATAGGAACCCAAAGACCACAGGATATCAGAACACGCACCCAACTTGTCACCGCTACAGAGGGTAGATATGTGTTTGTAAGGTAAGGGAAGAAAAGGAAATACGGGAGAGGGAGAAGAAATGAAAAAAAAAATGGATTCGCGCAAACAAATTATTTATCTTTAAGTAAAAATCAATGATTTAAATCCTAAAAACGGTTGGGAAAGGCTAATCCTTTATTTACGCAAACTATACCTTGGGGATGCCTAAGGACGCAACATTCAAATTACACTAAATATTTTGCATTTGAAATTTATAATAAGTAATGATACCTAGCCAAAACCTAACACGATGTGGAACGGACGAGTAGCCCCAATTTCTAGGGAAATTTGGGCAGCATAACGGGTATTCTCGGGGAATTTCCAAGAAAAATCCGGCATGACCTCTCGTCGGTGCATGGTGACAATGCGGCATGATCTCTCATTTGGGACACGCCACGGGAGTGACATATCCTCACGTGAAACCATGTTGCATTGGCAACATGCCCACAAGGTGCGGGGTTTTGAGGAGGGTATAAAGACTCATTTGGAAATTTCAAAAACAACTTATTTTGGTGTAGTCAAAACGTTGTATCAGAAACCAACCGCGGGTAAGGTTTAAGTGTGGTGCCACCTAAATGCACTAGGGGGATGGGTTCGACATTAGGCGCTCAAGCGTAGGCGAATATTATCACCGTCCGCGATGCCGTCAATCGCAGCCGAGGTTCTAAAGCTATGTGACGTAGTGTGCGGATGACTATATTCTTTTATTTACAAAAAAAAACAAAATTTTTTTATTTATTTATTATTTTTTTTTAAGAAAAAGAAACCACACACTCTCTTAGTAAGAAACAAAAGAACAACAGTCAACTGAGCAATCTTTCTCTTGATTCAAGGGACTGCCCTCAAGCCAGAACCTGAAACCTGTCTAGTGACTATTCTTGTCGCGTGACACAGAACAGCATGAGACAAAGATGTCGCACGACCAAGAAAGTCACTGAACCACACCCCTGCAAAACTGAGATTAGCCCCTGCCTCCCATTGGCAAGGGATGAAGCAAACCAGAAAAGCAACACCTATAAACCACAAACAACACACAAAAGGCCTACAAGTTGCAAGATCTCATAAAATGCATGTATCGTACTTGATTATCAAGGATGCACATAAAATGAATACATTTGGATGTCTAAACGAACGAAAGCATGACCTTCTTAGTTTTTTGAAAAAACAGGTTTTCAAAAGCATATCCCCAGCAGAGTCGCCACTGAATGTGCGCTCGCCGAAATTAGAAAATAAGGAGTCGCCACGCCGTTTTAAGAGGAAACATTGAAAACCTTTTTAAAGAGAAAACGGGTTCGGGGGGTCAGGTTACGTGTTGGGAAGAACCGAGAGTTCACCCAACACGCCTCATCCGTAGACAAGTCTTTCTATGTTCAACATTCAATTCATTCAAAAGTGTGTGCAAAGTGTGTATGACAATATATGTAAATGAAATGCATGTTAATGATTTATTTTATTTCTCAATAAATGGGAATACAACTTGTGAACCGTTTATTTCGGGAGGCCACATCCCAAATACAACGAGGAAGAGCAAAACTTACAACTGAAACTGAACCTGCTGCATAGGGCTCATTGTGTCGCGTGACACAGGACCTGAGGGTTCAGTTGTGTCGCGTGACACAACAAGGCCCTTTGCAGAGATTTTACAAAACTTGCTACAATAATCACCAAATGGTCAGGATACCAATGACACCAAACAACCATTGTATCAACAACACCAAATAGCCAGAATATCAACAACACAGGATACCAATGACACCAAACAACCATTGTATGAACAACATCAAATAGCCAGAATATCAACAACACCAAATAGCCAGAATATCAATAACACAACCTGAACTTAAACATAGAGATCCACACGAAATTACTTCAAATGAGTGTGGATATGAATGATCCACACCCAATTTGAAGTTTAATCAACAAACATCATATACCAGTCAAGTGATTTGGAACCAAACAATTCACACAAACCAATAGGCAGATAACGAAAACCAACAGATCGCAGAAGCTAATATTTAAACAGAGAGATTGCGGTTTAGGATTTGTTACCCTTGTAGTATCCTCAAATTCGATACCACGTTAGGTATTGAATTCTTCAATTCAGCTTCGGAATGGAACGAGCTCAGATCGGCACGGCAATTAAGCTCCAAGTGTCTGTGCGTTGAATTGGCGCCGGAACAGGGGAGAATTGAGGTCACAGGTTACTGGTTTTGGTGAGGGAGACGGTGAGGGAGCTTGGTCGTTGTTTGGGAGCGATGGTAATGAACGACTTAGGGCTAGAAGGAGAACGGTGGTGAAATGGTGGCGGTCAATCGGCTTAGGATTTGGAAGCAGGGGAAGAAGGCGATTGTGAGGGGGTTGATTTTCGGTAATGAAGGTAATTGAAGTGTTCGGCGTTGTTAGGGGCCGGTGGTGGTGAACGATGTAGGATTTTGGAACCAGGGCGCCTCTTGGGTGGAGAGGTAACGAACGGTGAAGAGTGGGTTGATGGGAGTGGAACGGTAAGAAGATGTCACCGGTAAGTCGAAAGGAGAAATCAGGGGAAGGTTTGGACGGAGAAGGTGGTGGGGATTGAGGGATTTGTTAGTGAAGAAGACGATGGAGTTGAAGGGGAGCAAGGTCGAGGGAAGTAGGACGGTGATGGAGATTAGGCTTGGTGTTGAATTTGTTGATAGGGAGGATGATTGAAGAAGACGATCTATGGGAGAAATGGTGAAATTGCGTTTAGAGAGAGATAGGCTACGGTAGAGAGAGAAGGAGAGAGTATCTGTGTGTTTGTGTGTTAACTGTGAGAGGCTCCCTTACAAATGAATGGAAAATTGGTATTTAAACGTAAATTGGGAAAAGGGATTAATATGTCGCACGATCCAACGCTTCCAATTTCCATGCATCAAGCTGTCGCACGACGGGCCATGCCCATAACCGATTCTGGCGCCAAAACCAGATTCTGGAACATTCCGGGTTATTCCTTTTAGTTCCTTTTATCCGGGAAAAATACTAAAATACACTTTCTTCGCGAGAAACATATAAAATGTTTTCGGAAGTCTCGGAACGGACCGAGAATTTACCAAAATGCCCCTTAATGCAATTTATCATTTAAAATGCACCTAAAAAGGGTCGCGAATTGGATTGGCATACTTACAGCCCGTCAACCTGTCTGATGTGAGTGGTAATGAAGATTTGCTGAGGGATCCTGTGTTCTATGAGATGAGTAGTGATGATGATGAATCAGAGACTTAGGGTTCCTTAGGTTCGAACTAGGAGGGGAAGAGAGAAACAATGAACAAAACTACGCACAATTTGTATGTTATTATTTTATTTGGGGTGCCAAGGAGGCAAAAACAATGTAATGATCTTTTATTTGCTTTTCCTATTCATGCTTTATGACTTTGCATATTACTTGAGCCTCGGGACAGCTTTTTTTTCTTGGAAAATGGGGCGAAAATTGAGCTGGAATGGTTTATAATGGTATGTGACTGCATGGATGGTGTTTGGACATGTTTTTATGCAGGTTTTGTTGAGAAAGTGAGGTGAGAACTCCACTTGGGCAGCAGCTTTGGCTGCTGCAGATTTTTTTACTGCAAAGGTGAAAGAAGCCGTCCGGCCAGGTCCTGGGCAAAAGAAGCTGTGCGGCTTAGATCCTTGTCTGAACTGATTTTTTTCAAATAAAATCAAGGAAGGGCCTTTTCATTTCATTTTCACTCTAGACTTGTCCCAATTGATCCCAAAGCACATTTTTGACCAAAAATCACTGAGTTCGATCACTTGCCATGGAAAAACCAGTCCGATTGCAAAAGGGGAAAAGGGATCGTTTTCTGTCCGATCTTCAATCTTGGATGAGACAAAACTTTCAATCTCATAAGGGGTTGTTTGATAACACCTTCAAGATCAAGTCTTTATGGCATTTGAAGGATCTCCCGCCCGATTGGGACCTTTTGAGAGCAGCAGCGAGGTTTTGGGACGTCCGGAGACACGTTTACTGCTTTTCTTACAATGAAATCATCCCAACCTTTGAAGACTTCCGAGCATTGATTGGGGGTCCAGAAATTGAAGCCATCTCGATTCCTTTGACCGGGGACTTGCCGGTGATCGTAAAGTTGGCATCTTTTCTGCAAATTTCTTCAGAAGAAGTCGAGGGGATGATGATAGCCCCTGACAGGATCGACATTTCTGATATCCCGAGTAGGTTCGGGTCTCCGGGTACTGCTGCGACTACAGTATCCATGGACGCCTTTGTCCTTTGTGTGTTCTCCTTTCTGTTTACTGCCGAGTCTTTCGGAGTCTACCATAGTGGCCTTTTGGACATGGTCAGAGATTGCAGGGCTGGGAAAGATATTGTCCCACTGATTCTGGGGGAGACTCTGCATGGCATTGATAGGATGGCTAGGGGGACCATTTCATGCGGTCTGGGAGCCCAGCGGTGCTGACCTTATGGTTACAGGAGAGGCTTGGGGCTTTGCCTGGGGCTTTGCCTACTCAGTGCCCTTGGGTGATTTCCCGGAGGGGTGCACCTAGACAGCAGGATCAGGGTAGTTGGGAGCTGATGATGGCTAGGTTGTCTACCTCGGACATTTACTGGTAGGTGCCTCATTGGAGGTTGCAGATTCGTAGGACGTTTTAGGAGTTCTACATAGTGAGGGTTCTGGGGCTATCTCTGTCCTCTTTCTACATTCCCTGCTTAGTGTCCAGGCAGTTTGGGACCTTACAGAAGATACTAGATGATTAGGGAGACATTCGCACCATGGAGGTGGCGCCTTTTGATATAAGGGATCCCAACAACTTCTCATTTTTCTCGAGAGCATGGACATATGCTGCTTTTCCACCCAGGGCTATTCTCAAGAACAGGAAGAGCACCATTTTGACCACGGCCTACTTGGACTGGTACAAGAGGGAAATGGGGGCGACTCAGATCATTTTGGGAGAGAGACGTCAGGCCTTATTGGGTGCTGACTGTGACTCGAGCAGGACTCTGAGGGAAACTGAGGCCAAAGCTAGCTGCCATAACCAGTCAGGCGATCTTATTAGAGATATGGAAGCCCGATATGAGAGACTATCAGAGGTTTCTCCCCTCACCGAGGCTCAGCGGGAGGAGATACGGACTCGTGCCAGGGTAGAGAAGGCACTTATTGATACAGGCTTGGTGGAGGCTCCAGTGAGGATTCCTGAAATAGGGATGAGGGAGACCGACATCATTGAGAAGAAGAGGAAGAACACTCGACGGGGTCGAGGTAAAGGAAAGAAGAGCAAGGAAGACTTGGTGGATGACAACTGAGAGACCTATTCCTAGCATCCATTTATTGCCTTTTGCAAACACATTAATTTATTAGGCCTTTTTGTATGTTTTAGTCTTTGTAGCAGGTTAGCAGAGTCAAGAGTAGACCGTGCTTGAACTCATCAAGAAGTTTTTTGACTTGTAAATAACAAAAGATATTATCTTAGAAATTATTCACGACACATTTCATGGAAATTCAAATGTCTTATTTATTGTTTAGACCGAACCATTTCTGGCTGCCTACGTTCCCTTTTTACAAGAAAGGCTAAGGGGCTCAGGTCTTCGTAGTTCATTCTGGTGAACTATTGGGATTTTTGTTGTTGTTGTTTTTTTTTCTATGTGCAACCCTGTTTTCTGCCTAGACCGCCCTTTTTAGGGTTTTCAGCCTAGCTGGGCATTACTCTTTTTGCACCATTTTTTTTATGTGCGACCCTGTCTTCTGCCTAGACCGTCCTCTTTTAGGGTTTTTAGCCTAGCTGGGTATTACTCTTTTTGCACTATTTTTCTCTCTCTCTCTTTTTTTTTAGACATAGTACCGACGAAGCTTGTCACCGTTGACTGGGTGAACAAAAGGATTGCCATCCAGGTCTGCAAGCTTCATTGTTCCTCCCGATAGTATCTTCTGTACTACATACGGGCCAATCCAAACGGGTTCCCATTTTCCCAGAGGGTTATCTCTGGTAGGGGGCTTTACTTTCAGTACTAAGTCACCTTCTTTGATGTCTCTGGTCTTGACCTTTTTGTCGAATGCCCTGGCCATTCGCCTCTGGTAGGCTCGGGTGTGTTCCATGACCTTTAGCCTCCTTTCATCAAGCAGGGCCAACTCATCATGGCGGCTGCGTAACCATTCTACTTCATTTACACTGTTTTCCAGGAGGACCCTTAATGACGGAATTCCCAACTCTACTGGCAGTACTGCTTCCATCCCGTAGGTCAGGGCGAAAGTGGTTTCTCCTACGGCTATTCTAACAGACGTTATGTAGCCCCAGAGTGCCAGATGCAGCATTTCGGGTCAGTCACGACCGCGGGTGGACATTTTCCGGATAATTCTCTTGAGTGTCTTATTGGCAGCTTCGACTGCTCCATTGGTCTGAGGCCTGTACGGGGATGATTTGTGGCGAGTGACTCACTTCGACAAAGAATCTATCCCAGTCCCCTTCAAAGTGTGACCCGTTATCCGAAATGATCTCATTGGGCACCCCATATCTGCACAAGATGTTTTCTTTGACAAACTGAGCCACTTTCTTGGAAGTAAGGACCTTATAGGACTTTGCCTCTACCCATTTCGTGAAGTAGTCCACTGCCACTAACACGAATTCATGCCCATTGCTCCTAGCCGGGGCTATCTTCCCTATCACGTCAACACCCCAAGTTGCAAACGGACATGGAGTCGTCATGCAGTATAGGTCATGAGGCAGAAGATGATTGAGGTTGGCAAACCGTTGGCATTTTTCGCACTCTCGGACATGCTGAACACAGTCTGTTCTCATGGAAATCCAGTAGTAGCCCATTCTGAGGATCACTTGCATCAATGCCCTGGCATTCATATGAGGACCGCAGGGACCATTATGGACTTCGGTCATTAGCTCTCTTGCCCTTTCTTTGGTGGCACATAAGAGGAGTGGTCCTTAGTACCGCTTCTTGTACAGATCGCCCCCTAGGATGACATAGTGAGAGGCCAGCCGCTTCAAGGCTTGCAAGCTTTTGGCTTTGAGGCCTTCCCTCGGTCTACCTTCTTCATCTCTAAAAGCTGACTCCCCATCTTTGAGGAACTGGTAAATCTGACTGTACCAAGGTTCCTTGACAGGCTCAGGTCCCAAGTCTATTTCTTAACAGAAAGTCGGGGCTTCTCTTCTACCCACTCTGAATGGTTTTATTGCCTTTCCCTCAGGGATCTCTACCAATGAGGCTAGAGTAGCTAAGGCATCTGCAAATCTGTTCTTGTCTCTCGGCAGGTAATGGAAGGTCACTTCTCTGAACTGCTTAGTCAATTCTTCTATGTAGGCATGATACCTCTGAAGATTAGGATCTACAGTCTTCCACTTGTTGGAGGCCTGGTTGATGATCAGGGCTGAGTCTCCGTAGACCTCAAGTTCCTTGACATTCCTTTCTAGGGCAGTCTCTAAACCAGCGATACAAGCTTCATACTCTGCAGCATTGTTTGTGACAGGGAAGTTCAACTTGATGGCTATTGGTGTATGCTCATCCTTTGGGTCGACCAGCAGCATTCCTATGCCATTTCCCCTTTTGTTAGCAGGCCCGTCAAAGAAGAGCTGCCATCAGTTCTCAGGCTCAACCACGAAGATCCCTTCATCCGGGAATTGGGGTTCAGGCCCTCGGTCTTCATTGCTAGGGAAGCTTGCCAGATGGTCTGACAGCGCTTGACCCTTGATTACCTTTCTCGTCACATAGTTGATGTCATACTCAGCTAGGAAGAACGACCATTTTGCTAGACGCATCGAAAGGGAAGGCTTGCCGAAGATGTACTTGATGGGGTCCATTTTTGAGACCAAGTTTATAGAGTGGGCCTGCATGTAATGCTTCAGCTTACCAACTACCCAGACTAGTCCTGCACAAGTCTTTTCGCACGCCGAGTAATTGAGCTCACTTCCTTGCAGCTTCCGACTGACAAAGTAAATGGCATTTTCTACCCAAGAGTCCTTCTTTTCCTGAGCCAGCATAGCCCCAACTGTCGTATTAGTGACAGTGAGATAGAGCAGAAGAGGTTTCTGTCCATGTGGGGGGCACAACACCGGGGGATGTACTAGGTACGCCTTGATTTGGTCAAAGGCATCCTGGCATTCCTCATTCCATTCTGTGTCCACATTTTTCTTCATGAGCTTGAAGATGGGCTCGCACATGGTAGTCAGTTGGTTGACAAAATGGTTGATGTACTGCAACTTGCCCATAAAGCTTTTGACTTCTGTCTGAGTTTGAGGCGGCCTCATATCCATAATAGCCTTGATCTTTCGGGTATCGGCTTCAATACCTCGTTCTGTGACCATGTGCCCAAGCACTTTTCCCCTTGTTACTCTAAAGGTGCATTTTGCAGGGTTTAGTCTCATGGAATGTTGCCTTAACCTCTCAAAGAACTTTTGCAGGTTGACAAAGTGCTGTCCATCCACACCTTTGGAATGGATTATCATATCATCGATATAGACCTCAATTTCTTTGTGGATCATGTAATGAAAGAGTGCAGTCGCTGCCCTTTGATACGTAGCCCCGGCATTCTTAAGCCCAAAAGGCATCACCGTGTAGCAGTACGTCCCCCATGGTGTGGTGAAGGCTGTATTTTCTTGGTCCTCTTCGGCCATCTTAATCTGATTGTAGCCAGCGAAACCATCAACGAAGGATTTGACTTCGTAGTTGGCTGTGGCGTCTACCAGAATATCTATGTTCGGCAACGGATAGTCGTCCTTGGGACTAGCCTTGTTCAGATCCCGGAAATCTACACAACAGCGTACCTTCCCATTGGCTTTAGTCACAATCACGATATTTGACAACCATGTCAGGTATTCAATGACCCTGATGAATCCTACCCGTAGTAGCTTCTCAATCTCTTCCTTGACCTGTAGAGACCACTCTAGCTTGATCTTTCTTATCTTCTGTTTCACCGGCTTGGCGTCGGGTGCCAGAGGGATCCTTTTCTCCACAATCGAGCTATCCAGCCCTGGCATGTCCTTATATGACCATGCGAACACATCCATATACTCTCTGAGCAGATTGACCAGTCTGTCCCATTCAGCCCTTGAAAGAAATTCCCGATCTGTGTCTCTTTAGGTTCCTTGACAGTACCCAAGTTAACACACGTCAAAACCTCCTCGGCAGCTTGGGCCCAGTTTTCCTCTTTATCGGTAACTGTAAGTACCCAAATCCGGATCGTCAAAATCCGTCAGAAAGTTAACCGAAATCCGTTAACTGGCCCGCTCCAGGTTAACCGGAACTCGTTAAACTCCCCGTTGCCATGCCAACAAGACGTCTCGGGACTGCCCCGTACATCCCGACGTTGAAGCGTACTTAACACGTGTCATCTCATGTAAAAGTATGGCTTTCCCTGAAAAATGCACTTTCCGGCACTTTCCGGCACTTTCCGGGGGCGTTTCGGACATTTTCCGGACTGTTATTTTAAAAAAACGGACAAAACCGGGACCGGGGAACGAACTCCCACGCATTTGGTGAGTCATGGGACATGTGGCTGCCATGCCACATCCCACACATCACCTTTCAATCAGAAATCAAAGGGAAAAGACTAAAATACCCCTGGTATACAGTCAAAGTCTGCCCGGACTCCCTGTGTACATTTTCTGAAATTGCCAGCAAGCCCCTCAAAATTCCAAAATACCAAAAAACCCCTGGAAAACAGTCTAAGTCCGGCCGGACTCTTACTGCATTTTTCACCTATAAATAGGAGGGCTGTCAAAGCCATTTAAGAACAACATTTTACCCCAAAAAATCACCACGGCCCTTACCAGTTTCACCCCTCTCGAGCTCTTGTTTTGCCTCGATTCGCGTGAAACCTCCGTATTTCAATCAAATACGTCCCTCACCACTACGAAACACCGTTTCAAACCTCTTTCCGTGTCCCGTACACACCTTCCGAGCCAAAGGAGTCGACCCTAGCCATAGGTATAACTCCCTCTCTCTAATCTCTCGTCTCGTCTCGGTTTACGCGCCAGTCGCTATAACCGTTTCGAACACCGTTACTGAAATGTAGACACCTCCATCTAACGGGGTCCGATACGTTTTAGCCCCTCGATCCTCTTCTCTTTCCGTAAGAGAAGTAATCACGGGTTAAAACGGCATTCCGACCCCGTTCCGTTTACTTTTTCTGTCATTTACCATTCCGGATCGATCGATCCGTTGATCGTCATTTACTTTCTGTCATTTACAATTCCGAGCCGTTTTGGCTCGTTGATCGTCATTTACAACTCCGAGCCGTTTGGCTCGTCGATCGTCATTTACGATTCCGGATCGTTTGATTCCGTTGATACTGCTTTAAATACTGTCATTTACAAAGTCCGACCCGTTTGGATCGTGATAGTATTTACTTTTCAAAGTCCGAGTCGCAACCCGATTCGTTGATTGCATGTCATTTAATACGTATTTTTCCCGTAAAAATCGTTAACAATGTAATGCCCGGTTCAAAACCGGAGTTCGTCCTTCGAACTCTCTTTCAAAACGCGCGAAATGACGTTTGGCCTCCGAACGCTCATCTTTCAAACTAAAAGCCGCTATTTGACATTCAAAATCATTTAATACGTATTTTTCCCGTAAAAATCTTAACAATGAATCGCCCGGTTCAAAACCGGAGTTCGTCATTCGAACTACTTTTCAAAAAGCTCAAAATCGACGTTTGCCACGCAAACGCTCATTTCAAACTCAAATCGACGTTTGCCACGCAAACGCTCATTTCCGTCTCAAAACCGACGTTTGTCATTCAAACGCTCGTCTTTTCAAACAAGATCACCTAATCAACGTTTGACATTCAAACCAAGATTAAGCTTGTCATTCAAGCCCCCTTTTCAAAAACACATACACACACACACACGATTTCGAGAAAGGTAGAAAGACTCGTCATGCGAGGCGTTTCGGGTGATCTCAATATACTCTTCCCGAAACGTAACGTGACCTCCGAACCTAACAATCTCTGGTACTCAAAGCTTTTTACTCGTTTTTGCTACCAATAAAAATGACCCCCGTTTTCAAAGCCTTTTCCTAAGTTTTTGCTACCAATAAAAACGACACCATTTTCACAAAAGCCGTTTCTCAACGTTTGGGCTCAAAATACAAAAACCGCGTGGCGACTCCTCATTTTTTCCTTCCCATGAAGCGAGGTCTCAGACACCAACCCTTCGCGAAAGACAACCGCGTTTCGCGCCGCCCGCGCGAAATCTCGGGTAATTTCAGTTGGCGACTCCGCTGGGGAATATCGATACTTTTTTCAAAACTGCCGATGTTTTCAAAAAAAGCCTTCCGTGGGTCAAACTTTCGTTTACCCTTCCTCGTTTTCATGTGCGTGTGTTACTTTAAACCTCGAACGGTTTTTTTCAAAGGCATTACATTGACATTTTCCAAAATCATACCATGTTTGTGCATTCCCATTCATGTTTGATTTTCATGCTGTCTTTTGAACTGCGCATCATAATGCTTTAAGACACATTCTGAAAAATCTCTGTTTTTACTCAGAAAAGAATTTTAGTGACCGCACACTACGCGCACTTGCTGCCTCGGAACACCACACTTCACGTGCACTTGCTGCCTCGGTACACTGCACACTACAACCCCTAACCCGGGATGGCCTTATCGCTGCACCGATTGCCGCTGCACACCTTTCGGGGGCGCACGGGGTCGTCCCAAACATCCCATCCTAGCCCGTATAAGACCTCGCTCGGGATAGTCCATCTCGAGAAATATGATCTACAATGGAAACGAGGGGCTTATAAGCGTAGTGACGAGATCCACTGATTAGAGCTCTAGGATTAGTTGCAAAAAAGAAGACTCGCTCTTTTCCAACCGATTAAGACTCTGAGAAAACACGCTTTAAGTAAACATTAATCGGTAACTGCACATTGCACAAGCCCGAAACCTTGAGCCAAATACCCTTTTCTGAAGCCTAAACCCTTCCTTTCATTCCCTGCAGTGAGCAAAAAGTGGTTCAGATTTCCGGCCGCCTTGCCGTAATCACAAGCACCTGGCAATTGCCGACAGCTTCTTCTGTTCCTCGGTTCCTCACCAGAATTTCCGACATGTCTAGTTCACTGAGAAATCGTGACGGGGAAGGACCCCGCCACCGGCAATAGATATGACATTGGAAGAAGCCATCCGGCTTGTGAGGTTCACAAGAGGCGTAAAGAAGATCGCCAGAATTTCGTGGTACGCCTTTCGAATGAGCGTGGTATAGCAAACTATCCCCGCCGGACGGTACTTTCGTCCCGGTCGAGGATGACGATTCCCCCAAAAAACCGGTTCACCAAACCTTCAATCGGGTTCCTCCCCCGCCAACTTACGGATGACTTCGAATCAAGGAAACAACACCTAGGCTTCACGTTGCCACCTCCTGTGGCAACCCCGTCATATTTGGCCAGCCCAGTACTACTCCTATCACTCAATACCACCAGTGCACCGCTGGACCATCTCAGGATGCCAATATCCTTCAATACCCTCCCGGGTTCGTCCCATTGCCTATACACGAATCCCAAAACACCGGGGACAAACCCCGATACAGTTCAGAAAAGGCCCCCATATATCCACATATATCAAGCCTTCCACCTCCAATCACTACCGCTCACGTGGTAGCACCCGGCGTCGAGCCTCACAGTCCACCACTGGACCCAACCTTAGCCTGGATGGTCGAACAGATGAAAGACCTGAAAGCCACCATGGGCAGCCTCAAAGCGAAACGCCAAATCCACGGATCCGGAATGGTCACGCCTCTCCCGCCAAGTTCGTAATGTCTGAGATGGACCGATTCGATGGAACCGAATGTCCTCAAATGCACGTCGACACCTACGTTCTCGGCATGAGAGAAAAAGGAGCAACCCTCAAGCAAATGGCCGACCACTTCCAGCATACGCTCAAAAGTTCTGCGTTACGATGGTTTCTAAGGGTCAAGCCTGCGGATCGCCACACCTGGGATCAGATTAGTAACATCTTCCTGGAACGGTACCGATCCAACTTAGAGTGGGAAACAAGTCGCGAGGACTTAATCACCACTGAGCAGAAAGAGGATGAAAGTGTTGGAGAATTCTACAAGAGGTGGAGTTGGAAACTCTCAGAGATCATGGAGCCACTCTCCAAAGAGGAACAGATGCGGATCTTCAAGTCCCGCTAAGACCGTCCATCGAACTCTCATCGCTCATCATTTCTTCCCAAATCTCCGGGCCATGGTCAATGCCGGCTCACAGCTCGAGAAGGATCTCAAGGAAAAGTTGGCTACGCACGGCCCATATAGATACCGCTCGCCAGCTTGCATTCAATCCCGCACCGGCCCCTAAGAAAGGGAAAGATACGTCCGTCAACTATATCCATCGGGGACAAAGCGGTCGGGCAATGTAAAACCCGCCCCACAAAGCAACAACTCCACTTCAAAGCAGCCTGCCGTACACTACGACAAGTTGGACATGCCGCTAAGCAAGATGTTGGAAGGGTTAATCAAGGAAGGTATCCTTAAACCCATTGCAAATTACAAACCCAAGAATCCCGTAGCCAATGCGGACAAGAACAAATATCGTGCCTTCCATCAGGTATCACGACCATACCACGTACAACTATTTGGGGTTACGATATGAAATCCAGAACTTGATAGAAGAAGGCAAATTGGAGCGTCCCCGTGGGCCCAATACAGTCGAAAACCCCTTTCCGAACAATAACAAGTGTGAATTCCATTGAGTGGGTGCCCAAGAAGATTGTCGCAGAGCCGGTTCCTCCGATTCTTCCCCGCCGGTCCTCATCTAATGTCCACATCGGCTACGATGTTTGTGGATCGCTTCCGCTCGCTGGAGTACGAGTCCCAAGAGATGGTCCTGAGCAATCCTCCGAGAAAAAAGAAGAAGTCCTCTCGGCGAGATGCCGAGAGAAAGATACGAAGCCGGGGACACCAGTGTGGGTACACTCGGAGAGCCATCCGGGAGGTTCGACTACTACGTACTCTACTCTAGCCAGTCCTCCCTTCCTCCAGGCCATGCAGCTTTAGAGCAGACAAGGGTGGAAAAGCCGAAAAGTCCCGCTGAAACTAGAGTTCAGGCCCCAGGGATTCGGAATACCTCAGACCTTGGTAACCTTACTGCCAATCAGAGACAAAACCCCCCGCGGGATCAGCTAAGATTCAATTTGTCCAGCTTCCGAGCTCGGACCAGCAAAGGAAGATCAAAGTCAGCTTGGCACTCGCACTCGATCAACGTGCTAACCAAGGGCGGCAACTGCCACAAACAACCTCAACGCAATCCCGAGGTTCCTGCAAAGGCTTTACCTCACAAAAGAAAGACAAGAAACGGATGGCTGGATGACTCTCCTTCTACGGATAGAGATGAGATCTACGATTCCCGACTGTATAGCAGTATGATCACGTTCTGTGATGAGGATCTACCGAGAGATGCCTCGGGGCACAACGAAGCTCTGTACATCACTCTCAAGCTCAACACCATATCACTCCCCGGAGTATTGGTAGATAACGGGTCAGCCGTTAATGTTCTCCCTCTCAGCATGATGCGAGCCCTCCGCATCAACGAAAGCCATCTGATTCCGTCGACTCGGACTATCAGGGCCTATGACAGCACGTCTCGTCCCATCCTGGGGACGGTGACTCTGGAACTCTGGTTCGAGACCCAAATGGTGCCAGCAAAATTCCATGTGATAGACATTCCATCTGAGTTCACAACCCTCTTGGGACGCCCTTGGCTACATCACATGAAAGCCATAGCCTCCACTCTCCATCAGTGTGTTAAGTTCATTAACCGGCAGGGAGATCTTGAAGTCATCCAAGGAGACAGTTTCCTCATAGGAAACGAAGCCGAGACAATAGCCAAGCGTGCCCGCAGTCAGGTACCGGGGTTACCTCCTTCAAATCAACCAAGGGACTATCGGGGCAAATCTCATCAGAATCCCTCAGAGTCCGGAGATGCTAACTATGTAAACATACTCGAGCAGGCAGACCTGTAAGTGCTTCAATTTGAGTTGGTAGTATTTTCGTTAGAAAATTTACGAAAGTGAAATTACCCGGATCCGAGAGGCAGCGACGGATCGCGCCCCGGCATCTGGCATTTCCCCCCGCCTCGCAGCGGTTCGTTTCATTGGTTGTGTCTCGCCGTTTTGTTTTCGCATTTGTAGAGTCGCCACGCCGTTTTTATTAAGCCCAAAACATTGAAAAAGGGCATCAGTTTAAAGATAATTTTAAACTATTTTTTGTGTGATGAGATTTTGAGTTCGGAGGTCAGATGACTCCTCGGGAAGAGAATATTAGAATATTAGAGCTCACCCGAGTCGCCTCGTAAAATGAGTCTTTCGGATACCCCTAATATCCTTTAAATGTTGTGTGTGTGTGTGTGTGCTTTTAAAAATGCATGCTGTATCGGATGTCTACATTGTATGCTATGTATGGAAATGTATTAAAATAGTAATGGAAGGAAGCCTTACCAATGTTGGTTCGTGTCTGTCTTCCGCTGAGAAATAGTGTTTGAGGTCGGAGTAGCGTTTCGGTGCGGATCGCGATTGCTTTGGGAGGGGCCGGTTGTCTGCGGATAGAGTTTCGGCGTGAGTTGATGTTGCAGGCTGCGTTCGGGCAGAGGTTCGGCGTGCGTGGGGATCGTCGGGATCACTCGGGCAGAGGTTCGGCGTGCGTTGGGGTGGCAGGAGTCACTCGGGCAGAGTTTCGGCGTGGTTTGGGATCGCCGGTTTGACTCGGAAAGAGCCGGGACACCGTGGAAAGACTGTGCAAGGCCTCGAGTACCACGAGGGGCCTCGAGTACCTCGAAAGTGCCTTGGGCAGCGCGGGAGCGTCGCGGGAGCGCTGGGAGGCTTCGGAGCACCACAAGGGGCTCGGAAGGCCTCGTAAGGATCCGAAAGGGGCCGAGAATGCCTCGGAAGGACTTAGAGGGGAAGCCGAAGGCCTAGGGAGGAAGAGAGAAGTGGGAGGTGTGTGAAAATGAGGAGGGGGAGCCCTCTATTTATAGTGCCAGATTGGTGCAAAGAGGTCCGTACGGACCTCCCGGTAATCCGTACTTTTGGTTTTCCTCGATTTGAGGGAATCTGTGATGATGGAGGAATATTCGCAATTATGAGGTTCCCTATGCAATAAGGTCCGTACGGACCAAGGTGACATGCAAAGAGGTCCGTACGGACCAACTCTGCGAGGGGGTAATCATTTTCCGGGATTTGAGGGAATATTGTGGACTTTAAGAAGATTCGTAATTATTAAAGCAAAGAGGTCCGTACGGACCATTATTGCTTTTCCAATTTCCCGAAAATTCCCAAAAGGTCCTTTTGTCCCTTTTATCCTGCAAAGGCTCCTCCCTTGGTTTGGCTAGGGGTTTTGAGAGGGTTTTGAGTGCCAGGGGTCATCGAGACTGCGTTGATGAGTCTGCGGTGCTTCCCGTGTGTTTGAAAGGGTGTGATCCAGATTGGGGTACTTACAGAAGCCCCTCGACGACGTCACTTATGAAAGAAGTGGGGTCGCCGATAAGATAAGGGTCCTAATCTGGATCGCGTGCTGGGAGATAAAGTGACCGGGAGGTCGGTGTGAGGACGTGGTGGTGTCCTATTGTGTGACCGTTTAGGCCGGCAGGGCCGGACCCCGTGATAGGATTCCTACGTATCCCTGGCGGGAATCAAGCCTGGTCGTAGTTTGGGTGTAGGGTGAGTGTTTTGTGAATGCGGGCGTGGTGGTGCCCTGTAGTGTGACCGCCGAGGTCAGTTGTGAGGACGTGGTGGTGTCCTGGGTGACCGCATAGGTCGATGGCTGGACCCTGTGATAGGATTCCTACGTATCCCTAGCGGGAATCAAGCCTGGTCGTAGTTCGAGGTCGTAAAATCGTGAGTGCGGCGTGGTGGTGCCCTGAAGTGTTGTGTGACCGCCGAGGTCGGGCCAGGAGGACGTGGTGGTGTCCTAAAATGTGGTGACCGCCGAGGTCAATTGTGAGGACGTGGTGGTGTCCTGGGATGGAAATTTTACGATTTTCCTAATCGGGTGGTTTAAGACCTTCCGGGCTGGAGATAGTGATTTGGGAGGTTTATACGGTCTTCCGGACCGAGTGGTTTAAAGCCTTCCGGGCTGGAGATAGTGATGGTGGAGGTTTATACGGTCTTCCGGACCGAGTGGTTTAAAGCCTTCCCAAGATAGTGATGAGGATAGAGGACTCTTGAATCGTCTTCGAATGTGGTTGCGCCACGCATGAGGACTTTGAATCGTCTACGCGGCGGTTTTGGTGCCACGCCGGAGGACTTTGAATCGTCTTCGCGGCGGTTGGTGCCACGCGGGAGGACTTTGAATCGTCTTCGGCGGCGGTTGGTGCCACGCGGGAGGACTTTGAATCGTCTTCGCGGCGGCTTGGTGCCACGCCGGAGGACTTTGAATCGTCTTCGGCGGCGGTTGGTGCCACGCGGAGGACTTTGAATCGTCTTCGCGGCGGTTGGTGCCACGCGGGAGGACTTTGAATCGTCTTCTCGGGCGGCGGTTGGTGCCACGCCGGGAGGACTTTGAATCGTCTTGCGGCGGCTGGTGCCACGCGGAGGACTTTGAATCGTCTTCCGGCGGCGGTTGGTGCCACGCGGGAGGACTTTGAATCGTCTTACGGCGGTGGTTGGTGCCACGTGGGAGGACTTTGAATCGTCTTCGGGCGGCGGTTGGTGCCACGCCGGAGGACTTTGAATCGTCTTCGGGCGGTTGGTGCCACGCCGGAGGACTTTGAATCGTCTTCCGCGGCGGTTGGTGCCACGCGGGAGGACTTTGAATCGTCTTCCGCAGCGTGGTGGAGGCATGGCCGCCTTGAGCTTTGAGAAGTTTAGTTGTCTCGTGCTTTGTCCGTTGGGAGAAGGTTGGACTTACGACGGCTGCCGGTGTTCATCCGTTGGGGATTTATCGTGGCCTTGTAGGGGCTTGCAAGGATTCCCTTTTTGACTTGCTGGGGAAGGAGCTCGGGCTTACTTTGATGGCCGGTGTTCATCTGCTGGGGATATGTGGCCTTGTAGGGGCTTTCCCTGCTGGGAAAGTGTCTTCGGACCTGTTTTGAGGGCCGGTGCGTTGAGCGTTTTGGAGGCATCTCGTGCCTTGATATTCGTACTGGGAGGTGTTGGCTCCTTCTTGAATTGCCGTCGGGCGTTTTGGAGGCGTCTCGTGCCTTGATATTCTTGAATTGCCGTCGGGCATTTGGGAGGTGTTGGCTCCTTCTTGAATTGCCGTCGGGCGTTTTGGAGGCATCTCGTGCCTTGATATTCGTACTAGGAGGTGTTGGCTCCTTCTTGAGTCGCCGTTGAGTGGGCGAGGACCGGTCTTACGTTGACGGCCGGTTCTTGAATTGCCGTTGGAGTGGGCGAGGTTCGGGCTTACACTGACTGCCGGGGATTGAATTGCCGTTGAAGTGGGCGAAGACCGGTCTTACGTTGACGGCCGGTGGTTGAATTGCCGTTGAAGTGGGCGAGGACCGATCTTACGTTGACGGCCGGGGATTGAATTGCCGTTGAAGTGGGCGAAGACCGGTCTTACATTGACGGTCGGTGGTTGAATTGAAGGGTTAGGGACCATTCTGCACTTAGATTTGCTAAAAAAGGCCTTAGGACAGCCAGGGGCAAAGATTATAAGGGCAGGAAAGTAATTTGGCCCTCCCTTGCAAGAAGGTCCATACGGACCAACCTGGATGCAAAGAGGTCCGTACGGACCACTTTGGTTTTTTACAGTTCCCAGGTTTTGACCAGGTTTAAATGCCGAGGCTCCCCCACTTCTTCTTCCTCAGTTCGTGAACCAGGCGAGAGAGAGAGAGGAAAAAACTCCATTGTTAACCAAAATCTCCCATTTTTTGCTTGAATCGCTTGCAATGGCGGAAGGATCTCGAAGGAATCGTCGTCAACGCAGTCAAGAAGTGGTCGAGCAACGGATGGAGCTCCAAAGAAATTGGATCTCGTTTGTTCCCTCTTCGAAGAACCCGGATGTCTTGTATCCAAATCCGGAGGTGCACAATCGTCGTTCTAGGAACGTCGGGGAGGTAAGAAACTGCTCCGTTTTGATTCCCTGCTCGAATTTTTGAATGCTAGAACTAGGTTTTAGTTTTTCGCATTTTTGAATTTTTGTTATTTTTTTATGCCTTTTTGTGAAATTCTTGATGAATTGTTGAAAATGGACATGTAAAAATTGTGGGTATGTGTATTTTGTGCAGAAATGTGTAGATTAGCTTTTATTTGTGAAAATAAAGTGCCTCTCTATGAAAATGCATGTTTTGGTGTTTTGTACCGTATGCTATTTATGTATGTACATTATGAGAAAAGTTTGTCGTGTAGTGACAAATTTTGTGAAAAGATGTGACATGTGCCGTGTTTTGTGACGGGTTTTGTCTGAAAGTGTGTACCGTGTAGGGACGGATTTTTTGAAAAATGTGTTATGCATATGTGCCGTGTGTGCCATGTTTTTGGGTGACGGACTTTGTGGGGAAAATATGTGCAATATGTGCCGTGTTTTTGTGACGGGTTATTTTCATGGCTTTCCGTGTTGGGACGGACTTTTTTGAAAATGTGTCGTGTAGGGCTTAATCCCTTTTTTGGGAAAATGTGTACAGTGTGTGCCGTGTTTTGTGACGGACTGCATGGGAAAAATTATATGTATAATGTATGTGAAAATTATGTGCGACATGTGCCGTGTTTTGTGACGGGATATATGTGAAAAATATGTGCAATGTGTGCCGTGTTTTGTGACGGGTTATATGTGAAAAATATGTGCAATGTGTGCCGTGTTTTGTGACGGGTTATTTTCATGGCTTTCCGTGTTGGGACGGACTTTTGTGCCTTTTGTTTTATATTAAGTAATCGTGATTGACGTACCTTTGCTGTGTTTACTCGCAGGATGCGGGGCTTATGGCCGGGAAGGCCAAGAGGATGAAGACTCGGGGATCGCTCGAGGCCGTTGTTGAGTTGTGGCGGCCGGATGCCCGATATTTCCGTGGATGGTAGGCCGAGTCCCGTGAGGCCGGTCTACGCTTCGGCTCCGGGGGTGTTTGTAGAGAACCTGGCCGGAGTTTTTGATACGAGGAAGAACAAGAGCGTCTTCCTTGGCCTTTCTGAGTATTGGTGGGATACCACCCACACCTTCCATCTGAGCTGGGGAGAGGTGACGGTGACGCCGACCGATTTTGCTGCGATTACTGGGCTTTCCTTCAAAGGAGGGCCAGTGCGGTGGAGGGATATGATCTTCGATGCTGTGTTGACCGAGTTGTTGGGCTTTGAGCCTCGTCCTCACAGGGGCCTGGGGATGCTGTATAGCGATGTGGAGCTGAGGATCACGGCCAGCATTGGGGCCTATGTCAGGGGTACCGGCCAGGTGTCGGCGGAGCAGCTGGCGCGCTCCTTTTTGTGGTATGCACTTTCCGAGACTTTGTTCTCGAACCACGCGACTGCGGCTCCCTTTGCTCTGTTGGAGAGCTTGATTGATCTGGAGAGGGTTTGTGACATTGCTTGGGGCGAGGCGGGCTTGGCCGAGCTCTACTTTTCCTTGGACCGGTTTAGCCGGGGTGTGGCCAGTTCATTGGCCTGTTTTGACTTCGCTTTGGAGGTATGAGTCTATTGCCGTTTTTGATTTAGCAACTTGTCGTTTCTCCGTTTTCTTTTGCACTGAGCCTTTTCTGTTTTTGTCACAGGTGTGGTTTTATGAGGTTTTTCAGTGTTTCCCGTGGGATAGAGATCCTGGGGCTGTTGCTGCGTATCCTGCTATGCTGGGCTGGGCTCGTACAGCGAGGAAGAGGAGGAGCAGCAGGGGGAAGCTCACCATCGCCTACGGGGATGTGCAGGAGCGTCTAGAGAGGGGTAGCCCGAAGGGGTTTGTTTTGTTCCCGTGGGCTCGGTATGAGGGTGATGAGTTCGAGGGGGCTCCCGAGGTGACAGCGCAGCGGAAGATGCTGCGGGGCTTGACCTGCGACGTCATGTACCTGGGGGAGCGGGTCTTCTGGGCAAAGATGGCCTGTGTGTGCTTCCTGTGGCTCCAAGTGACCCTCCTTTTGGGATGCTTGATTCCCGGGATATGGATGTGCTTGATTTTGGGAGGTACCTTGGCGGTGTGGGCGCCGAGGAGTTTATTTTGTATGGAGAGGAGTACGGGGCCTTCGTGAGGAGGAAGTTGAGGACGCCGCAGGTACTGGCGAGGGAGAGAGAGGCTAGCTCGCAGGCTCCCCCAGAGGTTCTGATGCCGGGGCCGGATTTCACGTATGTCCGTGGGGACGGATCGAGGAGGAGGGTGTCTCGTACTGTTTCCGGCGAGCAGTGCCCCGCCGCATACCGCGTAGATCCCGATAGATCGGTGAGTGTGCCGACTCTTTTCCATCTTGGCATCTTTTCTCGTATTTTTCTCTTTTGTTGTTGAGTATAACCTGTATTGCCGAGTGTTTCCTTGGTCGCTTGTTGGTGCAGGTCCCGGGGAGAGCCTATGATATGCTGACTCGCCGTTATGTGGCGATGAGGTCGTTTGCGAAGAAGATGGCGTCGAAGATATCTTGTCGGTCTTCGCGACGCGTGCCGGCGTACCAGCCTAAGCCTTCGAGGCATTCTGTAGATGTTCCTCCACCGAGAGCCGAGCCGGAGCCGCAGCAGGAGGGACCTTCGAGGGGGCGGCATAGCATGGATGCCGGGACATCTTCGGGAGCTCCGAGGCAGCAGCCCTTTTATCAGTTCTTCCCTCCGCAGGACGCACAGGGTGAGGGATCCTCAGAGCCTTCTTTCTTCGATCCTTTCGTCGGATTTGATCCTTCGGATTACTTTGAGTGGCAGCCTCCGGCGGGGGCTCGGTACTCTGATGACGAGGACGTGGCGGGCGAGTTCACAGGGATGCCCGACTTCTCTCTGGAGGACCTCGGTGAGGATGATGATGACGCTGAAGAGTCGGATTAGGGTCCATTTGCTTTCCCTCTTTCCATATCTTCTCCTTTTTTTTTTGTTTAGCAACAGACATTTGATGTACCTGTAATAAAACATTTGTATTTGCATGGCAAACAACATTTTATTTTAAGATGTAATGTCATTTTTGTGATTCCCGGGATTTGTCCTAGAAATGGTTGCTATTATTATTATATTTCTGTGCATGCCACGTGAGCTGAGAGTGCGTTTGTGGGTAGTGTATGTTCACCGGGAATGGCTTTGGCCAGTGTTTGGGCAGTTTGGAGCAAGGTCCCGCCGAGGACAAAGGGTTGTTGTACCGTTTGGCCGGGAAATGGGTTCTGTTTGCAAGGAGGTCCGTACGGACATACGTAGCATGCAAAGAGGTCCGGACGGACCAACCTTGCTTTTGGGAAGGAGATACATGCTTTCCAAAGGTCTGGTTCTTCCCCATTTCCCATTTGCAGCCATTTTCGAGCTTTCTTCCCCATTTTCTCTAGGAACCTCCATTTTTGCCATGGATTCTTCGTACGTCCCTAGAATTTTGCCGAGGCTTTCGCAGGAGAGGCAAGCACACTTCCTGAGCGCTGAAAACGTGGATGCGGCGCCGTATGAGGCATCGTAGACGGGCTTTCGAGGTAAGGTTTCGTCTTTGCTCGATTTGGTCTTTTAAGGAGTTGGCTCCCGATTGGGATTTGTTGCGGGCCGCCGCGAAGTTCGGGATGTTAGGAGGCATGTGTATTGTTTCTCCTACAATGAAGTGGTGCCCACTTTTGAGGATTTTCGGGCTTTGATGGGGGGACCGGAGGTGGAGGCCATCTCGCTTCCTTTGATTGGTGGTGCTGCGGTGAGCGTGAAGCTTGTGCTTTCTTCGTACTTCGTTGGAAGAAGTGCAGGGCATGATCCTTGATTCGGGTCATATCGACATTTCGAGCCGCCTGAGCGGTTCATGGTTGATGATGAGAGTGACGTCTCTTGGGACACATTTGCCTTGTGCGTGACGGCGACGCTTTTCCCGGTCCGCCTCCCTTGGCATTTGCGATGGTGCTTTGCTAGATGTGGTTGGGCACCGCAGAGCCGGAGAGGATATTGTCCCGTTGGTGCCGGGGGAGACTCTTCATGGTATGGACCGTCCGGTGACCGGGGATCGGTTCATGAGAGGGGGAAGCCCCGCTTTGCTCACCTTGTGGCTGCGAGAGAGACTTCAGGCCATGCCCGAGGCTCCGACGTCGTTAGCCCGTGGTCATTTGCTCGCCGACCTCTTGTGTTGGATATGGATCACCCGCCCGGGAGAGATTGATGGCACGGCCTTGGTACGCATCGATCCACCGGTGGGTTCCGCACCGGAGGATTGAGACTAGGAGGATCTTGCAGAGGGGTCCTACGTTGTCGAGTTCCAGGTTTGTCTTGGTCCTCCTTCTATATTCCGTCGCTTGTTTCCCGGCAGCTTGGGGTGAAGCAGAGCCTTTGTTGGGCCGGGATGACCTTGCTATCGCGGAGGTAGTTCCTCTTTGTATGGCGGCTTCAGTGCCTTCTTGTATTTTCCGAGGGTATGGAAGTATTCCGCTTTCCCTCCCGTGGTACTCCTTAGACGTCTGGGGGAGTGTCGTATTGACGACCCAAGCACTTGGCCCGGTATGAGCAAAGGTGTGTCAAGGGCAGTCCCAAGTGGTCTTGGAGAGCAAAGGTGCGTGTAGCGATTCTGGGACCCGGCTGCCGTAGCAGCTATTGCCTTAGGAGTGCCGAAGCCTCGGTCCGACCCTTGATGTGACGGGAGACACTTTGTTTGACTACGAGACTAGAATTGACCGACCGACAGGGAGAGGTCCTCTTTGCGTACTCGCAGGAGGAGATCCGAGCCGAAGCACGGGCGAATGAAGCCCCGAGAGCCGCCGGATTGTTTGACTCTACTGGGGAGGACCCCATCTCTGACCGAGAGACGCAGAGTTGGTTCACGTGAAGCGAAAGAAGACTCGCCGGGGACGAGGGAAGAAAGGAAAGAATGGCGAGGGGACAAGCGCAGACGGCGCGGAATGACCTCCTAGGTATCCATTCATTGCATTGCAAACACATTATTAGTTAAATGTATTAAGCTGTCTTTTAGCATGTTGTGAACTTGAGAGTAGACCGTGCTTGAACTCATCAAGAAATGTTGTAACCGTTAGTGATTTGTGATTTACTTTTAAAGCTTTGTCGAGACGCAAGATCTCTTGTTTGCCTTTGCTTCTGTTGTGCACTTTGTCGGCGTCCGTTCTTGAACTTTTCTGTTGCATTTGCGGACTGAAGCAGTCTGGGCTATGACGGCAATCCCTTTTGCTTAGGCTTTGTGCTTGGCTGAGAGGTTGAATGCTCCCTTGACAAGTCGTTTTGACGGTCTTTTCCGCAGCTTCCTTGCCTCTCGTTGGCGTCGGGCTCTTGACCTCTTTTTTGCAGCTTCTGCTTGAGCTTCTTTTATATATTTTTTTTTTGCGAGCCCTTGCTCGAGCTCTTTTTTTTTGTGAGCCCTTGCTCGAGCTCTTTTTTTTTTTTTTGAAGCGCGTGAGGGCGAAGACAAGCCCCTGGCTTGGAAGCGTACATGAGCCTGGTCGTTTGATGCTGAGTGACCCTCGGATGTCCTTTGATGTTGCCGCCGTCGTTTGACTTGGTCAAGGTGACTGTTGGGGCGTGTTCTTGAAAAGTGCGTAGCTTGATGGAGGTCTTGATTGACATTCAAACTTTTGACTTTTTGTGTATTTTTA
Organism: Adenophora triphylla var. japonica; assembly: GCA_022495995.1. NCBI lineage: Eukaryota > Viridiplantae > Streptophyta > Magnoliopsida > Asterales > Campanulaceae > Adenophora > Adenophora triphylla. The sequence goes on along the minus strand of JAFEMH010001459.1, from coordinate 243,958 downwards.
GACCGGACCAATTAAGGTTGCCTACGTTCCCCCGGACTAGAGGGCTCAGTTGCGTAGTTCGACACTACATGGAGTGCCAAGAGATGCACAGTTGTTATTCTTCGTGCAAAGTACCCGCGAAGTTTGCTTCCGTTGACCGGATTCATGAAGGGATTGCCGTCAGGTCTGGGCTCGCCTTCATGGCGCCTCCGGAGAAGATCTTTTGAACCACGAAGGGCCGATCCATGTGGGTTCTCATTTTCCCAAAGTGGGTTGGTTCGAGTGGGAGGCTTTTCTTTGAGTACAAGGTCTCCTTCCCCGATGTCTCGGGATTTGACTTTCTTGTCAAAAGCTCTAGCCATCCCGCTTTGATAGGCTCGGACGTGTTCCATGGCCTTTAGTCGTCGCTCGTCTAGCGAGCCAATTCGTCATGTCGGCTTCGAGCCATTCGACTTCGTTAATGTCATTTTCCAGCAAGACTCGGAGTGAGGGAATTTCTAGCTCGATGGGAAGGACTGCTTCCATCCCGTATGTCCGGGCAAATGGGGTTTCTCCCGTGGCTATTCGGACCGATGTGCGGTAGCCCCAAAGTGCAAGGTGCGGTTTCTCGGGCCAATCTCGTCCTCGGGTGGTCATTTTTCGGATGATCCGTTCGAGGGTTTTGTTTTGCCGCTTCCACGGCGCCGTTTGTTTGTGGCCGGTAGGGAGAAGATTTGTGGCGTGTGATCTTGAATTCACCACAGCCCGTCGAATTCCCCTTCGAAGTGTGAACCATTGTCTGATATGACCTCATTTGGGATGCCGTATCGGCAGATGATGTTTTCCTTGAGGAAATGCGCGACCTTCTTGGAGGTGAGTACCTTGTAGGACTTGGCTTCGACCCATTTGGTGAAGTAGTCGATGGCTACTAAGATGAACTCGTGACCGTTGTCGCCCGGCGAGCGATTTTCCCGATGACGTCAATTCCCCAAGTGGCAAAGGGCCAAGGTGTAGTCATGCAGTAGAGATCGTGAGGAGGTAGATGATTGAGGTTGGAGAACCTTTGGCACTTGTCGCAGCTTCGGACAAAGTGGATGCAATCTGCCTCTATGGAGATCCAGTAGTAGCCCATCCTGAGAATGATTTGCATCAGGGCTCTGGCGTTCATGTGGGGACCGCAAGCCCCATTGTGGACTTCGTTCATGAACTTGTTTGCTTCTTCTTGGCTGATGCAGCTGTGAATGTGTGCCCAAATTTTGTGGATTCACGCGAGTTTGAAGACATTCGAGTTATTTGAAAAACGGAGTCGCCACGCCATTTTGATTACCTCAAAACTTTGAAAAAAAGGTTTTTACTTGGGTTCGGAGGTTAAGTTACCCCTTGGGAAGAACGTTTGGCGTTCACCCAAAGTGCCTTGCCGGAGCAAGTCTCCCAAGATTTCAGTAATCGTGCTTGCTTGCGTGCTTTCTTGTGTGCATGTGTTTGAGAAAAAGGGGGGGGGGGAATGTCCCAAGTTGTCTTCCGGACATACAAACCATTTGTTGGTTGTCGCTCGGGATTCCTTGGAATTTTATGTATTTGGGATTATGATCCCGTCCTCATCTTATGACTTGTGATCATCGCATTTTAACCTCGGGACCCTCGGGACTTGCGTGATCGAGAGAATGACTCTCTTTTGGTCAAAGATGAGGTTCTTTAGAAAAGGAGGGTCCTTAGCCCATCAATCCTACGCTTTAAGACGGTCGAGCTCGTATAGAGGCTTCATACTCTTTCTTAAGCGATAATCGGAGATATAGGGTTCAAGGTTATCCCTTTCCAAAGAAATCGTGAACCTTTAATGGAAGGAACGATGTAAAGATAGGATCTTTTACACCGGTCCGTTCCAAGGTTGGGGGAAAGGGGAAATGCATGATGAAAAATGACTCTTTAATGAAAAGATGACATTTTTGGTTTTAGCAAATGATGTTTTTTGATTGAAAGAAATGATCTTTATGCAAGTGATGCGTAAAGATAGGATTTTTATGCAAATGATGCATTGAAAAGGTTTTTGAATGCAAAGGATGCATTTTTATTGAAAAGATTGGATTTTTATGTGCAAATGATGCATAAAAATGACATTTTTATTTGAAAATGGGGGTTTTAGGTGCAAAGGATGCACCTTTATGAAAAAGACTACATTTTTATGACAAATGAGGTCTTAATGCATGCAAAAGGGAAAGGGGTGATAAAGATGTGATCTTTATGAATAAATGCCAAGTCCCAAGCAAGATATATGAATGCAATGAGCAAGTATATCAATTAAAAGCAAGGTTAGGGCGTGCGAGGTTACCAATTGCTTCCTTTGCTTCTTCGAACGGAGCTAGGAGGAGAGGTTGGTCTTGGGTCTTCAAGGAGGAGGGAGGTAGCTTCTTGGCCTTCCTTCTTCACCTTCTTGAGCTTGCACCAATATTCTTCACGTCTTGGGAGTGTTTATAAGTGTATTGTGTATTTTGTGCCTCTATTGTGTGTGTTGAAATGGGTAGAGGAGGCCTCTATTTATAGGTAATCTGGATAAGGTGAATGAAGCCGTGCGGCTAAGAGCAGCGAGCTAATGCAGCCGTGCGGGCTTATCCTGAATGACTCAGCATTCTAGAACCATGCAAGGTGGCAAATTCTAGAACCCTCCTTCCTAATTAAGAAAAACGTGTTTCTTAATTAGGAAGGATCCCCTTCAGCCCTTATTTAATAAAAAACAGTTCCGGAATGTTTCCGGAACGCTGGGAAGGTCTGGGGAATTACCGGAAAACTTACCGAAATTGTCGGGAAAATTAACCGAAAGGCATGAGCCAGATTTGGGTACTTACAGCAGCGTAGGAGTGGACCATGGTAGCGTTTCTTGTATAGCATGTCCCCGAGGATGACGAAGTGAGAGGCAAGGCGTTTTAGGGCCATGACGCTCTTGGTTTTGACCCCTTCTGTGCGTGGGTCTTCCTTGTTCATGAAGGTGGTTTCCCCGTTCTTGAGGTATTGGAAAATCTGGTTTGTGCTGGAAATGGCGTCGGACTTGCGTCTCTTTGGCTCTTCAGCAATCTTGCAAATCGTTGTGATTAAAACCTTCTCGGCACTTGGGCCCGGTTTTCTCTCGTTTGACAACATGCTTAAAGATGTGCTTAATGTATTGTTCGTTTAATGTGTCTGCTTCTTTATCCAGTGAATCGTTATTAACTGTTTGTGTGTTAGTTAATTTATCAGTTGTTAAAGATGCAATGAGAGGATACTCGGAAAGATCGAAGCATTCATTAAGAGCATACGGGAATACATTATTGGCAATGAGCTCGTAATCTTCTGGCGTGAGGCCATCAGATGACTCGATAGACTCAAATTCAAAGATAATGGACTCGGGATGAGTTTTGACACTAGACTCTAGGACTCGAGGGGTCAGACCAAGTTGTTCGATCATGTCCTTTTTGGCCGGCAAATGGTCCGGAGAAGGTGGCCCAGTTATTGAGTGGCAATGAGCTTAACAGGAGATGGGGCTTGAAGGGCTTTATGTCACCGTTCCCAATCATTGCTATCACAGAGTTATCAGAAACAAAATCGATTAGATCTGGCATCTCGATTTCTTCTTTGAAGAGCAGGTGGAGCAGTGGCTCGTCCCAAGCATCGTCTGCGGAGTCTTTTGCTTTTGTCTTGGGCGTTACTAGCTCGAAGGAATCAAGCCTTGATCGTAGTTCAAGCCTTGATCGTAGTTCAAGCATCACTAGATAGTTAGGAACGATGTCTAGGATTCTTGAGATTTTGACAATTAATGGAGGCTGTCACCTGATTGACAATTACTGGAGGATGTCACCTGATTGACAATTACTGGAGGATGTCACCTGATTGACAATTACTGGAGGATGTCACCTAATTGAAACTAGAGCTTACGTCACTATCGAGTGGATAGAGGTAGCTAGAGTTTGGTGAACTTGAGCATACGTCTCAATCTCTTTCGAATCAGAGATATGGGTTGCTAAAGTTTGAAAAACTTGAGCATACGTCTCAATCTCTTTCGAATCAGAGATATGGGTTGCCAATGACTTGAGCATACGTCTCAATCTCTTTCGAATCAGAGATATGGGTTGCCAATGACTTGAGCATACGTCTCAATCTCTTTCGAATCAGAGATATGGGTTGCCAAAGTTTGAATGATTTTAAGCATACGTCACTATTCATGACGTGAGGTAGCTTAAGTTAAGAAGAACTTCGACAATTCGGAGGTTGTCACCTAACGTTATCCCGTTATAACGAAATTAACGGAGGTGACTGGGAATAGAGCTTGATTGTTTAGGAGATAAGGGATATCTTACGAAGAGGGTGTTATCTCGCTTAGAGGATAACGAGGATTGGAGGCCCAAGTGGAAAGTCCAAAGGCAAAATCGTAATTTTTGCTCGTAGCGAAAGAGGCCGCCCGGCATGAGAGGAAGGAAAAGAAGCCGTACTGGCTGAAACCCGATTTTTACAGATTATTTAAAAACAGATTTGAACGGGCTATGGGCATTGTTGCCGCGCCATTCAAATTGCCGAGAGAGAGAGAGGAGAAAAGAAAGAATTTTGAAATTCTTTGAATTCCCTTGCTTCCCTTGATTTGAGATGGATCCGGCACCAAGACAAGCAAGGAGGAATGTCTCCGCGGCCGCGCAAAGGAAGAGGAAGGAGCTTGTCTGGACGGATAGGAGGTATGACTTTCTCACGCCTCCATCGGAGCTCTATCCGGGAAGGAGGGAGCACAAATCGACGAACCCGCGATCGGTTGGGGTAAGCGTTCTTATTTGGCTCAAATCCGATGATTTTGCTTGATTTTTGAATAATTTAGGGCTTAACCCGAACTTAGGAATTTTCTAGGATTTTCTTAGGATTTTTGAATGATTTTGAGATGCATGAACAACCTATGAGGCTAAGAATATGCATGTGCAATTTATTTGATGAAAATTATGAGAATGACTCACTTTTTTCTCGCAAATGAAGTAAGAATGAGAATTGTCTAAATATGAGACGGAGTTCTTGCCTTGTGCTAGAACTAGGTCAAAATTCTGATTTTCAATGAGAAAACATGATTTTGGAAGATGAATATGATTCATGCATGCCATTTTATTTGAAAAATAATGCTTATGTGCAAAGAATTGTGAAAATTATGATTTTGTGCCTTAGGAAAGCAACGTGCTTAAAATGACGTGTTTCAAAATGATGAAAGTCACGTTTTGATGCAAAAGATGCTAAAAAGACTTGTATGAATGCTTTTCTTTTGAAAAATATGTGCACTTTTGTGACTATATGCATGCTTTTGAAATGAGATGAAGGACTCGACACTTCTTTTTGATGTGCTTGTCTACAGGAGAACAAGTCTAGGGGACCATCCGAGATAGCGGTGAATCTTTGCGCAGGATGCCGGATTTTGAGAAGAATGGGGTGAACCCTAAAGAGTCAGTGAGGGCTACCGGTCCTGGACGCGTTTGTGGAGGCCATCGGCACGGGATTCACATCACCTCAAAGAGCAAGGGCCCGGTTCAGGCTCTTTCGAGTTTTGGTGGGACTCTACTCATAGTTTCCACCCGAGCCGGGAGAGCTTACCGTGACTCCTGCCGATTTTACAATGACATCGGGCTCCGCAGCTCACCGGGAGGCCCGTGACTTGGAGAGACCACATTACGCTCGAGGAGTTCCGAGCTTTGGTTGGATTTGAGCCGATTCCCAAGGGATTGGGTATGGAGACGAGGAATGTCGAGGTGGCGATCCCGTAACCGCATGCGGGACTTTGCCGGTAGTGACGTGACCGCCCACCACCGGTTAGAGCTTTCGTGTGGTTGATGTCAGTCGTCACTATCTTTGCTAATTCTCGGGACGCTAGCCACGACTTGCCTCCTTGACTCTTTGGTTGATGTGGATGGGATAGGGACGGTCTCTTGGGGAGAGGCCGGATTGGCCGAGTTATACTTCTCTCTAGACATGTACAAATCGAAACAAAGTCAGCTTCTATGGATCGCTTCTCATTTGCCCTTGAGGTAGCCTCTCTTTCTCTTCTCTTTTCTCTTTTCTCGTCTTGAGACTTCTTATGAGAAAAATGACCTTTTTGATGTTTTTGAACATGCAGCCTGGTTTTGCCAGGTGATCGGGTTCTTTCCTTGGAACCAAAGCAGAGTGATATCACCATTTTCCCCGCGATGGTTCGCTGGAGGGGAGATGTGAGGGATAGGTTCACTGGGAAGACCCTGATCACTTTCGACTACAAGATGGTGAAGCCTCGTGCTCAACAAGGATGGACCGGATGGAGTGGACTTCTACCCCGGGCGGTGTATCCGGAGATTTTGGCCGGGAGATGCTATTGAGGTGACGAGGCAGAGGAGGTGGCTCACCGGGCCGACTTGCGACATCATATATCTCGGGGGGACCGTTTCTCGAGGCAAAGATGGTCATGTCCCTCCATTGGACGCCATTACTCCACACGATCCTCCAAAGACGGATGCCGCAGCCTGTGGACCGGGCAGTGGATGAGATTGAGAGGTACCGAGGAGGTATACTGCGGAGGAGTATTTTGACATGGGTACCTCTACGCCGTGTTTGTGGAGCAGCCGCTGAGGACGCCACGTAGCCGACGGCCGGCGGTCACTCGTGGATATGGGGAGGATGAGCCATCGACCCGCCTATCCCTCCCGCACTCCTCTCATACGTCGTACACTGGAGTACCGAGGAGGATGAGGATTCCTATCCCCGACACGAGGAGCCCCAAGTATACCCCCGCCACCCGATAGCACCAGTGCGAGTATACTCTTAGGGTCTTATTCCCTTTTCAGCTTTCAGATTTTCTGTTTTTTTGCAATTTCTCTCGAGATTTTTCCCGAGATTTTCTTTTCTTTTCTCAAAGTTCCACTCGCACCTATGACAAAGTTGGTCGTGCAGTAACAGGGCCGGAAAGACGTGTGCCGATCCTTGGTCAAGAACCGGCCCGCGCTTACTAAAGCGCCAACAAGCGTGCAGAGCCTCGTGCGCAAAAGGAGGCATGTCGGGGCGCAACATCCTCTTCCTCGGCTTCGGAGTACTCATCCAAAGGCCGTGCCTCGTGGGCGAGGTCCTAATGCTGATATCTTGGAGCAAACTGGGCGGAGTACGAGCACGACAACATCCCTCTTTCCGATGCGAGCGACCAGAGGACGTGATGAGAGAGCCTAGCGTCTATGAGCCGAGCAAAGGATGAGGAAGAAGAAGAATCTCGAGGCCTAGGGGGTCTCTAGAGTAGATTTGGAACAAAAACAAACAATGAACACTTTTTTATGCACAACTTGTTTATTTTTTGCTTTATTTTGACGCCCTATGGGGCGAAGACATTGTATTTACGCTTTATTTACTTTTCTAATTTATGCTTTTTCAATTTGCATATTATCTGAGCCTTGTGGCGACTTTTTTGCTTGGAATTGTGGCTGAAGCTGGGCCAAAATAATAGATAATGATATAAAACTGCTTGGGTGGCTTCCGGACATGTTTTTGTACGTGTTTTGGTTGAGATAGTGGGGTGAAAACTCCTTGGGCAGCAACTTTGGTTGCTGCAGATTTGTAATTTACATCGTGCAATGAAGCCGCTGCGGCATGGCCTTCAGGGCAAAAAGAGGCCGTGCGGCTCACGCCTTGCCTCTGACCGGTCATTTTTGAATAAAACCAAAGCTTGGCCATTTCATTTTATTTTCAACCCAAACTTGTTTCAACTTGTTCCTGTGGCATATTTTGGACCTAAAGACACCACCTTTGATCACTTTTGCGATGGAGAGGCCCGTTAGACTACAAAGGGGGAAGAGAGACCATTTTCTCGTCCGGTCTTCAATCTTGGGCGAGACATAACTTCCAAAATCACAAGGGGCTGCTTGATTCTTCCTTCAAGATCAAGTCTTTATGGCATTTGAGGGATCTCCCGCCCGATTGGGACCCGTTGAGAGCCGCAAAGAAAGTTCTCGGGACGTCCGGAGACATGTTTATCGCTTTTCTTACAACGAAATCGTCCCAACGCACGAAGACTTCGTGAGCCTTGATTGGGGGTCCCGAGACCGAGGCTATATCTATTCCGCTGATCGGAGACGTGCCGGTGGCGGTAAAGCTTGCATCTTTTTCTCGTGCATTCCTCCGGGAGAGGCCGAGGAGATGATGGTAGCCTCTGACAAAGATTGACCTTTCCGAGATCCCGGTGTGTTTGGATCTCCGCCTATGGCCGCTACCATGGTGGCTATGGACGCATTTATCCTTTGCGTCTTTTCTGTTCTGCGATCGCCGAGTCCGTGGGATTTGTCACGGTGGTCTCCTCGGACATGGTCCGAGACTGCCGCAGTGGCTGGGAAGGATATCGTCCCACCGGTTTTGGGGGAGACTTTGCATGGGATCGACAGATGGCTCGGGAGACCATTTCATGAGGTCCGGGAGTCCACCCGTGTTGACTTTATGGAGGTTTGCCGGGGAGAGGCTCGGGGCTTTGCACGGGGCTTTGCCGACTCGGTGCCCTTGGGTGATTTCTCGGAGAGGTGCACCTAGGCAACGAGGGACTGTGGTAGCCGGGAGCCGATGATGGCTAGGCTATCCACTTCGGACATCCGTTGGTGGATACCACACCGGAGGTTGCGGACCCGTGGAGGATATTTCAGGAGTCTTATGGCCGTGAGGGTTCCGTGATTCTCGTCGGGTCATCCTTCTACATACCCCGCTTGGTATCCAGAAGTTTGGGGCTTTACAGAGCCTTTGAGTGACTCCGGGAGGACATCCGGACCATGGAGGTGATGTCTCTAGACATGAGGGACCCGGCCAGCCTTCACTTTTTTTCTCGAGGGCTTGGACATACACTTGCTTTCCCACCCAGGGCTATCTTTAGGAGCGGGAAGAGCACGATCTTGACCACTGTCTATTTGGGATGGTACGAGAGGGAGATGGGAGCGACTCGGGTTATCTTGGAGGATAGACGCCGAGTTTTATTGGGGGCTGACCACGACTCGAGTAGGACTCTGAGGGAGACCGAGGCTAAGGCGAGTTGCCATAACCAATCAGGTGACTTGGTCAGGGACATGGAGGCTCGGTACAAGAGGTTGTCCGAGGTTGCTCATTTGACTGAGTCTCAGAGGGAGGAGATACGGACTCGTGCTCGTATAGAGAGAGCGCTTATTGACACGGGGTTGGTAGAGGCTCCAGAGGTCGGGATGAGGGATACCGACATTATTGAGAAGAAAAGGAAGAAGACTCGACGAGGCCGAGGAAAAGGGAAGAAGACTGAAGAAGACTCAGCGAATGACGACTGACAAGTCTTTTCTCAAGATCCTCTTATTGCCATTTGCAAACACATTAGTTTATTTAGGCATTTTATTGTATTTTAGATCTTTTTAGCAGGTTAGCAGAGTCAAGAGGTAGACCGTGCTTGAACTCATCAAGAAATTTTTGACTTGTAATGAACAAGAAATATTATTTTAGAAATTAATCAAGACATGTTTCATGGAAATTCAAATGTCTTATTACTTGGGACCCGTTTTATGAAAACTGAAATACCCTTTTATTTATTGCTAAGGACGCACTTTATGGAAGCTTTATTGCCCTTTTTTATTGTTTAGACCGAACCATATATGGCTGCCTACGTTCCCCTTTTACAAGAAAGGCTAAGGGGCTCAGGTCTTCGTAGTGCATTCCGCTGAACTAACAAAACTAAGTCTTTTTTTTTTTTTTTTTTTTTCCGTGCAACCCTGTTTTTGCCTAGACCGCCCTTTTTGGGTTTTTCGGCCTAGTGGGTATTACTCTTTTGCACTAAGATTTTTTTCTTTTTTTCTTTTTATATATTTTTTTTTATTATATTTATTTTTTATTTTTTATTTTTTTCGTGCAACCCTGTTTTTTGCCTAGACCGCCCTTTTGGGGTTTTTCAAATTTAGCCGGGTATTACTCTTTTTGCACTAAAAATTTTTCTTTCTTTTTTTTCTTTTTTTTATTATTAGACATAGTATCTTCGGAGTTTATCACCGTTGACTGGGTGGACAAAGGGATTGCCATCCAAGTCTGCAAGCTTCATTGTTCCTCCTGACAGTATCTTTTGCACTACATAAGGACCGATCCAAACGGGTTCCCATTTTCCCAGGGGGTTGTCTCTAGTAGGGGGCTTTACTTTCAGCACTAAGTCACCCTCTTTGATATTTCTGGCTTTGACTTTCTTATCAAACGCTCGGCCATTCGCCTCTGGTAGGCTCGGGTGTGCTCCATGGCTTTGAGCCTTCTCTCACCGAGCAAGGCCAATTCATCATGCCGGCTTCGTAGCCATTCTACTTCGTTGACACTGTTTTCCAGGAGGACCCTTAATGACGGGATTTCCAACTCCACTGGTAACACTGCTTCCATCCCGTAAGTTAGGCAAAAGGAGTTTCTCTGTGGTCATTACGACAGACGTTACGTAGCCCCGCAGTGCTAGGTGCAGCTTTTCGGGCCAATCACGATCACGGGTGGCCATCTTCCGGATGATCCGCTCGAGTGTCTTATTAGCGGCTTCCACAGCTCCATTGGTGCAAAGTGCATGCGGGGGACGACTTGTGGCGAGTAACTCGAATTACGACAGCAGTCTATCGCAGCCTCCTTCGAAGTGTGACCCATTATCGAAATGATCTCGTTGGGCACCCCATATCTGCACATTATGTTTTCTTTGATGAACTGGGCCACTTTCACGGAAGTGAGGACTTTGTAGGACTTGGCCTCTACCCACTTGGTGAAGTAGTCGATGGCTACCAACACGAACTCGTGCCCATTGCTTCTGTCGGGGCTATTTTCCCTATCACGTCAATGCCCCAACTTGCAAACGGCCAAGGATTCGTCATGCGGTACAGGTCATGAGGTGGGAGATGGTTGAGGTTGGCAAACCGCGGCACTTGTCGCGGGTTCGGACGTCTTTGGGACGCGATCTGTCTCCCATGGAGATCCAAGAGTAACCCATTCGAGGATCACTTGCATCGTGGCTCGCATTCATGTGAGGACCGCAAGGACCATTGTGGACTTCGGTCATCAACTCTTTGGCTCTTTCTTGAGTGACACATAAGAGGAGCGGTCCTTGATACCGCTTCTTGTACAAAGTTGCCTCCTAGGATGACATAATGGGAGGCCAACCTTTTCGGGGCTCGCAAGCTTTTGGCTCGACTCCTTCTTTTGGTCTACCTTCTTTGTCTCCGAAAGCCGACTCTCCGTCTTTGAGGAATTGGTAAATGACGGTTGTACCAAGGTTCCTTTATAGGCTCGGGTCCCGAGTCCACTTCACAACAGAAGGCGGGGCTTCTCTTCTACCCACTACGAAGGGCTTTATGGCTTTTCCTCGGGGATCTCTACCGGTGAGGCTAGAGTAGCTAGGGCATCTCGCGAATCTGTTCTTTTCCCTCGGCAAGTAGTGGAAAGTCACTTCTCCGAAGCTGTCCAGTCAACTCCTCCATATGGGCATGATACCGTTGCAGATTAGGGTCCACAGTCTTCCACTTGTTGGAGACTTGGTTGATGATCAGTGGCTGAGTCTCCGTAAACTTCGAGCTCCTTGACATTTCTTTCTAAGGCAGCCTCCAAACCAGCAATGCGAGGCTTCATACTCGGCGACATTGTTCGTGGCGGTGAAAGTTCAACTTGAGGGCTATGGGGGTATGCTCATCTTTCGGATCGACCAATAGCATTCCTACACCATTTCCTCTTTTGTTAGCGGCTCCGTCAAAGAACAATTGCCATCTATTCTCGAGCTCAACCGCAAAGATCCCTTCATCCGGGAATTGGGGTTCGTGCCCTCTCGTCTTCATTAATGGGAAGTTCGCCGGGTGATACCGACAATGCTTGACCCTTGATGGCCTTTACGGTCACATAGTTGATGTCGTATTACGCCAAGAAGAAGGACCACTTCGCTAAACGCATCGAGAGGGAAGGCTTGTCAAAGATGTACTTGATGGGGTCCATTTTCGAGACCAAATTCACAGGGTGGGCTTGCATATAATGCTTCAACATGCCGACTACCTGCACTCCGCTCCCGCACGTGTCTTTTTCACATGCCGAGTAATTGAGCTCACTCCCCTGTAGCTTCCGGTGACAAAGTAAATGGCGTTTTCTACCCGAGAATCTTTCTTCTCTGAGCAAGCATAGCCCCAACCGCCGTAATCCCAGCGATGTGAGATAGAGCGAGAAGAGGCTTGTCTATGTGGGGGCATAGTACCGGGGATGTACTAAGTATGCCTTGATCTGGTCAAAGGCATCTTGGCATTCTTCGGTCCATTCTGTGTCCACATTCTTCTTCTTGAGCTTGAAGACGGGCTCGCACATAGTGGTCAACCGATTGTGAAACGGTGATGTGCGCAATTTACCCATGAAGCTCTTGACTTATGCGGGTTTGAGGTGGCCTCATATCCATGATGGCTTTGATCTTTCGGGGGTCAACTTCTATACCTCGCTCCGTGACCATATACCCAAGCACTTTTCCCCTTGTCACTCCGAAGGTGCATTTGGCGTGGTTTAGTCTCATGGAATGCTTTGTCTCAACCTCTCAAAGAATTTTCGTAGGTCAACAAAGTGTTGCCCACCCTCTCCTTTGGAGTGGATTATCATATCATCTACGTAGAACTCAATCTCCTTGTGGATCATGTCATGAAAAAGCGCGGTCGCTGCCATTTGGTAAGTAGCCCCGGCATTCTTGAGCCCGAATGGCATTCTTGTATAATAGTAGGTTCCCATGGTGTGGTGAAGGCTTTGTCTTTTCTTGGTCTTCCTCGGCCATCTTGATGCGGTTGTAGCCTCGCAAAACCATCAACGAAGGATTTGACTTCGTAGTTGGCGGTGGAGTCCACCAGGATGTCTATGTTTGGCGAGAGGGTAGTCGTCTTTGGGCCGGCCTTGTTCGGATCTCGGAAATCCACACGGCGGCGCACCTTCCCATTGGCCTTGGTTACGGTCACGATGTTGGACAACCATGTCGGGTATTCAATGACTCGATGAACCCTACCCGCGTAGCTTCTCAATTTCTTCCTTGACTGTAGAGACCATTCCGGCTTGATCTTTCTCGGTTACGCTGCGGCTTAGCATCGGTGCTAGAGGGATTCTCGTGCTCTACTATCGAACCTGTCTAGCCCCGAATATCCTTGTATGACCATGCAAACACGTCGACGTATTCTCCGAGCGGCTCGATCAATCTGTCCCTTTCAACCCCTGGAAGAAGCTTCCAATCTGTGTCTCTTTAGGTTCCTCAATAGTACCCAAGTTCACACTTATCAAAACCTCCTCGCAGCTTGGGCCCGGTTTTCCTCTTTTCCGAAACCCGCTTAAAGATTTCTTTAATGTATTGTTCATTTAGTGTGTTTGCATCTTGTTCAAATGATTCATTATTAACTGTTGTTAAGTTTTGAGTTAATTTATCATTTGTTAAGTTGGCAATAAGAGGATAATCGTAAAGATTTGTCATATCATTCAAAAATAAGGGGAAAGATGACATCGATTACATTTTCATAATCCTCGGGCGTGAGGCCTTCGGATGACTACGAGGACCGGAATTCAAAGATTCTGACTCGGCGAATAGACGCTTACCCGACTCGGACCCTACGCTACTTATTGACTCGAGGGGACTTGACAAGGGTTGGACCGGGATCTCACTCCTTCTTGCTATTGCCACAGGGAGTAGCTTGATCTTGCCGCCGTTCTTCGTAAAGTTGGAGACTTCGAGCGATCAAAAGCTTGCCGGAAATCATTGACGGGCCGGTGCTTGTGGAAAGATGGTGAGGGAACTAAAGTAACTTGTTGCAATCTTTCGCCTAGCTCTTCCGTAGCGACCGGACTCATTGACCGAAGTGTCCGGCTCATTTTGTCGACGCACCGCCGATAGGTCATCTTTTCCTTGCCAATCTTTGATACCACCACCTTGTCGGTATAGCCAATAGGAGGGTTGGCTTGAATGATGCCGATAAAGTCTTCTTCGGGAGAGACTTTGATCCTTCCCCGATTGGCCAAATACTCTATAGGCTTTACGTATTCGTCTTCTAGATCTGCTAGCTTTTTGTTGAATCTTACAATGGCAACAAACTCGTAATTTTCTACTTCAAGAGGGTCGCGATCATAGGGATATCAGCCGGTGTGCTTGGGGTGACGGGTTCCTTGACAGGTTCCTTGGCATAACCGACATAGTAGTCGAACTTGCCCGAAGGCTCTCCCAAAGTTCCTACGCTCTTGTCCCCGACTTCGTATCTTTCCTTAAGCCTCGTGTGGACTTTCTCTTCTTCTTCTTCCTTGAAGGAGCGTCCTCATTGATCCATTCTTGATACTCATACTCTAGGCAGTCTTCACAATCACATACATCATACCGTATGTGAGGCTTGGGTTGAAGCCGGGGATAGCCCCTCCAACCGCTTGGTCATTACCGTTGTGGATTACCATGTTGGCCATTTTGACACCGAAAGCCGACAAAGCCGAGGATTACAGCGGCTGTACGAGGATTACGCACTAACAAGTTGCCGATCCGGTGTTCTCACCCACTTCTTTCTCGGCATGCGGGAAAGGGATAGGAAAGGTTTAGACTCGGGGTAGGTGTTTAGTGAAGGCTCGTGCAATATGCAAATTAGAATCTTCAAGTTTACTTAAAATAGTGTCTTTTATTAATATCTATTTGGTTGGAAAAGGGGTTACGCCCTTCTTTTTTCACAACTACTCTAGATACTCGGATCGGTGGGTTCCGTCACTACGTCTATAAGCCCTCGTATTCCACTGTATTTCGACCTCCCGGGGTGGGCGGCCCGGGCGAGGGTCCTATAGGGCACGCGGATCCCACCGACCGAGAGTAAAGAACGCTCCTATTGGGTCTAGCGGGTCATAGGACCTTTCAACGCACGAGCGATGCGGATTATAGTCAAGGCAATACGGGAAAGTCTCGTCTCTCGCCTTGACGGATCTTTGGCGAGTTTCGCTTGAGTGAATGACGGTTTCGACTTTCGGTAATGTCCGAGAGAATAATAGGCATGGGTCGGGCGGTAAAAGCCGGATGACACGGTGTCACATTGAACTTCGTTGCATACACGGTGCGTGGGTCGGAATCGAAGTCAATGCAGGTCAAGATCTTGCCAATTTTTCCTTGTCGGAATTTTGGCAGAGCTTCGCTTGAGCGAAAGATCTTTTGATTTTTGGCAAAGACTCGGTCTTGACTCTTACGCATTCCGTGCGGGTCAAGGTCAATAGTCAATGTCGGAGTCAAGATCCCACCGATTTTTCCTTGTCGGAATTTCGGCGGAATTTCGCTGAGCGAAAATCTTGGCTTCCGTTATGAGCTAAGGCTTGACCTTTACGTGGGTATGCAACTGGGCTATATGACACGGACTAGACCAAAACCAACCAAAAGTCACGGATTTTTGAAACGTGTGACACGGGACCGTGCATTGGTCGACACCGTGCCATGGGGAGGTTGGAATGATTCCGTGCGCGCCGGGAGCATCGTAAGGTTGTCCGTGGATCGCAACTGGAACCACCCCGGGTTTAAAGGACGTGCGTGCAAAGTGTATAGGATATATCAGGTGCGCGTAGTGTGCGGTCTCCTAAAATTGTTCCTTTTTGAGTTAAAACAGAAATTTTCATAATGTGTTTTAAAGGAATGATTTTCGGGACGGGGGAAAATGCAACACGTAAGCACGTAAATTTTAAGGAGCCCCGATCGAGTCATGGAGCCGAGTAGCCCCAAGCTGCTAGGACTTGCCCAGATTAACCTCAATTTTTCTGGTGGAATTGCCACCGAGGTCGCCCGGTCGTAATCCAAGGAGGATTGAGCCGTACGACTGCATGGATCAATTTTCCAGGTTCCACTCCTTTTGCTATTTTTCGGGTTGTTTCCCGTTTCAAAGTATGCACAGATTCCAAGATGCAAATGATGCAATGCATGGTAAAGAAAGCAAGCATGATTAATGAAATCGGCGACGGGAGTCTAACCCGCTCAAAGGGAAAAGCTTTCCTTTATTTTTTCAAAAAAAATTTCGAAAAGGGATACTGGTACGTGGGATTGTTAAACCACCGGTTTATCCCAAGCCCCGGGTTAGGGAGCGATACAGGAAGATTAAGTGGGGTCCACCTATATACCGAGTATCGATTTTTGTTTTGAAAATAAAGCTTTTCTCCTTTGGGTTTTCCCCAGCGGAGTCGCCAAACTGTGAATGTGTGCCCAAATTTTGTGGATTCACGCGAGTTTGAAGACATCCGAGTTATTTGAAAAACGGAGTCGCCACGCCATTTTGATTACCTCAAAACTTTGAAAAAAAGGTTTTTACTTGGGTTCGGAGGTTAAGTTACCCCTTGGGAAGAACGTTTGGCGTTCACCCAAAGTGCCTTGCCGGAGCAAGTCTCCCAAGATTTCAGTAATCGTGCTTGCTTGCGTGCTTTCTTGTGTGCATGTGTTTGAGAAAAAGGGGGGGGGAATGTCCCAAGTTGTCTTCCGGACATACAAACCATTTGTTGGTTGTCGCTCGGGATTCCTTGGAATTTTATGTATTTGGGATTATGATCCCGTCCTCATCTTATGACTTGTGATCATCGCATTTTAACCTCGGGACCCTCGGGACTTGCGTGATCGAGAGAATGACTCTCTTTTGGTCAAAGATGAGGTTCTTTAGAAAAGGAGGGTCCTTAGCCCATCAATCCTACGCTTTAAGACGGTCGAGCTCGTATAGAGGCTTCATACTCTTTCTTAAGCGATAATCGGAGATATAGGGTTCAAGGTTATCCCTTTCCAAAGAAATCGTGAACCTTTAATGGAAGGAACGATGTAAAGATAGGATCTTTTACACCGGTCCGTTCCAAGGTTGGGGGAAAGGGAAATGCATGATGAAAAATGACTCTTTAATGAAAAGATGACATTTTTGGTTTTAGCAAATGATGCTTTTTGATTGAAAGAAATGATCTTTATGCAAGTGATGCGTAAAGATAGGATTTTTATGCAAATGATGCATTGGAAAAGGTTTTTGAATGCAAAGGATGCATTTTTATTGAAAAGATTGGATTTTTATGTGCAAATGATGCATAAAAATGACATTTTTATTTGAAAATGGGGGTTTTAGGTGCAAAGGATGCACCTTTATGAAAAAGACTACATTTTTATGACAAATGAGGTCTTAATGCATGCAAAAGGGAAAGGGGTGATAAAGATGTGATCTTTATGAATAAATGCCAAGTCCCAAGCAAGATATATGAATGCAATGAGCAAGTATATCAATTAAAAGCAAGGTTAGGGCGTGCGAGGTTACCAATTGCTTCCTTTGCTTCTTCGAACGGAGCTAGGAGGAGAGGTTGGTCTTGGGTCTTCAAGGAGGAGGGAGGTAGCTTCTTGGCCTTCCTTCTTCACCTTCTTGAGCTTGCACCAATATTCTTCACGTCTTGGGAGTGTTTATAAGTGTATTGTGTATTTTGTGCCTCTATTGTGTGTGTTGAAATGGGTAGAGGAGGCCTCATTTATAGGTAATCTGGATAAGGTGAATGAAGCCGTGCGGCTAAGAGCAGCGAGCTAATGCAGCCGTGCGGGCTTATCCTGAATGACTCAGCATTCTAGAACCATGCAAGGTGGCAAATTCTAGAACCCTCCTTCCTAATTAAGAAAAACGTGTTTCTTAATTAGGAAGGATCCCCTTCAGCCCTTATTTAATAAAAAACAGTTCCGGAATGTTTCCGGAACGCTGGGAAGGTCTGGGGAATTACCGGAAAACTTACCGAAATTGTCGGGAAAATTAACCGGAAGGCATGAGCCAGATTTGGGTACTTACAGCAGCGTAGGAGTGGCCCATGGTAGCGTTTCTTGTATAGCATGTCCCCGAGGATGACGAAGTGGGAGGCAAGGCGTTTTAGGGCCATGACGCTCTTGGTTTTGACCCCTTCTGTGCGTGGGTCTTCCTTGTTCATGAAGGTCGTTTCCCCGTTCTTGAGGTATTGGAAAATCTGGTTTGTGCTGGAAATGGCGTCGGACTTGCGTCTCTTTGGCTCTTCAGCAATCTTGCAAATCGTTGTGATTAAAACCTTCTCGGCAGCTTGGGCCCGGTTTTTCTCTCGTTTGACAACATGCTTAAAGATGTGCTTAATGTATTGTTCGTTTAATGTGTCTGCTTCTTTATCAAGTGAATCGTTATTAACTGTTTGTGTGTTAGTTAATTTATCAGTTGTTAAAGATGCAATGAGAGGATACTCGGAAAGATCGAAGCATTCATTAAGAGCATACGGGAATACATTATTGGCAATGAGCTCGTAATCTTCTGGCGTGAGGCCATCGGATGACCTCGATAGACTCAAATTCAAAGATAATGGACTCGGGATGAGTTTTGACACTAGACTCTAGGACTCGAGGGGTCGACCAAGTTGTTCGATCATGTCCTTTTTGGCCGGGCAAAGGGGTCCTGAGAAGGTGGCCCGGCTTATTGAGTGGCAATGTGCTTAACAGGAGATGGGGCTTGAAGGGCTTTATGTCACCGTTCCCAATCATTGCTATCACAGAGTTATCAGAAACAAAATCGATTAGATCTGGCATCTCGATTTCTTCTTTGAAGAGCAGGTGGAGCAGTGGCTCGTCCCAAGCATCGTCTGCGGAGTCTTTTGCTTTTGTCTTGGGCGTTACTAGCTCGAATGCAGACTCGTCCCGCTTGTTGAGGGCAGGAGTATTGACAGAGAGTTTTTCGAGTTCTTCCGCCAAAGAGGGAATTTTCCCGAACCAAAATTCATTGTGAATAGTGGTGGTCATGGATCCCGGTAGAGGCGGTGTGTCGAGAAATGCTCTTCGGACGGGATTTGGCTTGAGGCCTCTGAATCTTGCCAGGTTCTGCTGGAGCTTGTCCATGGTTGTAGGCCAGCTTTGTTTGGCGCTGATCAGCTCTGTTCCCTTTTCTGGATCTTCTTCCAAGTTGTCGGCCTTCTTTGTGAAGTACTTGGTCATGTCGAAGCTGTAAGGACGAAGATCATAGATTGCGTGCAAGCCTCTTTTGTTATCTGCGGAGCGTTTTCGTGCAGCTCGCTTGTCCTCCGCAATGTGTTCGGGAGTAGGAGAGTATCCCAGGCCGTGCAGGGTATTCTGTTCTTTGATATTGATGATCTGTTGAGTGCCACGATGGCGTTTTCCCAAACCGAGCCCCGGGATGTAGTTCATACGCTTCATCATTTTCATCGGGAGGGATCTTGTCCCAAATCAAAGCGAGTCTATGTGGCACACTTGGGCCTTTGGGCTTTCGATTGTGAACCTCGTTAGCATCATGCCATCATCGTCGGGTTTGATCTCTAAGACCGGGACGCCGTTTGTGTCGGTCCTTTCGCCGACTACGCTATCACCGTAGATGATGGTAAGATCTGTTCCTTGGACGAACTTTACGCACCGATGGAGAGTGGATGCCACCCCATTGATCTCGGTGTGTAGCCAAGGGCGTCCCAAAATGGCGTGAATGTGATCGGGATGTCGGTGACTTGGAAATCCGTCTGGGACCATTTGTTTTCCGAACCACAAATTCAAGGTGGCTATTCCCAAGATCGGGCGGGATGTTGAGTCGTATGCCTTGATTGCCCGAGTTGAGGGCTTTAGATCGGAGTTGCTTTGATCCCTAGCAAATCCATCATTTTGGCCGGAAGGACGTTCATGGATGATCCCCCATCTACCAAGACCCGTGGGAGACGACGCTCGTCCGGTTGAACCGTTATGTAGAGAGGCTCATTGTGGTCGCCCCAAATTTTGGAAGGTTGAGCTCGTGAAAGTGATGATATTGCCGTAATTGACGTTGCCAATCATCTCGAACCGCTTCATCAGTGTTACCGTGATGGGAACCATGGTCTGGGCCGGGCTTTCTTCCAACTTGAGCTTGTGCGGGTAAGATGAAGTGAGTAAGGACCGTGAGCGAGATGTTAGCTGAGTGCGCTTGAGCCGTGTTAAGACAGATCTTCAGCCTTTGGGTCCAAGGTTTCACTTCTTTGGCGTAGGGCCCCTTTTCACCCGTGGCTCGGGTATGGCCGGCCTTTTGTCCGTCCGTGGAGGATTTACCGGGATTTGACCGAACGTGTCGAACATTCACCTCTGGACTTATGGTTTTGCTTGTCTCTCCCATTTACGTAGTGGGAGGAGCCTCGATTGGCGTAAGGCCGCATCGCGCATTTCAATTCGTTCACCGTCATGGCTTTTACTGAAGCATCAATAGTGGCTTTGAGGTCTTCCCAAGACAGGGGTTGGACCTTCGGGCCTTCGGTGGCGGTGCGAAGCTCGTCCCAGCTGATCATGGAGCGTACGTTGCCATGGCCTTGTGCAGAGCTAGGCTTCTGGAGTAGATGACATAGTAGTCAAACTTTCCCGAGGGTTCTCCAAGGGTTCCGACTGTGGGATCACCGGATTCATACCTCTTTTTCAGTTTTTGTTGAGAAGATAGCTTCTTCTTTCTTCGAGGACGGCCCTCATTCATTTCATCCCGGAATTCCATTTCCGGACAAGCACCGCAATCGCGGACGTCCCACCGAGATGTGTTCGTTGTTCGGCGGTGGTACCGGGACCTCGTGAGGCCGAATGGGCGTGCTTTTCCGGAGGGTCTTGTGGCCTTACGTCATAACCGCATGGCTCGTATGAGGGTAACAGGTTGACTTCTGGGAAACAATGAGAGATGTTAGAGGCTGTAGGAGCAGTCATGACTTGGGAAGCCCCAGGTAGTCGGGTGGCTAATGTTCCGAATTGGTGCATGGCACCTTCGATCCAGGCTTGTTGCTTACCTTGACGTTTCTCAATAGCCATGAGGACCTGCCAAACTTCTTCCAATGTTGGGAAATTTCTTGGGGGTAAGGTCCCGTTTTCATCGTTGTTATCCACTGATTTGGCCATGGGGAGTTGACGGAATGTCCTGGTGACAGAGCTGGGAAGGAGGTAGGACCTTGTTTGTTTTGACCTTTGGGAGACGGGTTCCTGGGTACTCTCGACCACTCTCTGTTAGCTGGAGGGGGTGATGGGCAAGGTTTAGACACAGGAATGGCCTAACGGGATAAAAGGGGGGGAAAGCTCACGTGGCATGCGGTTTCCATTTCTTTTATTTATGATTTTTTTTTGTTGTTGTTTTAATTTACTTAAAACATGTTTTCTCAGAATCCTAGGTAGGTTGGAAAAGATTGCTCTTCATTTTCGCAACTATGCTAGATCCTGGGTCAGTGGAGACCATCTGTGCGGCTATAAGCCCCTCGTTTTGCACCCGTATTTCGACATCCCAGGGTGGACAAATCTGTGCGAGGGTCCTATAGTGCAAGCGGTTTCCACCGGCCTAAAAGAAAATCGAACCTAAGGACCGAGCTGTCATGTTCGTTTTGATGCATTAGCCATGTGAATAGTGAACCGAGCCGGCCACTAAGTCAAGATCGTGTCAAGAGTTCGGCATGACCTCTCTTGCCTTGCTTGCGCAAGGGATCTCGGGACGTTAGGCGTTGGGCCGGGTCATATCGTCATGGCCGACGTATCAAAGGCGTGATGACATGGTGTCATGTGAGCATGGATGTATATCCGGACGGAACATCGTACTGGGTGTAGCTTCGGAAATCAAGATCGAGTCAAGATTTTAGCATGACCTTTTCATCGCTTTGCTTGCGCAAGGAATCTTGAGTTCCGAGCCTTGACTCGTAAAATGGCCGGCATGGTATATGTATCCAGCCGTATGACACGGGACCGGGTAAAACCAACCGAGTCCGGACAGAGTGTGACTCAAGACTCAAACGTGCGGGGTTGGCGACGCTTGGCTAGGATGGGATGTTTGGAATGATCCCGTGCGCGTCCAAGAGGCCTAGGAAGACCAAACGGATCGCAACTAAGACCACTCCGGCCGAGGGTTGTAGTGTGTAGTGTATCCGAGGCGTTAGCTGCGCGTAGCGTGCGGTGTAACCGAGGCAAAGAGCTGAGTAGTGTGCGGTGTAACCGAGGCAAAGAAGGCGCGTAGTGTGCGGTCTCTAAAATTCTTTTTCTGAGTAAAACAGAAGTTTTTTGAAGAATTTTAAATGTATGCACAGATGTATATTGATGCATTTTTTTTTTGTACTTTTATTTTTTTTTGTAAATAAAAACGAAGCACGTGCACACACACACAACAGTTAAAGGAAGGGGTAAAATGAAAGTTTGACCCTCATCATCGTTTTAAAAATCTTTTGTTTTGTTTAAAAGTTTTTAAAACAAAATATTCCCCAGCAGAGTCGCCAACTGAAATTACCCGGATCCGAGAGGCAGCGACGGATCGCGCCCCGGCATCTGGCATTTCCCCCCGCCTCGCAGCGGTTCGTTTCGTTGGTTGTGTCTCGCCGTTTTGTTTTCGCATTTGTAGAGTCGCCACGCCGTTTTTATTAAGCCCAAAACATTGAAAAAGGGCATCAGTTTAAAGATAATTTTAAACTATTTTTTGTGTGATGAGATTTTGAGTTCGGAGGTTAGATGACTCCTCGGGAAGAGAATATTAGAATATTAGAGCTCACCCGAGTCGCCTCGTAAAACGAGTCTTTCGGATACCCCTAATATCCTTTAAATGTTGTGTGTGTGTGTGTGCTTTTAAAAATGCATGCTGTATCGGATGTCTACATTGTATGCTATGTATGGAAATGTATTGAAATAGTAATGGAAGGAAGCCTTACCAATGTTGGTTCGTGTCTGTCTTCCGCTGAGAAATAGTGTTTGAGGTCGGAGTAGCGTTCCGGTGCGGATCGGGATTGCTTTGGGAGGGGCCGGTTGTCTGTGGACAGAGTTTCGGCGTGAGTTGATGTTGCAGGCTGCGTTCGGGCAGAGGTTCGGCGTGCGTGGGGATCGTCGGGATCACTCGGGCAGAGGTTCGGCGTGCGTTGGGGTGGCAGGAGTCACTCAGGCAGAGTTTCGGCGTGGTTTGGGATCGCTGATTTGACTCGGAAAAAGCCGGGACACCGTGGAAAGACTAGGCAAGGCCTCGGAGTACCACGAGGGGCCTCAGAGTACCTCGAGAGTGCCTTGGGGCAGCGCGGGAGCGTCGCGGGAGCGCTCGGGGAGGCTTCGAAGCACCATAAGGGGGCTCGGAAGGCCTCGGAAGGATCCGAAAGGGGCCGGGAATGCCTCGGAAGGACTTAGAGGGGAAGCCAGAAGGCCTAGGGAGGAAGAGAGAAGTGGGAGGTGTGTGAAAATAAGGAGGGGGAGCCCTCTATTTATAGTGCCAGATTTGGTGCAAAGAGGTCCGTACGGACCTCCCTGGTAATCCAGACTTTTGGTTTTCCTCGATTTGAGGGAATCTCGTGATGATGGAGGAATATTTGCAATTATGATGTTCCTCGTGCAATAAGGTCCGTACGGACCAAGTTGACATGCAAAGAGGTCCGTACGGACCAACTCTGCAGGGGGTAATCATTTTCCCCGGGATTTGAGGGAATATTGTGGACTTTAAGCAGATACAGTAATTATTAAAGCAAAGAGGTCCGTACGGACCATTATTGCTTTTCCAATTTCCTGAAAATTCCCAAAAGGTCCTTTTGTCCCTTTTTATCCCAGAAAGGCTCCTCCCTTGGTTTGGCTGGGGGTTTTGAGAGGGTTTTGAGTGCCAGGGGTCGTCGAGACTGCGTTGATGAGTCTGCGGTGCTTCCCGTGTGTTTGAACGGGTGTGATCCAGATTGGGGTACTTACAGAAAGTCCTAACATTCCTAACAATTCCTAACTTTTCTAACAAAGCAAGGGTAAATTAGGGATTGCCATTTAAGGTTAAACCAAGAAAAGAATCTCAAAAAAGCAAAAGAATTGTAAAATCCCGAAATGGAAGCTGCAGTCAACAGCCAGTTGCTTGTTTGACAAAAATATTCTTCCTGTCTAAAGCCTGGAGCAGCATTACCTCAAATAGTAATCCCTAATTTACCCTTGCTTTGTTAGAAAAGTTAGGACTTGTTAGAAATGTTAGGAATGTTAAGACTTTCGTTAATTTTCTAACGAAAATACTAACAACTCAAATTGGAGCACTTACAGTAGCCCCTCGGCGACGGTGCTTTCGAAGGAAGCGGGGTCGTCGATAAGAGTAAGGCTCCGCATTTGACCAAGTGGCCGAGGGATCGAGTGATCGAGTGATCAAGTGATCAAGTGGGTGAACCTGGCGATAGGCTACCCACGTATCCCGAATGGGAATCAAGCCGGCCGCAGTTCGGGTCTTTGACCCTGGAATGACTATTTTAGGATGTCAACCTGGCGAGCAAGTTCTGCAGTTGGTTGCTGAAAGAAACCCTGCTGGGGATAAGAGATGACCATTTTGGTCTGGTGGCTGAAATTGTATATCTGTTCTGCTGGGGATAGGAGTGACCATTTTCGGTCTGATGGCTGGAGTTGTATATCCGCTCTGCTGGGGATAGGAATGACCATTTTTGGTCTGATGGCTGGAGTTGTATATCCGCTCTGCTGGGGATAGGAATGACCATTTTTGGTCTGATGGCTGGAGTTGTATATCCGCTCTGCTGGGGATAGGAATGACCATTTTTGGTCTGATGGCTGAACCTGATGATAGGCTACCTACGTATCCTTAAGAGGAATCAAGCCAGTCGTAGTTCGGATCTTTCGATGTCGACCCTAGAGTGACTATTTTGAGGCGTCAACCTGGTAATGATGGCGTTTTAGGTGACTCGAACCTTGAAGATGATGGCGTTTTAGGTGCCTCGGACCTTGATGATGGCGTTTAGGTGCCTCGAACCTTACAGATGATGGCGTTTTAGGTGCCTCGGACCTTGATGATTTGAAATGTTTTCCCTATGGTGGACTTCATTCGTCTGCTGCCGAGGGAAAGGATGACCGTGCTGGTCGAGTGGCTGGACCTAATGATAGGCTACCTACGTATCCCTAGTGGGAATCAAGCCCTTACGTAGTTCGAAAGCTGCTCGGGATTTCGTTGGCTTTCGTTGGAGAAAAATCGGGCTTATGTTTTACGGCCATTGATGATAATGATGAAAGAAACGGGATTCCGTTAACTTCGATGGGGATTTTGTTAGCCTTTGCTGGGGAAGACGGGCTTACGTTTTACGGTTGTTGATGATAATGAGGAAAGAAACGGGATTCCGTTAGCTTTCTCGGAGAAATCAGACTTACGTTTGACTGCCGTTGATGATTTTGATGAAAGAAACGGGATTCCGTTAGCTTTCTCGGAGAAATCGGACTTAAGTTTTACTGCCTTTGATGATTTTGATGAAAGAAACGGGATTTCGTTAGCTTTCTCGGAGAAATCGGACTTGCGTTTGACTGCCGTTGATGATTTTGATGAAAGAAACGGGATTCCGTTAGCTTTCTCGGAGAAATCGGACTTACGTTTTACTACCGTTGATGATTTTGATGAAAGAAACGGGATTCCGTTAGCTTTCTCGGAGAAATCGGACTTGCGTTTGACTGCCGTTGATGATTTTGATGAAAGAAACGGGATTCCGTTAGCTTTCTCGGAGAAATCGGACTTACGTTTGACTGTCGTTGATGATTTTGATGAAAGAAACGGGATTCCGTTAGCTTTCTCGGAGAAATCGGACTTACGTTTGACTGCCGTTGATAATTTTGATGAAAGAAACGGGATTCCGTTAGCTTTCTCGGAGAAATCAGACTTACGTTTGACTGCCGTTGATGATTTCGATGAAAGAAACGGGATTCCATTAGCTTTCTCGGAGAAATCGGACTTACGTTTGACTGCCGTTGATGATTTTGATGAAAGAAACGGGATTCCGTTAGCTTTCTCAGAGAAATCGGACTTACGTTTGACTGCCGTTGATGATTTTGATGAAAGAAACGGGATTCCGTTAGCTTTCTCGGAGAAATCGGACTTACGTTTGACTGCCGTTGATGATTTCGATGAAAGAAACGGGATTCCGTTAGCTTTCTCGGAGAAATCGGACTTACGTTTGACTGCCGTTGATGATTTCGATGAAAGAAACGGGATTCCGTTAGCTTTCTCGGAGAAATCGGACTTACGTTTGACTGCCGTTGATGATTTCGATGAAAGAAACGGGATTCCGTTAGCTTTCTCGGAGAAATCGGACTTACGTTTGACTGCCGTTGATGATTTTGATGAAAGAAACGGGATTCCGTTAGCTTTCTCGGAGAAATCGGACTTATGTTTGACTGCCGTTGATGATTTCGATGAAAGAAACGGGATTCCGTTAGCTTTCGGAGAAATCGGACTTACGTTTGATCGCCGTTGATGATTTCGATGAAAGAAACGGATTCCGTTAGCTTTCTCGGAGAAATCGGACTTACGTTTGACTGTCGTTGATGATTTCGATGAAAGAAACGGGATTCTGTTAGCTTTCTCGGAGAAATCGGACTTACGTTTGACTGCCGTTGATGATTTTGATGAAAGAAACGGGATTCCGTTAGCTTTCTCGGAGAAATCGGACTTACGTTTGACTGCCGTTGATGATTTTGATGAAAGAAACGGGATTCCGTTAGCTTTCTCGGAGAAATCGGACTTACGTTTGACTGCCGTTAAGTTATTTTGAAAGGGGGTTAACTTTGATTAACTTTGGTTAACTCTGTTAAGTTGAGGACTAAATTGCAGAGTCCTGGAATTTTAAAGGGCAAAATCGTCTTTTTGCCACCTCGGTTCTGTCCGCGCGGAGGGGAATGTATCCCAGGCTGGTTTTAAATGAAGGGCTGCCGCCCTTCTCCTTCTTCCTCACCTTTTTCCAGTTTTTCTGCACTTACGAGAGAGAAAGAGAAAAAACCGAGAATTACACCATTTTTGGTCCAAAAAGCTTCAAAATTCTTCCATTTTCTTTGATTTTTCAAGCAATGGAACACGGGGGAGTAGCTATTCAAGGTCAAGGACGCGGCCCGGTTGCGGAAAGGCGATTAGAGCTCGTTCGAATGAGGAGGCATTACACACTTTCGCAATCGATTGCGGAGGAGCCATACCCCTATGCGTGGCAACATTGGGCCACTGATCCGAGTCTCCGCACGGTATACTTCGAATCTCTTCACTTCCTTTGTTGATTTTTGTTTGAAATTGATTTTTGGTGATTTTTTTTTTATTTTTCAAAAATTGATGTTCTTGGTGTTGAATCTTGGCTTTGATTATTTGCATGTTGTAATGAGTATATGGGTGACCCAAATATGCATTTTGTTTGGAAAAAGAATTGGCATTTTCGCCATTTTTTTTTTAAAATTCGAAATTTGTAATTGAAAATTCGAAAATTGTGATTTGAAATTTGAAATTTGAAATTGAGATTTGCATGAGTGTATGCATTGTGTTTGAAAAGAATGGGCATTTTGCCATTTTTGAAATATGAGATGATAAAAAATTCGCCCGAATCCGGGACGGACCCCCCTTTTTTTTGTTGGAATGACATGAATGTATGCCTCTTGTTTTTGTAAAAGTAGGATTTTTTTTTTGCAATGGGATGATGAATGATATGAATGTATGTATGCATAGGATTTTTTTTTGAAAAGTGGGATGGATTTTTGTTTCCGTTGACTCGATATTATTGACATGCTTTCTTCATGTATGAATGAATGAATGGTATTTGCTGAAAAAACTCTTTTCTTTTGTGCGAGAAAAATGGGGCTAGGTTCGTTGTATGCTATTATGCTGCCCGATTTTCTGCAAAACTTTATGTTTATGATGCATGTGTATGCTTTTTGAATGCAAATGCAGAATTTTTTTTGACATTTTTGTTTTCCCTTCTTTTTTTTTTTTTAATTGGTGTGGCTGGAAATAGCTGTGATCGGAGCAATGAACAAGATGAAGACTCGGGGATCGGTGGAGTCTGTGATTTACTTGTGGGACCGGCTTCGGTTTTGGGCAGAGGAGCGATGATGAGTCCTAGACAGATCGTCATTGAGACTGGATTGTACGAGTTCATCGAGTGCTTGAGGGGGTTGGTCAAGTTCCCCAAGAGTAAGGGCCTGATCTTTGCTTTGGCACAGCATTGGTGGGACGTGACCCACACATTCCATTTCTTCTGGGGCGAGGCCACGGTCACACCTTCTGATTACGCTGCGATTACGGGCCTGTCCTTTAAAGGACGGAGCATTGAGTGGAGAGACGGCTACAGCGATCTGGATCTGCAGGCCCTTCTAGGATTTTCCCCTATTCCCAAAAAGGGGATGGGGATGGAGTACGCTGTGGTCCACGGGAAGATCGTGGAGAGTATTGGGAGCTACGAGGCTGGGGATGAGAGGATAGGCGCTGAGCAGATTGCTAGGGCCTTTTTATGGTTTGCCTTTTCGAGCACGCTATTTGGACATGCCGAGGGGACGGCTGTTTTTGCTTTGCTGAGGTCCCTGGAGGATGTGGGGATGGCTGGAGAGGTATCTTGGGGAGAGGCAGGGCTGGCAGAGCTATATTTTGCTCTGGATCGATATAGCCTAAGGCTGTCAGCGCCTCTTCGACGTGCTTCGAGTTCCCTCTGGAGGTACAAGCTTTCTTTTTTGCTTTCCCTCTTTTCTTTAAGCACGTATTCTTTTTCGCACTAAATTGATTTGATCTTTTCCTTTCGCAGGTATGGGCTCTAGAGTTCTTTCACGTCACGATGTGGCGGCAGCCGGCGGAGTACATCGGGGCGTATCCGGCCATGCTTTCTTGGTCCAAGTATGCCCGGGAGAAGAAAGGTTCTAGGGGGCGCACGACCCTCAAGTACTCGGATTGCCTGCCTTTGACGAGGGCTGAGACAGATGAGGGGATCATATTTTACCCCTGGGACCGCTTCGATGTGGAGCAGCTGAAGGGTGCCGAGAGATGGACCGTGGAGCGGAGGATCTTGAGAGGCTTGACCTGCGACGTGTATTATCTGGGGGAGAGAGTGACGCGCCAACATGGCGTGGGTGCACCTGCGATGGCTCCGGTGGAGCCTCCTGCTGACATGATGCATCCGAGTGAGAACTCGGAGACCTGGGACGATTATCGAGGTGGCCAGCACCACTCGAGGTTCGTGGCGATCGAGGAGTACTCGCGATTTGTCTTGTGGAGGCTGAGGATGCCTCAGGTTCTTGAGAGAGAGGGATTGGGGATTGTGCGGTACCCTCGATCGAGCTTTTCGTATGTCCAGGACGGGGTCAGGCTGAGAGTACAGATCCCTGTCCCTGATCGGGTTCCATGAGCTTTCCGGCCTCGTCCGGATATGAAGGTATGGCTTCTCCTTCTCCTCTTTTTTTTTTTTTGCTTCTGTCTTTTCCTTTCTTTCCTGACATCATTTTTCGCTTTTGTTTCCGTGAAGTTCCCGGCCAAGGTGGTGGAGAAGCTGACGAATCAGGTGATCGGCGCCAAGAGGTTTATCAAGAATATGGTTATTTGTGGGTCTTCTCAGGGCAGGAGGAGACGAGCACAGCCGGTGCCTGTCGAGCGGGAGACTTCCCCTATTCCTTCCGAGCCTTCTTTTGAGACTCCTCTTTCTCCTCTCATAGATCCCAGTGTGGTGCTGCCTTCGGACCACGTCATTCTCGGGGATTCGTATGGACAGGGACATGTTGGCATCACAGTGGGTCTTCTTCGCACGTCCGGGAATCCGACGCATTTTCGTTCGGATATTACTTCTTTGCGGATCTTGGCTTGCCGTATCAGGGTATGCCGGTTGGTCCAGACGAGCCTTCCTTCGGAGACGAGGATGATTCTGAGCCTGAGATATTCGTGGCTACTGAGGAGGCGAGCCCGAGCCGCAAGAGGGATCGGGGGAAAGCGCCAGCCACCGAGGATTCTGACTGACGATCTTCTGAGACCGATTTCTGAGACTGTACCTATTTTTTTTGACAGATACAGTTTTTTTTATGCACACTCTTTTTTTTGGAATGTAATAATTTAGGATTTTATTTTATTTTATCTATCATGAATGCAATGTTGTATGAATGCACTGTTGCATGAGCCCCGGTTTTTTGGCAAGGGTGTGAGTGTTTGGTATATGAACTGTTTGGGCATGTTTTGCACAAGGTTCGAGTAGCTGGGATGAAAATATTCCTCCGTTGTGCAGCAGTTTGAGCTGCTGCAGATTTTTTTTCTGGGCAACAATTCCGTCCGCGCGGATGGGTTCGACATCTGACAGGGTTCATTTATTTCGGTGGTTGGATCTGGTTTGGTCCATAAATGCCATTGAAACTTCGTCTTCTCCAGTTCAAAATTACTGAAAATCCGAGAGAGAGGCCAAAAAAGCCATGGAAATGTCCAAATTTTCCCCAAAATTGCCCAAAGAAAAGCAAATATTGTTCTTTGAAAAGTTCAAGGAGTGGTGTAGGGAGATTATGCACGAGAGGAGGTCATTTTTCGAAGAAAGGTACAAGGTAAAGTGCTTGTGGTCTCTCAAAGAATTGGTTCCGGACTATGACCTCTTGAGAGCTTCTTCTTCATTTTGGGATACTAGAAGGCATGTCTTTTGCCTTTCTTACAATGAAGTGGTACCGATCGTTGAAGAATTTCGGGCTTTACTTGGTGGCCCGGAGGTGGAAGAGATTGGGGTTCCTTTGCCCGGAGGGGCTCCTTTTGTTGATAGGTTGTGTAACCTTCTTCATCTTTCCCCGGAGGAAGCGCAAGGTATGATTCGTAGTCATGATCATTTTGATATTTCTGGCCTTCCTGATAGATTTAGGGGCTTAGGCTTGGTGGATGATGCCTACTGGGATGCTTTTGCACTTTGCATGTTTGGTACCTTGTTCATGGTTTATTCCTTTGGAATTTGTCATCGGGCTCTGCTAAATGTAGTTGTTCACTGTCGCTTGGGCAGAGATGTTGCGCCTTTGATCTTGGGAGAGACTTTTCATGCTCTCGACAGGTTGGCTACCAGGAGGCGGTCTATGCACGGTGGCAGCCCGTTTCTTGGTTGATGGAGCGCCTGGGGGTTCTTCGGGAAACTTCGGACATGATCAAGCCTTGGACATTTGCCAGGAGAGGAGTTACTGTGGATTTTGATGATCAGGGCTCGTGGGAGTATCTGATGGCGGGTCGCCGGACTGAAGATATCAGATGATCGGTGCCTCATTGGCGGGTGGAGACTCGGAGAGTACTTCAGGACGGGTCTCATGTAGTTATACTTCCGGGGCTTTCTCAGTCTAGCTTTTACATTCTGGCTTTGGTTCTGAGACAGTTCGGCTTGGAGCAGGTTCCTTTGGAGGACTTTGATGATATAGCCACTAGGGTGGTGGCTCTTGCTTCTATGGATGATCCTTTGGTGTTCCCATTTCTTTCCCGAGTATGGAGGTATGACGTCTTTCCTCCTTGGGTTATCCTCAGGCGTCCGAGACCTGTGTTTCTGACCACTTGGTACTTGGATTGGTACGAGAGGCATTTGGGGGAGACTCAGATGGCTATTTTGAGACGGCGTGAGGCCATTGTGGGTGCGGAGGACCTCGACAGCGTGAGAGGAGGAGGGCCGAGGCGAGGGCCAACCCTCACGACAGGAGCGGAGATACTGTGACCGACTATGAGGCTTATGTCAAGAGACAGGAGAGGAGGACTCCTATGCTACCATCTAGGCTACAGGAGATGAGAGATGACGTTAGGGCTACTAGGGCCCTGACAGAGGCTGGTTTGATAGATCCTGTCCCTACACCAGAGCTTGGTAGGAGGAAGACCGACATTTTTCCTGTCCAAAGGAAGAAGACTCGAAGGAGGAAGAAGTGGGGAGATGCCAGTACGAGTGGCTTGGAGTGACCTTGAGGTTTCTGAGTATCCCTTTCTTGTCGTAGCAGACACATTAGTTTGATTATGTATCTTAGTTTCTTTTAGCAGGTTGCCAGTTGTAGGAATGAACCGAGCTTAGACTCATCAAAAAGCTTTGAACTGTAATGAATATGTGAATTGCTTTAGAGTTTTTTTAGACGCTTTCATGGTCTGATCAATGTATGTCTTTTATTTGTATTTTAGACCGAACCGTTTCCGCCGCCACGTTCCCTTCGGACAAAGGGCTCAGTCTTCGTAGTTCGACCCGGTTTTTTTTTTTTTTTTTGTTTTTTTTTTTTTTTTTTTTTTGTGCAACCCTGTTTTTTACCTAGGCCGCCCTTTTCGGGTTTTCAACCTAGTTGGGTATTACTCTTTTAGCACTCTTTTTTTTTATATTTTTTTTTGACTCAGTGTTTTACGCGTAGTATCTGCGCAGCTTGTCACCATTCACTGGGTGTACAAAAGGATTTCCGTCGAGGTCTGCAAGTTACATGGCTCCTCCGGAGAAGATTTTCTGGACAACATATGGCCCGACCCAGACAGGCTCCCATTTGCCAAGCGGGTTGATACGGACTGGGGGCTTCTCTTTCAAAACGAGATCACCTTCTCGAATCTCCCGATGCTTTACTTTCTTGTCGAAGGCTCTGGCCATTCTCCCTTGGTAGGCTCGGATGTGTTCCATGGCCTTCAATCGGCGTTCATTTAGTAGAGCCAATTCATCATGGCAACTTTGGAGCCATTCGACCTCGTTGATCTGGCTTTCCAACAGCACACGGAGTGAGGGGATTTCTAACTCGACTGGGAGCACGGCTTCCATCCCGTAGGTGAGAGCAAACGGTGTCTCCCCTGTTGCCGTTCTGACTGATGTCCTGTAGCCCCAGAGTGCTAGGTGTAGCTTCTCGGGCCAATCTCTGCCTCGGACAGCCATTTTACGAATGATGTTTTCCAAAGTCTTGTTTGCTGCCTCAACGACTCCGTTAGTTTGGGGCCTGTAGGGAGATGACTTGTGACGGGTTATTCTGAATTCCGCCAGCAACCTGTCGCATTCCCCTTCAAAGTGGGATCCATTATCGGAGATGATTTCGGCTGGCAACCCGTATCTGCATATGATGTTCTCTTTGATGAAAAGGGCTACTTTCTTTGAATTGAGGATTTTGTAGGATTTTGCTTCAACCCATTTGGTGAAATAATCCACTGCTACCAGGACGAACTCGTGGCCGTTGCTGCCTGATGGTGTGATTTTGCCTATGACATCAATTCCCCAAGTGACGAAAGGCCAAGGGGTTATCATGCAGTATAACTCGTGAGGAGGCAAATGATTTAGATTTGAGTACCGCTGGCATTTGTCGCAGCTCTTCGACGAACTGGATCTGACGCCGCTTCATGGAGATCCAGAAGTACCCCATTCTCAGTATGATTTGCATTAGGGCTCGAGCATTCATGTGGGGGCCGCAGGTACCACCATGTATCTCTTTCATGAGTTCCGTAGCCTCTTGTTTGCCGATACATCACAGGAGGGGGCCTTGGTAACGCTTCTTGTACAACATATTTCCCAAAAGAACATAGTGGGAGGCAAGCTGCTTCAGGGCTGAAAGGGTTTTTTCCTTGATTCCTTCTTTATATTCCCCATCTTCATTTTTGAAAGAGGCCTCACCGTTCTTCAAGTACCGATAGATCTGGGTGTACCAGGGATCATTGTCCGGTTCGGCTTCCGCTTCGATTTCAAAGCAATAAGCGGGGTTTTCTGTTCTCCCAACTCTGAATGGTTTGACAGACTTTCCCTCAGGTATTTCGACAAGGGAGGCTAGTGTTGCCAGGGCATCTGCGAATCTGTTGCGATCTCTGGGCAGGTAATGGAAGCTGATTTCCTTTAATTGAGTCACAAGCTCTTCCATATAGGTGTGATATTTCTTTAGACCCGGGTCTACGGTCTTCCACTTATTGGAGACCTGGTTGATGATGAGGGCAGAATCACCGTACACTTCCAACTCTTTGATATTTCTTTCAAGGGCGGCCTCCAACCCCGGCTATGCAAGCTTTCATATTCGCAGCCGTTGTTGGTAACCTCGAAGTTCAACCTCACTGCTATGGGGGTGTGCTCGTTAGTAGGATCGACCAGAAGCATTCCTATTCCATTCCCCCTTTTGTTTGACGCCCCGTCGAAGAAGAGTTGCCAGCGATTTTCTCCTTCTAGAGCAAAGATTCCATCATCAGGAAATTGAGGTTCAGGTCCTCGGGACTCATCACTTGGGAAATCGGCCAAATGTTCTGCCATTATACGCCCTTTTACGGATTACCTCGAAACATAAGTGATGTCGTATTCATCCAAAAAGAACGACCATTTTGCCAACCTCATAGAGATGGAAGGCTTGTCGAACAGATATTTGATGGGGTCTATCTTTGAGACGAGATGTATCGGGTGAGACTGCATGTAGTGTTTCAGCTTTCCCACTACCTGCACTGTGCCCGCGCAAGTCTTTTCACAAGCAGAGTAATTGAGTTCTCTCCCTTGAAGCTTTCTGCTTACAAAATAGATGGCGTTTTCGACCTTGGAATTTTTCTTTTCTTGAGCTAACATAGCCCCAATTGCTGTCTCCGTGACAGTTAGGTATAGCAATAGTGGCTTTTGTTGATGTGGTGGGCAAAGAATCGGGAGATTCACAAGGTACGCCTTGATTTGTTCAAAGGCGAGCTGGCATTCTGGAGTCCATTCTGTGTAGGCATTTTTCTTCATCAACTTGAAGATCGGTTCGCAGATCGAGGTCAGCTGATTTATAAAGCGGCTTATGTATCAGCCTCTTCCCATGAAGGATTTTACTCGTCGCTTGTCCGGGGTGGCTTCATTTCAACTATGGCCTTGATTTTTTGGGGGTCTACTTCAATTCCCCGCTCCGTTACCATATATCCTAGTACCTTACCTCGTCTTACACCGAAGGTGCATTTGGCTGGATTCAGTCTCATGCTGTGGTCTCGGAGGCGGCCGAAGAATTTTCTCAGATCAACAAAGTGATGGCCATCCGACCCTTTGGAGTGTATTATCATGTCATCCACATAGACCTCAATTTCTTTGTGGAGCATGTCATGGAACAAAGCCAGAGCCGCTCCGGTACGTAGCCCCGCATTCTTAGTCCGAACGGCATGACCGTGTAGCAAGACGCACCCCAAGGGGTTGTGAAGGCCGTCTTGGCTTGATCTTCTTCGCCATTTTGATTTGGTTGTAACTGGCAAAAGCCGTCGACGAAGGATTTAACTTCATGGTTGGCCATGGAATCTACCAGAATGTCGATGCTTCGTGTGGGGAAATCATCTTTTGGACTAGCTTTGTTCAAGTCTCTGAAATCTACACAGCATCGGATCTTTCCGTTGGCCTTGGTTACCATTACTATGTTGGAAAGCCATGTAGGATATTCAATGACCCTGATGAACCCTGCTCTGAGCATCTTTTCTATCTCCTCCTTCACTTGTAGGGACCATTCGGGCTTAATTCTTCTTAGTTTCTGCTTCACTGGCTTGACTTCTGGGTCGAGCGGTATTCGGTGTTCAACTATGGAAGGATCGAGGCCTCGGCATATCTTTATAGGACCATGCGAACACATCCACGAATTCTCTCAGAAGCTCAATCAGGGCGTCCCTTTCAGTCCCTTCGAAGAAACTACCAATCTGCGTCTCTTTAGGCTCTTCCGCAGTTCCCAGATTCACACTTGTCAAAATCTCTTCGGCAGCTTGGGCTCGATTTTCCTCTTTCCGAACAACCTGCTTAAAGATTTCTTTGATATATTGTCCGTTTAATGTGTCTGCTTCTTCATCTAGTGAATCATTATTAACTGTTTTTAAGTTATTAGTTAATTTATCATTAGTTAAAGCGGCAATCAGGGGATACTCAGAAAGGTTCATCATTTCATTAAGAACGAAGGGAAATACAGCATTGGCTACAATTTCGTAGTCTTCAGGCGTAAGGCCCTCGGACGACTCGAGAGACTCAAACTCAACAATAAGAGACTCGGAGGACTTTACAAAGGTTGACACAAAAGGACGGAGGACCAATCCAAGCTTGGTGATCATTTCTTCTTTGGTCGCGGACGGGCCTGAGAGAGTTTCCCAATTCCTTAATGGCATCGCAGTCAGTGGCCTCATGACTCGGGAGTTGTACTGTTTCTGTCCTCCTTCCTCGATCATTGCTATCATCTCCTCGTCTGAACCAGAATCAATCGAGTCCGGCACCTGAAAACTGAGCATATGAACGTGGGGATCTTCTTGCGGATCTGCCGCATCCTCAAATCTGGAGAATTCTAACTCGTCACAGTCTGACCATTCAATCCAGGTGTAAGGAGGTATTGCGTCTTGGTGTGCTGCTGGAAAAATCTCATGCCCCATGCTCGAGCGGAAAGGCTTAGCGGGTAGTTCTTCTAGGAGGATGTCCCATACGATGTTCATACATTCGAGTTGAGTTTGCCGGTGCTTGTCGACCTTTATCATGAAGATCTTTTTGCTTTGCGAGGCCAGAGAATAGGTTTGGAGAATGCTGACAAATCTCTGATTGGAGACTGGGGGTTTGTGTGCTCGTATCATGGCGGTATTCAGTGTTTCTTTCCATTCTACCTCCAAATGTTGGAAATGGCAATTGAACTTGATGAATCGAACTGCTTCAGGGTCTGCCCGCTTGAGTTCGTTGACATAGTTGGCATCACCGAATTCTGGGGGATTCTGATGAGACTTGCCCCGATAGTCCCTTGGTCGATTCGGAGGAGGTAGCCCCGGTGTCTGGCTACAATCATGCTTGGCGACGGTCTCGGCTTCGTTCCCTATGAGGAAACTGTCACCCCTAATGACTTCAAGGCCCCCTGCCGGTTAATGAATTTGACGCATTGATGGAGAGTGGAGGATATGGCTTTCATGTGGTGTAACCAAGGGTGCCCCAACAGAGCTGTGAATTCGGAAGGGATGTCCATTACATGGAATTTTGCTGGCACCATTTGGGTTTCGAACCAGAGTTCCAGAGCCACCGTCCCCAAGATGGGACGAGACGTGCCGTCGTAGGCCTTGATTGACCGGGTAGATGGGATCATGTGCCTTTCATTGATGCGTAGGGCCTGCATCATGCTGAGGGGAAGGACGTTAACGGCTGATCCATTGTCCACCAATACCCCCGGGAGTGATACGGTGTTGAGCCGAATAGTGATGTACAAGGCTTCATTGTGTTTGGAGACATCTCTTGGCAAATCTTCGTCGCAAAAGGTGATCATGCTACCATATAGTCGGGGATCATAGATTTGGTCCTTGTCTAGAGAAAGAGAGTCATCAAGCCAGTCACTTCGTGCCTTTTTCTTGCGAGGTAGAACCTTTGCTGAAGCCCCTGGGTTATGTTGAAGCCGTTTGTGGCGGTTGCCGTCCCCAGTCAGCATATTGATTGAGTGCGAGCGCCAAACTGGCGTTGGTCTTTCTTTGCCGGTATGCGCTCGGGAGCTGGACAAACTGAATCTTGACTGACCCCGCGGGGGGTTAGACTTCTGATTGGCAGTAGAATTACCCAGATCTGCAGTATTCTGGTGTCCCAAGGTCTGAATTCTGTTGTCAGCAGGATTTTTCGGCTTTTCTACCCCTGTTTGCTTTAGGGAAGATTGGCTGGAGTAGAGTACATAGTAATCAAATCCTCCAGATGGCTCCCCGAGCGTACCCACACTGGTATCACCGGCCTCAAACCTCCCTAATTTTTGCTGGGAGGAAACTTTCTTCTTCTTAGGAGGACGGTCCTCGTATATCCAATCCTGATAGTCTCTTTCAAGGCAGTCGGGGCAGTCACAGATATCTCACCAAATGTGTTCAATAATCGGTGGAGGATTTGGGACCTCGGGCTGAGCCGTACTGTACGAATGAATGCGAGTTGAACTAGTCTGGGAGATTTCTTTGTTGGGCTCACCGGGAAGTAAGGGGCTGGATTACGCCGGGTAGTGAGAGGTGTTGGGAGCCGGGGAATAGGCACATGTTTGTCCTTCGGGGGAGCCCAGTCGGTTGAGAGATTGCTAATGTCCCGAAATGGCGTGTGGCCTCTTCAATCCGGAGCTTGCTTGTTTGTTACCGCGCTCCTCAAGAGCTTTGATGGCCGACCATATTTCCTCCACTGTTTCCAGTCTTCATTACCCATGCCGATGTCCGCAAAATCGGTATCATTTTGAGAGGGGTCACCCGACAGTTCTTCAGGGACATGTCGGATTGAACCATCTCTGAATGTTGTGGGAATGGTGGTACTTTGAACTGCTACTTGGGGGCTAGCTGACCTACAAATTGACGGGCAGGAGCTTCTGCGGTGGTGGTATAGGAAGCTGAGGGCGGCGTCCTGGTATACTCGGGATGATTAAAAATGGGAGGAGAACTTTTTTCCTTCTTTGCGGTAAAAGTGCCATCGGAATTGAGACTGATAGTCAAACCATGACTTGCGACAGCCTCCAGAAGGTCGTCAATTTGAGCCTCATGTCGAAGTCTCATCTATTCTACCAACTGGATCCAATGCTGGTCTGTCTGGGGGATTTTGGAAGACGGAGTGGTATTGTCCATATCATTACCGGCTGATGCAGACATTCTAAAGCCCGGAGTCGGAACAAACGGTGAAGCTGACGACGCGCTTGACTCTTCCCAACTGATCAAACGATGACCCGGTGCCCAAAACCAAGCTTTGTGAGGAGCTGCGGGGGGAAAGACACGAGGGTTCAGATATTTAGGAATTGAAGGAGGGTAGGTGTTTGGGCTTTGGGCTCATGCAACATGCAGTTATTTGTTCTTGTTTACTTAAAACATGTTTTATTAACCTAATCGGTTGGAAAAGATTGCTCTTCTTTTTCGCAAACTACTCTGGATCCTGGATCAGTGGGCCCCATCACTACGTCTATAAGCCCCTCGTATTCCACCTGTATTTCGACTTCCCGGTGGTGGACGGCCCGGGCGAGGGTCCTATAGGGCAAGTGGGCCCCACCGACCGAAAGAAAAACGATCCTAAAAGTCTGGCGGGTAATCGAGTCTTAACGAGCATTCGATGTAAATTACGGACAAAGCTGACGTCAAAGTCAAGATCATGTCTGAGGGCTCGACAAAAAGTCGGCATGATTCAGACTGATAAATGTCCACAATTGATCTTGACTTGTCGTCAATTAAGCTGTAATTAGGCATGGAATAATCATTAATCCTTGATGACTCAGTGTCATGCTGGGAGTCAGTGTATAATTTGTGCCAGTCAGAGTCAAAGTCAAGGCGCCAGTCAATATCTGGTCAAAGCCCGTGACGGAAAACCGGCAGGACTTCGACTGATTAGGGTCCCGAAAGATATTGACTTGGTATGCCGACTAAGGCTTGAAAGGAAAAGTCTATACACAGACAGGGCATGACACAGACCAGACCAAAAACCAACCGGGTCTCGGACAAAGTGTGTTACGGACAAGTGCATGGTCAACACGAGGCTCCATGGGATGTTTGGGTAGTCTCGTGCTTGCACCGAGAGGTGTAATAAGACCAAACGGGCCGCGACAGGGATTTCCCCGGGTTAGGGACGTAGTGTGCAGTGTAAGGCCAAGTGCGCGTAGTGTGCAAGCAGTCTATCTTCTTTTTCTGAGTAAAATAGAAATTTTTCATGTGTCTTAAAAAGTATGATGCATGCACAAAATGTTTTTTTTTTTTTTGAAAACCTTCTTTTTTTTTTGATAAATCTTTTTTTTTGAAAATCTTTTTTTTTTTGAAATTCTTTTTTTTTTTGAAATTTTTTTTTGAAAGCAAATGAGCACATAAGCACATAATTCAAAATTCGAAGAGACGGGTCCGATAGCCAAAATTTTGACTTTTTCCGAGGCGACCAAAACAACACAAAATGTGCAAAATCAACACACACACAACAAATGATTTCAAATGCCGGGACGGAAGCTTGACCCTCAAAAGTTTTTCTCCTTTTTTTTTGAAAAGATAAAACTTATTCTTCCCCAGCGGAGTCGCCACTGTAACGATGTTGGTCCATTTTCCCGAAAGATTAGTATTTTTCTCTTCTTTGAAAATCAATCGAAAAAAAAAACACGGAGTCGCCACGCCATTTTTGTTTTAAGGGCCAAAACTTTGAAAAATGCCCGAGATTAGAGATTTGGGTTCGGAGGTCACGTTACACGCCGGGAAGAACGTTAGTGTTCACCCGGAATGCCTCGTAAAACGAGTCTTCCAAGCTCAAAAACCATTTGTGTGTGTGTGTGTGTGTTCCTTTGGCCAAAATAAGTTGAAACTGAGAAAACTAAAAATTGGGAACTCTTTATTAGACTTGAAACAAGTCCCATGATTTTTGGTATGATTTTTGGGTTGAGTTTTGGTACTCAAAAGATTTTTTGAAGTTGAAAACCATTTCTGCCAGAATGAAAAAGGCAGTGGACATTTGACTTTAAAATGGGTTTAAGGGCTTTAAAACTTCAAAATCTGGGAAAATTCCGAGAATGAAAGTTGTTCAAAACACCTTAAATAAGCTCAAAAACCATTTGGAGATGATTTGGTGAACCAAAACCTTCTGGAAATCTCAGATATGAAATATGGATTTCCAGAGACTGAGGAACTGACCTTTAAAAGAAAATTTGAAAAAGGGAGTTTTACTCACGTAAAAAATAAAGTAAAAATATTTCTGGAAATCTCTGGATGTTGGCTACAAAAAGTATTTTGTAGTCAACACCAAATTCCAAGTTTCTGTATGTCCAAAAAATTAGACCATGGACAGAGGTCTTAGAGAAAGGCTACTGGACAACAACTTCCTCTTGAAGAAAAACATGATTTTAAAAGGGGTTTGACATCCATGCTTGTCCCCATTTCCTTAGGCTTTGATTAGTAGTCACTAGAAATTTTAGTGGTGATCTACTATATCAAGTCATCCTGAGGGTACATTAGGACTAAGCATTTCATTTGCTTGGGAAGGGGAATTTTATCCTTGAAAATGAAGATTTGATGTATGAAAATGATTTTTAGGGTTTTGAAAATGTGTTTGCAAGTAAGTAAAAACACTTTGAAATTAATGTTGATCCTTGTAGAGGATCATCCATGGAGATGAACTTCCATGGTGATCCTCTTGGATCTAAAGCAAGAAATGAATAAATTACATCTTCAAAGTTTGAGATGCATGCATGGATGAGAGAGATTTAGGGTAAGGAGAAGGAGGTTATACCTATCTTCTTTAGTGTTTGTGTTTGATTTTTTAAATTTGAAAGTATTTGATGATTTGTGATTTGGGAAGATAATCAAGAGAAAAGAGTGACAATTCAAGGGAATTCTCACTATTTTCTCAAGTATTTTCGCCAAGGTGCAGCTGTGAATTGTGTTGTTGCTTTTTTATTTCTGTGACTGAAG
The DNA here is from genome assembly GCA_022495995.1 of Adenophora triphylla var. japonica. Taxonomy (NCBI): domain Eukaryota; kingdom Viridiplantae; phylum Streptophyta; class Magnoliopsida; order Asterales; family Campanulaceae; genus Adenophora; species Adenophora triphylla. Next base: position 203,063 of record JAFEMH010001459.1, on the reverse strand, counting down.
GGTTCAATTTATAGGCCACTGAGAATTACATTCTCATCCGCGCGGATCCGATTGTAAGCGTGCCTGGTTCATTAAATGCTGCTCCAGGCTTTGGACAGGAAGAATATTTTTGTCAAACAAGCAACTGGCTGTTGACTGCAGCTTCCATTTCGGGATTTTACAATTCTTTTGCTTTTTTGAGATTCTTTTCTTGGTTTAACCTCAGATAGTAATCCCTAATTTACCCTTGCTTTGTTAGAAAAGTTAAGACTTGTTAGAAATGTTAGGAATGTTAAGACTTTCGTTAATTTTCTAACGAAAATACTAACAACTCAAATTGGAGCACTTACAGAAGGGAAGATTGAGAAGGGTCCTTACTCCAGCGTTGTCACCTTTTCGTGATATCAGCAGAAATCCAAGGGGCCCTCCCATCCATTGTTGATGCAGTCAATCAGTCTTTGTAGGGTCTAGTTTGTCTGTCATGTCATAAATAAATGTTGCTTTTGAGTATCGAGTCTGTCAAGTCCAAGTTGGACCAGTCTTTTTATTTCAATAATAAAAGTCTTTATTTCTCTTCTTGCTAGACTCGAGGCATCACTTACACACCACATTACACCTAATTGAAATGGTTTTATTCTACATGATCACTTCTGCTGCTCGACCGCTAATGCATTGAAATGATTAATATTTAATTTAGTCGAAGTGAGAAAATTGACTGATATCCTTCTCAAATTGGGGCTCACCAATTCCCCATTTTGCATCTCATATGCTCACATCTCTTTCATCGTCCTCATCATTTCGTTGCTCAATGAATTTGCATGAATCTTTCTCAGTTAAGCTTAAGCAAGCAGTGAAGACTTAATTTCGTTTAAGTCATCCAGTAGGGATTGCAGTTGAAGCCTTTCACAATAGGAAAGCCATTACCTCACCCTCACCAAGCAATACCCCTTCATTTCAAGATCGGCATGTTTGAAACCCCGTTTGGCCATCTCTAAAAGAAAGAGGGACTATCCTTGAGGCTCCCATAATTCAAGATAATTGATCGCCTCCAAGCTTAAAGAATGGCGGAATGCAAAGATCCACCCTAGGGACTAGCATAAGGTCTCTCTCGAAAAAAAAAAGGGAGAGAAAGAAAAGTACAAAATAAAAATGATGATGAAAATAAAAAAAAGAGCCTAGTCCCTAGCAATTTTCTCAGAAGCAAAAAAAAATAAGGATCTAGTTGTTTACTCAAAGGGAGTCTCAAAGCAAATAAAGAGACAATATGGATGTCCCCTCACCATTACCTTCAACCAATCTCAAGCCATCTTCTCACCTTTCAGAAGATATTCCCGTTACCATTACCCTTGCCTTTGGCCAAAGTCGAAGATTGACCTCTCATTCTTAGAGGCAATCAATCTCCTTGCCATAGAGATCCTAAACACATCCTTGAGGCCAACCTCTCATCTTTAGAGGTTCAGTCAGTAAAAAGCTCATCCGACCTCTAATCTTAAGAGGTCATGATGTCCCAAATCACCGGATGGCCGATCGAAGCCTTGAAACCCACCTACGATTCCTACCGGATAGAAGTTTCATTCTAATTTCATCAGGATCTAAATCAAATTAACGCTTCATTGCTTGCTTAAATCGGAGCCAAATCCATCTCGGCTCAAAAGATCATCAATAAGAGATTATGCAAATTCTAATCCAATCCATTTGGCACTTCATGTGAGCATATTTCATTTCTCCTCCACAAACACTTTCAATGAATGCCTCACTGGGGCTTTGCATCTGTGTCTTTCATTGACACTCCAAGGAGACATGTTCTTCAATTCTCCAATTCTCAGAGATCCTCAAAATCCTCAAAGGTACTCAAAATCTCAAATTTTCACATTCCTCCTCTCTTCAATCGGGATAAGACCGAACTACGGCGACCTGAGCTCCTCATATTGAGGGGAACGTAGGCAACCAGAAATGGTCCGATCACAAACACATTCAAATCTCAGAAAATCCGGTCCCATCAGGAGCCGTCCCTATACACAAATCCCCTTTCCATCTTTCCAAATTTGATCCGTGATATTAGTTGGTTATCTCATCATGATTAATCAAAATATTTGCTCATATCAGGATTAGTGGTTGAATAACCCGAACATCAATAAAGGGTTTTAAGAAGTTTTGTGATCATCACGAATAAGACAGATTTTCAAATGTCTCGACAAGTCTTCTTTTTCTACATCCTAGGAATTTAGAGCCAAACACTGTCTTTTGGTCAGTAGGGGCTTCCATACACTTTTCCATACCTTGTGATGCTTATACTCTTCCAAAATAGTCGAACCCAAAGCGAGTGTCACTACAAAAAAGGGGTCTTTTACCACACTTTATTTGCTACGGTCCGTCGAACCGACACAAATAGGCTTTTATTTATTACGGTTTTTAAGACCGTAATAAATAAAAAATTATCTGCTACGGTTTTCTACAAACCGGGGTAAATAAACATTTTTCTGTCGGTCTTTTCTAAAACGTAACAAAAGCTTTTAACGAGCAATTTTTTTTTCATTTACATTAGTTTTAATATGACCGTAACAATTGTTTTTATAAAAAAAAAAAAGAAAATGAAATCTCTTTTTCCGTCCCAAATTATTTCCAAATTTCCCTACACAGGTTCCCTCCACGGCTCTACCCCTTCCCTCCCAAAATCTCAAAGCCCTAAAGCCCTGAAATTGAAATCTCAGTTTTCCTCCTAATCCGCCGCTGAAAAAAAACGAAAACTTCCCTCCACGGCTCCACCCCTTCCCTCCCAAAATCTCAAAGCCCTAAAGCCCTAGAAATTGAAATCTCTGTTTCGTCCTAATCTGTTTCGTCCTAATCTGCCGCTGCTGAATAGAGAAATTGAAATCTCTGTTTCCGTCCCAAAATCGTAATCCGCCGAGGTAACCATTGTTCTCTCTAATTCTACCTCAACGGCAATTTCTTTTCCGTCCCAAATCGTAATCCGCCGCTGAATAGAGAAATTGAAATCTCTCTTTCCGTCCCAAAAATTGTAATTCGCCGCTGAAAAGGTAACCATTGTTCTCTCTAATTCTACCTCAACGTCAATTTCTATAATCTATGTATTTATCTAATTTAATCTTTTCTTCTCCACGATAACAACGACAGTTGAAGTCGCTCAGTAGCAGCAGCCGTCTGGAACTCCGGAACAGGTTTCAATATTCATCTGTTAATTCAATATTTTTTCAATTATGATAAGAATATTATTCTCCTTTTGGATTTATGTAATTCAATTTGTCTTTCGCTTAATTTGGTGCAAATATTGTTTGATTGTTAAAGGGTTAGGGCATAACAAAATTAGAATGTCATTTTACTTTGCTTGTTTTTGTTTCGGTTGATACTTTCTATTGAATGGTTATTGGTGCTGGACGGGACTTCGAATTCAGCTGTGTTACTCAATTTCTATCAAATAATTTAGTAGAGGACAATTTCTATGTTTATGAGTTGAAATTGTAATTGCAAATGATTGGTAGTTATAGTTGATCTTATGTTTCTAAGGTAATGATGACAGTCTGCCAGTATAAACTGAAGTGATTGGGGTTTATGACTTGGGTTTACGGCATTTTAATTCTTTAATCGAGTTTGGGGAATAGGGGATCTAGTTTTGTTTTCTAAGCTCAATTCCTGTGGCTTTTGAGCGGATGGATTTAGAATGCAAATTGTACCTGATGAGAAGAAAACATTTGATTGACAGTTTATATGCATTGCAGCTACTTGTTGCTAATGTGGTAGTCTGGAGTTATAGCATTGCTCTGTTTGGATTTTGGATGGTAGTTTGTTTCCGATGGGGTAACAAGGTCCACCTTTGTTGTGGTGCTGAATATAAAGCCATTAAGAGTTTTTACATCTTTCGTAAGTAACACATATGATAATTGATACCCGATCCTCGTGAAGGCAAAATTTGGTTGGGTTTGTTGAGTTTTTCTACTTCCAAGTGGTAATATTAGATCCTATCTTTCGTTTCCATTACTTACTAGCGACCGAAGATCTCTTACGAATATTTTTTCTTTCTCAAGAGGATTCTTTAACCCTAATGATATAAAAAATCATTATCTGTTCCTTATTTTCTTTACCTTCTTCTATATCTAGGCTGCCACTAAGCTAAATCTGGTGCATTACATGGATCTTAAGAAAAACATTCAGTACACGACATCCACTTATTATCAACAAAATTGCGTCAAAGTTAGCACTAAGTTGTATATACTGGAATATAGTGAATCAAGGTTAATTCATAGTTATTGTTTTAGTGGACTTGGAATAAATAAGTTTCGTGGTGCATGAGTGCATCTCCATTAAGGACTATGCATGTACTTTGAAGATAAGGTGCTATCGGAGCAAATGAGAGTTTTTGAATCTTAAGACAGTTAATTGAGAGTGATAGAGTTATTTCTTTTGGAAAGTATTCGGTTTGCATAGGGCTCAAGTCCCATTTGGGGAATGTATTGAGGTATTGCGTCTGAGAAAGTATGCTTAATAGATCATCGATTTGATATCTGTCTAATGTGTCCTAGTAACTTCTCAGAATAAGCGGAGTTTAAATTGCAAATAGGAGTTTCTCTGTCTTGTTACTGCTGTTTCTCAAGCTGGCAGTGGGCTACTATCTTTTCACTTTAATACTTTGTGTTATATGTAAAGCTGGAAGTGGGCTTAGCCAATAATTATTTAGTTTGATATTATAAGAAATTCAGACTCATTATTTTAATGTTGCATTATATCTGTGAGTTATTTTCTCAACAAATTGTTGCTAAATTTCTCAAAATGGTCAGGTCTGAAAATGTTATGGAGTACAGCAAAGAAATAAATTCTCTTCTTGGGACTCGTAAGCTGTCTCCTCCTTCAATGATTGAAAACCCAAAGACAGTTATAAAGGTGGATATTTGATTTTTAAATTGGTTTTTATTTTTCTTTGTGATTACTGATATTGGGCCAAGTATGCTATGTGTGAATCTGTGAAAGCTTCCTTACATAATCAGTGTCTAAATACTACTTTTCACATAGAAATTTGAGGAGCCAAGCTATTTAAAAGCTGGATGGGAGCTAATGGAAATATTTTACGCCGACAAGCAATCTCACTCTTGGATCCCATAAAGGCTTGTTGATTGGTTACCTGTATGTATCTTCATTATACTCTTGTTTCATGACCTCAGTTTTGACAATTCTCTTTTTAATGTGAGGTATTTGACAATTTGAATTGATGATTTATTCTTCCCCAGGATTATGATAGCCTATTCAGTGGACCTCAGCCGACAGTCCATTCGAAGCTTGCCGATTTTCAAAAGGAACTTGTTACTATGCAGGTTTGATAGCATATACTCTGAAAACATAACCTGAAATATTTCAATTCTATTATTTGAACCATCTGTAGTTTTGATTAGGTTAGATAGCATGGAATATGTCATTTTGCAGGTTTGGTTTTCATAGTCAAAGTTAAGCTGGAATATGTTTTGAACTATGTGTAGTTTCGATTCGGTTAGATATCATGGAAATTAACTTCCCTTTGCACTATATTTTTTAGGCAGTTGAAGATGATCCTACCTACTGGGAAGCAATATCATCAGCAGTTGCAGTTGGCTGGCTAGACATTGCAGTAAGCATGGATATGCTTAGAGATTGCTCGGCTGTTAGCAGATTGGTTTTCTAATATTCACCATAGTCTGATTTCTATTTTGCAGGTGAAATTGTTGCGCTTGCACGGATCTTATCAGTTTAATCAGCTAGGGAATCGTGATGTTAGTAAGAACTTTGAGTATTATTTTAACAACGTGAATGTTAATCTTAACTCGTCCTTCTACTCTTATTTAGGGTCCAACATTTTCTTAAAACATCTATTTTAATTTTTTTAATTTTAGTATTTATTATGTCGTGTAGTCAAAATTTCTTGATAACTCATTGATCATATTCCATAATTATCCTTTTCTTTTCTGAGGTAGAATTGATTGTTAAGAGAAGGAATACAGGGATGAATAGGAAAATCTTTAAGTTATTTAAATATTGATTGGGGGAAGTTGAAAACCCTGTCTATGTTTTTTTCATAACCAACATACATAGAAATCTGGTAGGATAATTGTGCAGTCTGCTGTTTTCTTATGGAGGAGAACAGTTGGCAACTTAGAAACAAGGTGTTCATAGTGCGAGTAAATGAGAATGCTGAGATGGAATGTTGATAAACTGTAATCGGATACTTTTGAGATGCAGTACATTAAACTAACCCCAGTTGGAGATAAAATAAGAGAAATCATTTAAAGATGGTACACACACAACACAATGGTTAATTATTAAGCTGGAGAGCTTGGAAGAGAGAACATCAATATCATCGCTGAAGCTAGATTTCTTGCAGGGGTGTGGCATGCCCCAGGATCCCTTGAGGCCTTTCCATTTGGCCCTTGATATTTACGAAATTTGTGTTTTGGCTCATTTAGTTTTTTATTTGTTTGTACAGAATGTAACTGAGGTTAGTTGATAATAATATGGGGCCTAATTGAAGATGCAAAATGGGTTTTAACGGATGGAAATGGAAGAAACTAATCTGAATGTAGGAAGATTACGATGGCTAGGAATTAAATTAGACATTTCGTTTTATTTAATGAAGATTATTTATTTGTAAAAATTAATGCCTTAACTCGTTGTTGTACTGCTTGGTTGTTGGAGCAGACAGAGAATGGACTTGTAGAAGCAGTTGCTGTTCTCATTTCAAAAATGCCACGTATGCGTCCTGATTTAGCATATGGAAAGCTAGGTGAATGCTTTAGAAGCAAGCCTGATTTTATCAAGGTAGGTTAGGTCTTCTGGTGGTTCAGTTCATTAAAACCCTTCTTCCCTTACGTCTCGATGCACTTCACTTTCTAGGCATGGGAGAAATGGCGGGGACATATAACCAAGCTGGACTGCAGTGGATTCTGGCTAAAATGTGGTCATCAGCAGACAAGAGAAGGCTTGAAAAATATGATTCAAATCATGCTAGGAAACACGAGTAGTCTTTCTACTGCAACGTTTCATTGGATAGAGCTGTATATTGCACACTTCCTATACATCAGGCCTTTTAATATGGTCAGTTACTACTTCTATATTTTCATCTTTGAAAATTAAAGACATAGGTCCATGGAAGGCTAATGAGATACAACTTTCTAGCTTCAGTCCTTTATTGAAGAATCTGGCTTTCTGTATTTGTTTTTCTGGCACAGGGTTTAGAAAGCATGTACGTCCTAGCTCAGAAATGCATGGAGTTAAAACAAATGTCCAGTCCCCATAAGCTAATGGGACTTTTAACTGGAATTCTGGGAGAAAATGCAGAGGTGTGGAATGTGGATTGACACTGAAACTAATATTTATTAATTGTGTTTATCTGAATATACCGTCACCTGGTTGTTCTTCTTGTTCAGGTTGTGTTGGCAGAGTGCTCAAGATCCTTTGGCACTTGGTGAGCTTCAACTTTAGTTTGCTTCTAATCATTTTCTTCGTAGAAATGCGTGCTAGTCATTTTAAGTGGTTTTTCATTTTCCCCATTGTGGCTTTTAGAGGTGTTAGTTGTGGATGGCAGTGTAGAACATCAATATTACCAATAGTTATTGATGAGCAGTCACTTCTAAAAGCACCTGAGAACTAAATTTCTCATGTACGAACCCTCTCCCCCAAAATAAAAATAATAATACACACACACACACTATGCTCACATACACACATACACAAAATAATGATAAGACAACACTTGCTTTCATGTTATTAGTTAGTCATTGATTCAGCCTCCCAGACTTCTTGGATTAAGAAAGTTGGATCAATGTTAGACTGGGAGGATAGAAACAAAAACTAAAACAAAGATATTAGCACATGGTCTTCATTGTGCCCGTTTGATGAACTTGATGTAGTTCGCCATTATTCTTGGTAGGATGTGTTGTGGAATTGTTGACAGCCGGGAGCCCTCAAGCAGAAGTTCTTCTACGTGAAGAGCGCCAGAATCTGGGGGGAATCAGCATGGAGGAGCTCCATCGACTTGTCTATGCTCAAGTCCTATCTTCTCATGCATTAACTTGGCAAGTGAGTGCACTTGCCCATGAGAGTTTATGGCTATAATGGCTTTTGGACAATGTTATATATTTAGCACATGTTTAGTATTATGAAATTATTTCTTTTGGATATTAAGCACTTTGGGATTATTGTGGTATTGTTGATTTTGGAATGAAAAAGTTCTCTTTTTCATATACATAATTTCTAGAAATTGTGATTTAGTAAAAATATACCACCATTTTAGAAACTATTATATATATATATATATATATATATATATATATATATATATATATATATATATATATATATATATATATATATATATATATATATATATTATGGTTTAAACCGTAACAAATATTATAAAAAATATCAGCACTGTTTTATTATTACGGTAAATAAACTGACACATAAAAATATATGTTACGGTTCAAATACGGTCACAACCAAATATGTCGCACACAATTATCTGAGGTGACGTGTAAATAATCGTAATAAATATATCAATTGTGACGGTTATAACCATCACAAAAACGCGTAACATAACTTTTAAGCATATGACACAGTTTCTTTTGCATTGTTTCTGAACCGTAACAAAGATCGTCACAAAAAACAATTAAGACGGTTTACCACCCGGTAGGGATTGCAGTTGAAGCCTTTCACAATATGAAAGTCATTACCCTCACCAAGCAATACCCCTTCATTTCAAGATCGTCATGTTTGAAACCCCGTTTGGCCATCTCTAAAAGAAAGAGGGACTATCCTTGAGGCTCCCATAATTCAAGATAATTGATCGCCTCCAAGCTGAAAGAATGGCGGAATGCAAAGATCCACCCTAGGGACTGGCATAAGGTCACTCTCTCGAAAAAAAAGGGAGAGAAAGAAAAGTACAAAAAAAAATGATGATGAAAAAAAAAAAAAAAAGAGCCTAGTCCCTAGCAATTTTCTCAGAAGCAAAAAAAATAAGAATCCAGTTGTTTACTCAAAGGGAGTCTCAAAGCAAATAAAGAGACAACATGGATGTCCCCTCACCATTACCTTCAACCAATCTCAAGCCATCTTCTCACCTTTCAGAAGATATTCCCGTTACCATTACCCTTGTCTTTGGCCAAAGTCGAAGATTGACCTCTCATTCTTAGAGGCAATCAATCTCCTCGCAATAGAGATCCTAAACACATACTTGAGGCCAACCTCTCATCATTAGAGGTTCAGTCAGTAAAAAGCCCAGCCGACCTCTCATCTTAAGAGGTCATGATGTCCCAAATCACCCGATGGCCGATCGAAGCCTTGAAACACAGCTATGATTCCTACCGGATAGCAGTTTCATTCAAATTTCATCAGGATCTAAATCAAATGCTTCATTGCTTGCTTAAATCGGAGCCAAATCCATCTCGGCTCAAAAGATCATCAATCAGAGATTATGCAAATTCAAATCCAATCCATTTGGTACTTCATGAGAGCATATTTCATTTCTTCTCCATAAACACTTCCCGTGAATGCCTCACTGGGGCTTTGTATCAGTGTCTTTCATTGACACTCCAGGGAGACATGTTCTTCAATTCTCCAATTCTCAGAGATCCTCAAAATCCTCAAAGGTACTCAAAATCTCAAATTTTCACATTCCTCCTCTCTTCAATCGGGATAAGCCCGAACTACGGCGGCCTGAGCTCCTCACATTGAGGGGAACGTAGGCAACCAGAAATGGTCCGATCACAAACACATTCAAATCTCAGAAAATCCGGCCTCATCAAGGGCCGTCCCTATATACAAATCCCCTTTCCATCTTTCCAAATTTGATCCGTGATATTAGTTGGTTATCTCCTCATGATTAATCAAAATATTTGCTCATATCAGGATTAGTGGTTGAATAACCCGAACATCAATAAAGGGTTTTAAGCAGTTTTGTGATCATCACGAATAAGACAGATTTTCAAATGTCTCGACAAGTCTTCTTTTTCTACACCCTAGGAATTTAGAGCCAAACACTGTCCTTTGGTCAGCAGGGGCTTCCATACACTTTTCCACACCTTGTGATGCTTATACTCTCCCAAAAGAGTCGAACCCAAAGCGAGTGTGTTACCCAAAATCGGGATTCATTCCCACTTTTCAATAAATATGCCCCTGTAGGTATAGGTCTCCGAGTCTTTTCCAATGACTGATTGACTTAGGAGGGTTAACCTTGTTCCGTAGCATGGCAACTTGTCACCCTGGGGCTGCACCAGACTTGGTCCGCGGCTTATTCGGAAGTCTGCCTCATGGATTCATAAATGCCTGAGGATTTCATCAAAAACAGGGGTTACCTCCTGATGGAGGAAATCTCCCCCTTGTAATAAAAACCGAGCAAGTGTACTCACTACCGGTGTAGCAGTATGCACGAGCAGGGGTCGAATCCACAGAGACTCGTTGGTAAACAAATAAAGTAAAAGCAGTGAATTTAGTAACCACAGTTTATAGATTTGATTTAAAATTAAAAGTATAAAATAAATAACAAAAACTAACTAAACTAGTAAACAGATTATGAGCAGAGATTCGTAGATTGGATTTCGCTTTACCATCATTCTATGCATAATTTTACTTATAAAACATCAACTCAACTTCTAGGATTCATTCACTTTAGCTAGGATCGGCACGGTTAGGTGGCCGGATTACAATCCTAAACACTCTCTTAATATTGTAGTTTCTATTACGGCACCACAATATACCAAGAGTACATTAAGCACGAAAGAATAAAAAAGGGACCCTAACTTTGATCAGTTTCTATTACGGCACCGATTAAAGTTATTCAATAAATAGTGGTCTATGTATAAATCGCCCAAATTAATGGCTCGATAAATACCCAATTATTCAAAGATGAGTTCGTATCTTAACATACATCTCAAATCTAAGAACATGGAATTACAAACTATTATTGAACTAGAAGGAATCAAATTGAAAGAATTAAAACTTCATTGCATAGAAATCCGGTGAAGATCAAACCAATCTACAAATCTAAGAAATTAGCTACTCATAATTTACAATAATAAAAACCTGGAATATGATGAATTATTCGTCTCTCTCAAAGAGTTGTTAAAGAAAAACATAAACATCCGATTTTTAAAACTAAAGGTGGGCTGTGAATATATAGATACTAGGGAAAAAATCTATAGACAAAAGCTAAGAAAAGTCAAGAACGCCCTTCATTAAATCGTAAAAACTATTGCTGATGACGGGCTCAGCGCGGCCGCTCTGGAGATGAGCGCGACCGCTCTGAGTGGCAGAGAATTTGGCTTGAGTTTCGTCTCTTGAGCGCGGCCGCTCTGGTATGCAGAATCTGGAGCTCGAATCTGTTTCATTCTTTCTTTGCTCCACTCCACTCCAACTTTACTCCTTGCACTTTTTAGCCATAAAATACACCTTTTCTCTTTATACCCTGTACTCACTAAATACTCACAAACCATATCACATATACATAAAACTCGGGAATCAAACACAAAGAAAGCCTAAAAGTGCATCATTTGGATGGGTAAATACACATCCATCAAACACCCACAAACTAACCTTTTGCTCGTCCCGAGTAAAACAAAACTAAAAGAAGTAAAATAAAGCTACTCTAAATACTAATAATAAAACATTAAAACAAAATAATTATTTTTGGGATGTTCTATCACAGATGAGTCATTGGCCATACAAGTCTCAGATTCTCACCAACACACATAATCAACAAGTGCCACCGCAGTTAAGGGATTACAATCACATTGATGCATAAAACTCACAATTTTCCACCGCGGCATGAATGATGAATGAATTATGGGAGATCACTGCCAACAACCTAAGATTGTTTATGGATTCACTAAGCGATGCTCTAAATCAATATGTCATAGACCGTACAACCCAAAAAAAGAACACTCATATGCATATTTACACGATTGTCAACCCGGTTACTCGATATTGAAAGAATGATATGGCTTAAAAGTTAAGTGCGACAATTCGCGAGGGCTAGGTTCATGGTTACAAATGAAGGTAAGGACATACGAAAATAAGAAAGTGAAACTAGAAAGTCTTCTTTTAACAATACATCCTCACTTTGATGATAATTCCTCCGCTCACCCTTATTACTTCCCAATGTGCCAACCCACAAACTAAAACTTTTTCTTACATCGACATGGGGTTGAGCACATTCCTTTACTTTCTTTGGTCACCTTGAAACATAATTTCCACTTTGATAAGGGCAAGTCTTCACTTTTTCTTCTTTTTCTTTTCAAGTTAGAGCTCTTTTTAAGCCTTTTTGTCTCCCTTTTCTTTTGAAGCTTTACATTGATACGACTCATGAAGAATGATGCGCTTTCATATTTTTTTTTTACTTGCCCCTCTTCAATACTTTACACTCCCCTTTTCATCCCTTTTCTTTTTTTTTTTCACATTTTTTACCACAACAAATCCTCATTCATTCCCTAGTTTCACTTTCTTTTAAAAGGTGAGAAAATAATGTATAAGTTTAGAAGGTAGGATAATATGGGTACAAATGAAGGCGAATGGTGGTCTTTGAAATTATCTCACTTTATGGGATTCCATTCTTAGTTAAGCTCAAAAAGGGTTCTAGCGGAAAAAATATTTAGTGACTAGAAAGTTTAAGGCTCACAAAAAGGGATTCAAAGAATAGCCATATATATCAAGTAACCTATTGACGTGTTATTGACAATCATGCAAACATGTTCTAGGGACCCCGAGAATACACAAAGTGATCCCATAAAAGGCACCTAAGTTGATGACAATGACCAAGAATATGATACGGAAGTGAGAAGTGGTGAAATCATGATTTAAATGTTTCAATGCAATCCCAATCACCACACTTATAATAGCACATGTGATTTTCAAATTAAAGCACACTCTAATCATCACAGACTTGGGCCAACATCCCAACTATGAAAAGAACAAAATTTTTAAATTTTTCTATTTTTTTTTTGGAGGGTGACACTATATACACTCCCCTATAAACCCACAAACTCGGAGAGATGTCTACCCCCAAACTCAAAACATGCTATGTCCTCAGAGCAAAGAGAACAAAAGCGTGCCTTGGGCTCAATGGACGACATTGCACGACTAAACAGTAATTAACATAAAAATAAAACATACCTCATTGGGTTGCCTCCCAAGCAGCGCATTTGGTTAAAGTCGTTCGCCCGACTATGGTCCCTATCTTACTTGGCCTTAGCTTTGCGGCCTTTGGACCATCTCTTTTCCTCACGGGCACAAACGCCCTTCTCTTTCCAATTCAGCTCTCCATTGTCAGCAAGTAGGGGTAAAGCCAAATTTATTTTTAAAACTTTACGCTTGTGCTTACCCCTCTTTCTTTTCCTTTTATTGGGGTTTCCTCCCCCAAACTCAACCTTTTCCACAACCTGCGAAACACCATCCTCACAACCAAGATCAAGAGAGTTATCGTGAACAAAAATAGTAGCAAATATAGAATCAGATAAATCACTATAACTCTCCTCACTAACTTTACGTTTTGAAGGCCCTTGTGGTAGATGTGATGGAATCGACTCTTTATGGGAGTCGTGTGGGGAGTGATACGACCCGTTACTCCTAGAGTATTGGTCGGCTTTAATGTTACTAGCCAAGGGGCACACGTCCGCATTATCCCCACTTTTCTCACATCCATTCACATCATCTTTAAAAATTGGAAAATCGGTTATGGCTCCTACAAAACCATCTTTGGGGGAGGGTTTCTTATCATTTTTAAGCATACAAAACTTACATTCCTCCCCCATACCTCTCAAGGACACCACCCCTTGACACACATCAATGGTGGCCTTAGTGTCAAACATAAATGGCCTCCCAAGCAGAATGGGAGTTTTCAGTTGATCCTCACTTGATCCCTCCATGCACATCACATAAAAATCAATGGGGATAATGATTTTATCAATTTTAACCAACACCCCTTCAATAACCCCTAAAGGTCTTTTGATTGAGAGATCCGCCAATTGCAAGTCTCTCATGGGGGTTTCAACTCACATACCCCCAAACTTCTAAAAACATGAAAGGGCATCACATTGACACTTGCCCCAAGATTCAATAAACCTTTAAAATTTTGACCCCCTAAAGAAATTGGGATAGTGAAGCATCCGGGGTCTTTTTGAACATGTTTAACCTTTTCATCCTCATTAACATCATCATTATTATCACAACAATCAATATTATCAAGAGAAGATAGAAATACCTCCTCAATTTCCTCACTTTCATCCCACACTGTTGTGATTGACTTTGCTTGCTCAGGTGGGTGTTTCTCTTTCATTAGTTCTTGGGCAACCTTCACAAGTTGCTCTACTTGTGTGCCCATCTTTTCAATTGCAGCTTCTGTATTTCTATTACTTTGCTGCACCTCCATCCTTAACTGCTGGACTGCCAGCTCCCAAGGCTCTTTATCATGTTATCCAGGTGGTGGCACATGAAGAGGTTTTGCTTGCTGATTATGATGGCCACCCCATGAATTGTAGTTACCGTATGGGTTGTCTTGGGGTGGTGATCTTGGTACATATCCATTGAACGCATGTGCCTGTTCAGGATTATAAAAGAAATTTGCTGCACTTGGACACATATTAGTAACATGAGTTGATAGACCACAATTTGCACAATAATCAGTAATAACATTGGCACCAGCAGAAGTGCCACAAGCAGTCAATTTATCAAATTTATTATTTAAAAGTGCAATCTGCTTTGAAATATTATCACTAGCATTCAATTCAAGTACCCCCCCTTGTTTTACCCCTCGAACTCTTTTGTTGAGAATTAGAACTCAACATCTCAAATAAAGCTTTAGTCTCGTCCGGGGTCTTGGCTCCTATCGAGCCTCCAGCAGCATTGTCAACTATTGATTGACCATTTTCATTCAAGCCATCATAAAAGGCTTGGTTCAGTGAGGGTAATGTAAAATTATGCTGAGGACATTGTATTAACATTGTATTAAATCTTTCCCATGCCTCATGAAAGGGCTCCCCCACATCTTGGGAAAATGTCATCAATTTCTGTCTAAAACCAGCCAAAAGATGATGTGGGTAATATCTTTTAAGGAACACATCTTGTAACTCTACCCAAGTACTGATGCTGCTCGGTGCAAGCATCATCAACCATGTTTTAGCCACTCCCTTAAGGGTGTAAGGAAAACACTTTAATCTAATTTGCTCCTCAGTCACTCCTTGTCTTAGCAAAAATTGAGCAACAACAATAATATACTCTTTAAGGAACGTAAGTGCATCCTCACCAGGCAATCCTTGAAATCTTGGCAACATGGCAAAGTATTGTCCTTTGACCTCTAGATTTTTGGCTGCATCGGACATCACTATGCAAGAGGTAGATGTGTCTACCCGAGGTCTAAGGAAATCATTCATAGTTTGTGCCGGTGGTTCTGCCATCTCGGCTTTCTCTTCCTCTACCTCGGTGGTGGAGGGTTCTGATTCGGTGTCCGAATCTGAGAAAAGGGGATTAAAGAGGGGATCGCCCTCAAATACTTCCTCAAGAAGCTTAGTGTCTTTAGCTTTATTATGTCTGTTTATGTTGTCGTTCAATGACACCAATGTAGGCTTCAAAGAACGACGACCCTGCATTCACTACCTAACCTACTTGTTTACTTGCAACAAGTCCCCGGAAACGGCGCCAAAAACTTGATGGAGGAAATCTCCCTCTTGTAATAAAAACCGAGCAAGTGTACTCACTACCGGTGTAGCAGTATGCACGAACAGGGATCGAATCCACAGAGACTCGTTGGTAAACAAATAAAGTAAAAGCAGTGAATTTAGTAACCACAGTTTATAGATTTGATTTAAAACTAAAAGCATAAAATAAATAACAAAAACTAACTAAACTAGAAAACATATTATGAGCAGAGATTCGTAGATTGGATTTCGCTTTACCATCATTCTATGCATAATTTTACTTATAAAACATCAACTCAACTTCTAGGATTCATTCACTTTAGCTAGGATCGGCACGGTTAGGTGGCCGGATTACAATCCTAAACACTCTCTTAATATTGTAGTTTCTATTACGGCACCACAATATACCAAGAGTACATTAAGCACGAAAGAATAAAAAAGGGACCCTAACTTTGATCAGTTTCTATTACGGCACCGATTAAAGTTATTCAATAAATAGTGGTCTATGTATAAATCGCCCAAATTAATGGCTCGATAAATACCCAATTATTCAAAGATGAGTTCGTATCTTAACATACATCTCAAATCTAAGAACATGGAATTACAAACTATTATTGAACTAGAAGGAATCAAATTGAAAGAATTAAAACTTCATTGCATAGAAATCCGGTGAAGATCAAACCAATCTACAAATCTATGAAATTAGCTACTCATAATTTACAATAATAAAAACTTGGAATATGATGAATTCTTCGTCTCTCTCAAAGAGTTGTTAAATAAAAACATAAACATCCGATTTTTAAAACTAAAGGTGGGCTGTGAATATATAGATACTAGGGCAAAAATCTGTAGACAAAATCTAAGAAAAGTCAAGAACGCCCTTCATTAAATCGTAAAAACTATTGCTGATGACGGGCTTAGCGCGGCCACTCTGGAGATGAGCGCGACCGCTCTGAGTGGCAGAGAATTTGGCTTGAGTTTCGTCTCTTGAGCGCGGCCGCTCTGGTATGCAGATTCTGGAGCTCGAATCTGTTTCATTCTTTCTTTGCTCCACTCCAACTTTACTCCTTGCACTTTTTAGTCATAAAATACACCTTTTCTCTTTATACCCTGTACTCACTAAATACTCACAAACCATATCAAGTATACATAAAACTCGGGAATCAAACACAAAGAAAGCCTAAAAGTGCATCATTTGGATGGGTAAATACACATCCATCACCTCCAGTTCCTAATAATTTCTCCATACAGGGGCTTTGTCAGAAAGGGATCGTGTGTACATGGGAGCTTTTGTGCAGATTCTAGAGCTCGCTTTACAATCTCGATCCTTGAGGCTAGCTTTGAACTTGAGGTTTACTTCATGAGGGGCTGCTGTAATTCTTGCCCTGGGCCAAGGTGATGTTTTGAGACAAATTTGAAGCTTGGTTGGGAAAACCTGTCAGTAAGGCTGCTTCTGTCCCGCGACAGAACTTGCCCTCTGTTGTCCTGAGCCGTGCGACAGAACTTGCCCAACATCAGACATCAGCAACCTGCATTCAGTTCTTACCAGGGCACTCCCCGACTTGTAAATTGCTGCGAATATTAGCCCCCCACTTCGCAAACGCATGGGAGAGGGATCATTCATCCCACATACACATTTACCTCATACATACACAATCAAGCCATCATTCCATATACACACTCAACATATAAACCATATACACACTCATCATAACCATCACCCTACCAACTTTCATTTCCCAAAGTGAGATGGACTTGTGCAATAACGAAAATAACAATGTAAATCAAACTAACAAATAACTTGTTCAAATCTTGTTCAGAATAGTGCATAGAATTTAGCCTAGCCTAGAGTGTTTGGTTCCTACGGGGTACAATAAGCAATAAGTCATAAATCTGATCTAAAGGCTACTCTGAACCATCTTCATCATCCTCCGAATCATCTTCCTCATCATCCTCCTCATCGTCATCCTCGGCCTCCTCGGGCTCGTCATCAGGATCGTCAGAAGGTGCCTCGTATGCCACGGGCCCCATGCTATAATAGTCGTCTGGCTCAGTGATCACAGTGGAGGCAAGCTCGTAATCAGTGGCAGTCTCATCACCATCGTCATCACCATCGTCACTGTCATCATCATCATCATCGCTCTCGATGGGTCTGCGAAGAGGCACATTTGCATTCTTTGTCCGAGGCCTCGGTCCGCTAATGCCCCCGCTGGTGCCCACATCACCAAAATGGCCCTTCTTCTTTCTTGGCTGACCGGGAGGAGAGATGTTTATCGCATCCTGAGACCGACAATGGTTTTTCCAATATCTCATGCCTTTCTGGAGCTTGCCAATCATGCCCACAGCGCCGGTAAAATCCCGAGTAAGATGCCTGTAAGCTTGGGCCGACACCTGTTACAAACATCACAAATAAATATCAGAATGCAGTTCTTGATGGCAGAAAGGAATGCAAGCAGTCTAAAAGAAGTCTAAAAGAGGCAGGGGGCAGTTCTTACTGATCTAGAACCCCGCGGAAGCTACAGACGAGGATGAGTCTGTGACATGTCAATATGAGCTCTCCGTGTACGGACGCCACCCTGATAATCAATGTAAGTCGGGGGTAGTGGAGGTCTGGCTACATGTCCAGTAGAGGGCCCCGCACCCTGAACATCATATCCAGCTCTGACCTGGGGGGACCGCAGCCTCGTAGCCATATACAGAGTGTAATCTCCATCTCGGGCAAAGTGATGGGCCGCCACGCCTACAATCAAAGTATCTACATTATCCAGCTGGCGGGGCAACCACATCCTAGCTGGAGGATCCTCGGGGACTCAAGCATGCATATGGGACCTGTGCTGTCTGAACACTCTCTCTGCCAAGTACAGGGCATCTCCGGTCAGGCCCACAAAAATCTTGCGGCACGCGGTCAAATAAAGCACATAATCCAGATCCTCATCCTGTTACCTCTCAGCCCATGGGAACAAGGAGAGACTGTGGGGAGCTCCTCTCAGCAATGGCATCATATCAGCATACGAGGCAGTCACTCTACCCCTCGATCCAGATGCCCGAGTCTGCTTCCTGGCATCTTTAGTCCAGCGTCTGAGTGCAGGATAAGTATCGGCTGGAAACTCATCCTGGACCCTCCAAGGATAGCAGCTGAACACCTCGTAAGCCCAAGCCTGCAAAAGACAAAATCAGACAAGGTCAAAAACAAAGATGATAGCTATTGATGCAAATGTGTGTGCAAAGAAAGGCAAGGGTGAAGAGCTACCTCAAAGGCCATCTGACAGCAGTCAAAAGACTTAGCCTCCCCCCGGCTAATGTCATCTAGGGCCAAATACAGCTCAGCCAGCCCGGCCTCTCCCCAGGACAAATTACTAACATTCCCCCAATTCCTCAAAAGCTCCAGGAGGGCAGTCAAAGCAGTGGAAGCCCCATTGGGGAATAGCATATCAGAGAATCCGACCCAGACAAAGGCCCTAGCCAGCCGCTCAGCCCTAAGCCGGCTATCCTCGGAGCCATCAAAGATAGGAGGGTATGCTCGGCTCTGCGCCTCAATCGCTCCATGAATCTCTCCCAGCTCATATCCGTTGCCCTTCCTATCCCGGAGAGCAAACCCAACCAACTCCATCATCTCACCATCACCCAAGGGCTCGGGCTCATGGACAGGCTCGACAGCAAAGATAGGCTGACCGGTGAACGGCAACCCAGTAATGACTGCGAAGTTGTAAGGGGTGACTGTGGCCTCGCCCCAAGTGAAGTGGAAAGAGTGGGTAGTCTCCCACCAAAACTCGCGAAAGGCCTTCATCAGCTCCACACTCCTCTTTGTGTCGCCAATGGCCTGTGCCATCTCAAAAAACTGCCCAAGTCCGGCTGCATATACCAAGCCTTTAGGCGAATGCGCCTCAGCCGCACTGCCAGGCAGGCTCCTCCAAAGCCGTCCAATGACCTCCGACGATCCCCGAGTGCGTAGCCCCTGCAGGTAAACACAGCACAGAGGTATCAGAATTATCTCAGTCAATTACATATCATCATGTTTTGAATGCAATCATTGTTCTTTGGGTCCATCCCAATTGTTCAAAAATAATGGGTCCGTCCCAATATTTTCACAAAAATAATGGGTCCATCCCAATCTTTACAAAAATCATGGGTCCCTCCCAACCTTTTCACAAAAGTCGTTATCTTTGGGTCCGTCCCACGTTTTTCCTCAAAATCATCATTATTTCTTTGGGTCCGTCCCACTTTTATGTACAAAATCAATGGTTTTCATCTTGGGTCCATCCCATATTATTTACAAAATTAGTTTAGACCCAATTCATGCATTTTAACATTACAGTCATGGCAATTTCTGTTTTCTGAATAATTATCCCAAGCATGCAAAATTTTAGAAAAAATTCAAAAAAAAAAAATTCAAATCTGTGAATGACGAGTTTGGCAAGATTTTTACCTCAGCTTTTCTACCGACCGAGGTATGTTTATCCTCCTGTGGGTAGAAATGTCCTCGCGGAGCTTGAGGAACAAAGGGCCGGAAGTTCCTCTTTATTTTCTTCCTTCGATCCGCCAACTCTGCTTGTTGTTCCGCCTTCTTTGTCGGGCGTAGACGGGGAGGCATTGTGGCAAGACGATTTCGAGTTGCTTAGATGAAATTTTAATCAAAACCCTAGTTTTTCCCTCTTTTCTCCTCTCTTTCTCTCGAAAAATGCTTGGTGTTGTGTTCAAAATGACGACTGCTCGTGTATTTTATTAAGTCTGTCCGCCTGGCTTGTAGAGCCGTGCGTCACAACAGGCCCATGGGGCTGGTTTTCCAATTTTGCCCCTGCAGCTTATTCCCCCTTTCACCCTATGACTGATTTTCCAATTTTACCCATATGGCTCATTTTATTACTTTTGCCCCTGGCATTTTCAATAATCAAAAAATTCTCGGGTCCGTCCCTCAAGTCAAAATTTCTCGGGTCTGTCCCTCAAGTCAAAAAATCCTCTGGTCCGTCCCTCAAGTCAAAATTTCTCGGGCCCATCCCTCAAGTCAAAATTTCTCGGGTCCATCCCTCAAGTCATCAACAAAGCCCATTTGCACCGGCACGTCTTCAACAAAGCCCGCTGCACCGACACGTCTTCAACAAAGCCCGCTGCACCGGCACGCCTTCATCAAAGCCCGTTTGCACCGGCATGTCTTCATCAAAGCCCGTTGCACCGGCACATCTGCATCAAAGCCCGTTTGCACCGGCAGATCTTCATCCATGCCTGTTCCACACGGCAAGTCTTCACCACAGCTACAGGTAAGCACAGCAAAGGTATGAAAGCATATCTCATTCAACCACAAGTCATTATGTTCTTGGCATTATCTCCGTTTCCTTATGATTGCATAGCACCAAGCACATTCTCTTGGCTACACGTCCTCACCACGAGGCAGCCATCCATTCCATTGGCTACACGTCCTCGCTCCGAGGCAGCCATCCATTCTCTTGGCTACACGTCCTCGCTTCGAGGCAGCCACACTTTCCATTGGCTACACGTCCTCATTCCGAGGCAGCCACACTTTCCATTAGCTACACGTCCTCGCTCCGAGGCAGCCAAAATTTCCATTGGATACACGTCCTCGCTCCGAGGCAGCCACACTTACGTCCTCGCTCCGAGGCAGCCGCACTTTCCATTGGCTACACGTCCTCGCTCCGAGGCAGCTGCACATTCCATTGGCTACACGTCCTCGCTCCGAGGTAGCCACACATTCCATTGGCTACACGTCCTCGCTCCGAGGCAGCCGCACATTCTCTTGGCTACACGTCCTCGCTCCGAGGCAGCCGCACATTCTCTTGGCTACACGTCCTCGCTCCGAGGCAGCCGCACATTCTCTTGGCTACACGTCCTCGCCACGAGGCAGCCATCCATTCTCTTGGCTACACGTCCTCGCCACGAGGCAGCCATCCATTCCATTGGCTACACGTCCTCGCCACGAGGCAGCCATCCATTCTCTTGGCTACACGTCCTCACCACGAGGCAGCCATCCATTCCATTTGCTACACGTCCTTGCTTTGAGGCAGCCGTACATTCTCTCGGTCACATGTTCTCACTTCCTTGAACTACGATCTGGCTTGATTTCCTCTTAGGGATATGTAGGAATCCTTTCCCAAAAAGGTCCAGCCATCCAACCTCATCAGTCATTTTCCTCCATCTGCCATATCCCCCGCAGGTCCGGCAGTTTGACCACTCTGGTCCATTCTTCCCATCAGCCGCTCATTGGGCTTGGGACTTTTCTTATCGACAACCTCACTTCTTCCATAAGTGACGTTGCCGAGGGGCTCTATAAGTACCCCAATCCAATTCGCGACCCTTTATAAGTGCCTTTTAATACAATAAAATTGCACTAAGGGCGTTTTGGTAAATTTCCGGTCCATTTCGAGACTTCTGGGAACTTTTTATAAGTTTCTTACAAAGGAAGTACTTTTAAGTCATTTCTCCCTGCAAAAGGACCTACAGGGAATTAATTGTTTTGGACCTATACAGAATTATCAAAGAAAGGTCCAGAATACACCAACTTGCATGTTTCCAGAAGGAAAACGGTTATGCCCCCTTTAGCCTTGCGACAGAACAAGCCATGGCGATCATTCCAGGCTGCCACCTTGCATGTTCTAGAAGGAAAACGGTTATCCTTGTTTAGCCGTGCGACAGAAGTAGCCACTTCCCATGCAGCTATAAATAAGACCCTTCTCCTTCTCATTTGAGATCCTTTTTTTTTAGCTCCCTAAGGTTACTCTGTCAAAATCACGCCAGAAACCTCTTTCTCCCCTCATTCCTACCCAAACAAACACCAATTCCTCCCAATTCTCTCATCTCCCTTCACAAACTACACAAGTTCTTCTCCATACATCCATACACATCATTGAGGATCCAATCCTCCCTAGTTCCTGAGCTTAGATCCAGTTCCAGAAGCTGATTGAAGGTTCCTTATACTGACTTGGTATAAGGAAAGTGGACTACAAGGGTAACGATTTCTATCCCTTTCTCTAGCTCTCTCCATTTTTCTCTTTGATCCATCATGCACAAGATGCATATGAGATCCAATCGCAATCTCTCTGTTTAAATTCTCTAATGATGTAGATCATTGCATGTTATTGCTTGGTTTCATGGTATAAGTTTGATATATTGGTGCATGTTCATCAAGAGAGTGTGGATCTCCCATATCCACACCCTCTTAAATGTTGTTTGTTGAATTCCATGTTCTCTGAGTTCAATACATGATGCAATTGGATATTATGGTTACTTGATATTGTTGTGATTTGAGCCTTGTAAAACCTCTGCAAGGTGGCCACTAGTGTCACGCGACACAACTTACCACCTCAGGTCCTGTGTCACGCGACACAAGTAGCCCCTTGTAGAAGGTTCATTTCAGTTGTATGTTCTATTCAATCCTCATTGTAAGTGGGATGTGGCCTCCGTTATCAAATGGTTCACAAGTTGTAGTTCCTCAGTTTTATCAATAAAAGCAAAGCATATTTGTCATAATTTGTTTCACACCTTTGCACACACTTATGAATGATTGGATGTTATTTTGTAGAAAGACTGGTATTACGAGGCGTGTTGGGTGAACTCTCGGTTCTTCCCAACACGTAACCTGACCCCCGAACCCTTTTCTCTATTTTCAAAGGTTTTTCAAAGTGTACCTTAAACATGGCGTGGCGACTCCCAAAAATCATTATTTTCATAAACAAATTTCGGCGAGTGTACATTCAGTCGGACGGTAAAAGTCGAATGACACGGCGTCACATTGAGCGTTGTTGCATAAGTTGTGCAAGTCAAAGTCAAAGTCAATGTCGGGTCAAGATCTTGCCAATTTTTCCTTGACGGAATTTCGGTAGAGCTTCGCTTGCGCGAAAGATCTTGATTTTTTTGGCACGGACTCGGGCTCGACTCTTACGTATCCCATGCGGGTCAAAGTCGAAGTCAATGCCGGAGTCAAGATTCTGCCAATTTTTCCTTGGCGGAATTTCGGCAGAGTTTCGCTTGCGCGAAGTGTTGGTGTTATGCCCTAGGCCTATGGTTGATAGACTTATGTGTTGACATTATTTATTATTATATGAAATGTTTATCATTTGATTATTATATTTTTTGCATGTTTGTTTATAATAATCTCCGTCCCTAATTATTATGTGAATAATTAGTATAAATGTTAATGGATAATCATATGATGATTATATGCATGGAGATGCACGTTAAATTTATGGGTACTTGTTAGAGAACAAGTGACTGGACTTGACCCGTAAGAGACTTATGTCATGGTCAAATGTCATAATTAAATCTCATATGCTCACTTAATTTAGTCCCTAGATCTGAGATTATCATGACCTTACATATGATGAAAGTCATGTTTGATTTTAGTCAAACGATATCTTAACACGATATTTATAAAGGCTAATTTTGGCATGATCGGAATCATGATGGGAAGGATGATAAGTCAAGATGGAATTTGTCCCTCGAAAGAGAGATGTTTTGCTTGGGCCCCTCGATGAGTGATAATGATGAAAGTGTATGGCCATACCCCAATTCTATTGGATTTTCATTATACTCAAGATCGAGAAAGCATTGAACAAAGTACAAGTTGACATGGACCATGACTTGTGTTCAATATAACATCGTGAGACAAAGGGAGAAATGGAAGTGTACCATTGGAAATGTGAACTCTTACGTTATATTATTTGGATAGACATAATGGCTTGCTAGAGTCCGCTTATGTCTTATGAGGGTCGATATGATCGAGTTCATTGCCAACATAATAAATCCTATTGGGTCACACACAATTGGAATGAATTTGATAAACCAAGGGAAGAATGATTGAGAAACTCTTTATCAGTCTTGCTTGGTCATGCGACAGAACCAGTCCATGGGACTCGTCTGGTCGTGCGACACAACAAGTCCTCAGAGGCGGTTTGAAGACTGGTTTCCTAGGAAACATATTTTATACTAATGTAGTATAAATATGAAGGTCTGTCAACCCAAAAACCCTAGCCGAAATTCACAAAAGAAAATCACAATATTCTCAATATTCTTCCAAGGTTTAAAGGATCTAGCAATCTTCAAGAAGAGTTCTTGGATTCATTCAAAGGTGTGGATACCGAAAGAGGGTCTTCGCTCATTCATTGATCAAGGCCTAGAGTTCAAGCAATCTGAAGAACGAAGTTTGTGATTCGAAATCACATTGTTAAAACGTTCGATAGCTCAAGAACGGAAAGCGTTCAAGGTTGGTTTTATCTATCTCATAGTATTCAAATTAATTGTATAGAACGGATCCTAGGCTCTTTGGGTTTTATGTTATTAGATGCTTAATTCCGCTGCGCATGGACCCGTAAAACCCAACAGTGGTATCAGAGCCCCGTTCGTATCATTAAGATTGAATTAACATGCTAGAAAAGTGATATAAATTGTTTATATGTTCTTTTGCATGTTTATATGCAATAGATTGATTGTTTTTGAAACAATATGCCTAAGTTGTGTTCTAATGATATTGAATTAAATCTGTTAAAAGTCATTTACATGATTTAATTGCTCTGTGATTTAGAATTGATGTAATCTGCAAATCTGCTAATATGGCTTCATGGTGTCACGCGACATAGTAGGTCTATGTCACGCGACAGATCATGGCTGATGGCCTCTCTAGGTTGTGCGACATATCGTGACTCTGTGAGTCTCTGTCACGCGACAAAATAAGCCCAATCTAGGCAAAATCAGTTTGTTGAACAATCCTGCTAATCTGTAAATGTGTTTACAATCTGATATGTTTATGCATTAATCTGGATGCTATAAATTTATGGAAATAAAGTTTATAGGGCTATGCTAGATTAATTCTTCGATTATGCATGCTTAGTTAATTAAAATATGATTTTATTAATTGTTGCGATGCATGTATTATGTGTTCTTACATGTTAAGAATCTTGTTAGATGTTTAGTTGAAACATTATGTTGTAATTTCCTAATTGTTTAGATTTAAACATTGAAATTTTGATTTTATGATTGTTTATGAGAAACAAGTCATTTTACGCAAGATTTAAAAGGAAATTGATTGTTTATATAAAGTGTTGATTATGTTGCAAATCAGATCTGATTTCTGATTGTGCATGTCTAGGAAAGTTCTGTCGAAGGAGAGATTTGGTACTTAAGTAGTCCTTGTGGCTCACCTATCTTCCTGGGAACTTACCTGGTGCACGATTATGATTATCTTTGCTGATACGCTTATAATCTACTTTAAAGAACCTTCATTCAACTTTTAAGTTCTTTATGCCAATTCATGATTAAAACACTTGAGACCATTCGGATAGTTTTGGGTGGGCTTGCCATAGCAAGGTACTTTGATTCTATTCGTATGCGAGCAAGATGAGGAAATGGTGGTTCCTTAACGTTTAAAATGAATGAACTTAATTGGGTTATCAAAATGGTTTTGGACCCAAGGCATAAGATGAGATTAAAATATGCTTAGACATATGATGTCTTGAATAAATCTCATAAAAGATCTAAGAGTCATATATGTGATATGATTGATGTTTCTACCTAATTAATTTAATTTTGAGCGGTTTGCCATAGCAAACTTGAAATTAAATTAAAGTTGGATCTTAGCCCATTAAATGTATATTATGCTTATTTGCATTGGAAGGTGTATAATTTAGTGGGAGCATTTATTTGTTATAAATGCATTATGCTTTTCATATAATATGTGTTACTTATATGTGCTCATATTTTATGCATATCTTTTTGTAGAATAAATGGCATCAAACAATAATCATCTGTCATACGCGATACGTCCTTGAGAAGGAAAAATTGGAAGAGAACGGTACAAACTATATGGATTGGATCCGTAGCGTGAGAATTGTTCTCAGGCAAGAGGAGAAATTGTACGTTCTCGAGGAACCTATTCCACCTGAACCTGTTGCCAATGCTACTAGGGCAATGAGGGACCAATATCTGAAACACAAGCGTGATTCCACTGATGTTGGTTGCCTCATGCTCTCCGCCATGTGCAAGAGCCTTCAGAAGGATCTTGAGCACTTGGGGACAGTTGATCTCAACAATCGACTGATGGAAATGTTCCAAGTTCAAGCTAGGCAAGAAAGGTACAACACAGTTAAGGCCCTAACCTTATGCAAGATGAGTGAAGGGCAAGCTGTTGGTCCTCATGCTCTAAAGATGAAGGGCCACATCGAGCATCTTGAAAGACTCGGTTTTCTGATTAGCCAAGAGTTGGCTACTGACTTGATATTGAATTCATTGCCCGAAGGTTTTAGTAATTTTATAATGAACTATAACATGGGGAACATGAATAGGAACCTTTCCGAGTTAGTTCAAATGTTGAACACTGCGGAAACTAATATCGTCAAAAGGAAAACTGCCGATCAAGTGTTGATGGTTAACAAGGGGAAGGGTTTCAAGGGTAAAGGAAAGGCAAAAGTTGCTAATCCGAAGGCAAATGTTGCCAAACCCAAAGAGGGTGCCAAACCCAAAGAGGCTAAGCCCAAGTCCCAAGAGGACGCAGTCTGCTTCCATTGCAATGAGATTGGTCATTGGAGGAGAAACTGCACAAAGTACAAGGAAGCGCTGAAGAAGAGCAAAGGAGTTGCTTCGACTTCAGGTATCTTTGTTATAGATATATTCCTATCTACTTCTAGTTCTTGGGTATTGGATACCGGATGTGGAACTCACATTTGTCTAAATGTGCAGGGTCTAAAGAACAGAAGGATGCTTGAGCAAGGTGAAGTGGACCTACGTGTGGGGAATGGAGCAAGAGTTGCTGCATTAGCCGTAGGAACTTATGAAGTTACTTTACCTAGTGGACTAATACTTGTTTTGAACAATTGTTATTACGTTCCAGCTTTAAGTAGGAATATTATTTCGATTTCATGTTTGGATAATGAAGGTTTTAATTTTCTTATATGTGATAAGAAATTTTCTATTTACAAGAGTGATATGCATTATTGTACTGCTATTTCATTCAATGGCCTATATATCCTTGATGTTGAAAATCGTGATAATGATATCTATAATATTAACAAGAAATCTAAACCCAATGATGTAAACCACACTTACTTATGGCATTGTCGTCTTGGCCATATAAATGAGAAACGCATTTCCAAACTCCACAAAGATGGATTTTTGGACTCACATGATTATGAATCATATGAGACATGTGAATCTTGTTTACTTGGCAAGATGACCAAGGACCCATTTACCAAAACCGGTGAAAGGGCGGGCGACTTATTAGGACTCATACATACCGATGTATGTGGGCCTATGAGTAGCGATGCTAGGGGAGGATTTCGGTACTTCATAACATTCACTGATGATTATAGTAGATTTGGATATGTTTATCTAATGAAACATAAAAGTGAATCGTTTGAGATATTTCAAATATTTCAAAATGAGGTGCAAAATCAACTTGGCAAAACTATTAAGGTACTTCGATCCGATCGAGGTGGCGAATATTTGAGCCAAGAATTTGACAGTCATCTTAAGAGTTGTGGAATCGTTTCAGAACTCTCTCCACCTGGAATGCCACAATGGAATGGTGTGTCTGAAAGGAGGAATAGAACTTTGTTGGACATGGTTCGTTCTATGATGAGTCAAGTTGAGCTTCCTGTATCCTTTTGGAGACATGCACTAGAAACTGCTGCTTTCACCATAAACAAAGTTCCTACTAAATCGGTTCAAAAGACCCCATATGAGATGTGGCATGGAAGAAAACCTAGTTTGTCTTTCATGAAGATTTGGGGTTACGATGCATATGTCAAGAAGTTAACTTCTGACAAGCTAGCACCCAAGTCTGATAAATGTGTTTTCGTGGGTTATCCTAAGAAAACTATTTCTACAACCGAAACGAGAACAAAGTATTTGTTGCTCGAAATGGTACTTTCTTAGAAAAGGAGTTTCTTCGCAAAGGAACCAGTGGGAGTAAAATAGATATCGAAGAAGTTTGAGAACCCGAAAACAACATTGAACCAATGGTAGAAACTGAACCAAGTTCACAAGTAGTTGTGGAACCGGTTCAAGATGCACAAGTTCTTCGCCGAAGTGGTAGGTCACGATCTGAACCCGAGAGATATGGATTTCTCGTTATGGAAAGTGATGAAGTAGAATTAATCGAAAATGATGAACCTACTTGCTATCAAGAGGCGATGTCCGCTCCTGATTCGAAAAAATGGCAAGAAGCCATGAAGTCCGAATTACAATCCATGGCTGATAATCAAGTTTGGAACTTGATTGATCCACCCGAAGGTGTAAAAACCATAGGGTGCAAATGGGTCTTCAAGAAGAAGACCGACATGGATGGGAAGGTGCACACCTATAAGGCTAGGCTCGTAGCTAAGGGATATAGGCAGATTCATGGCATCGACTATGATGAAACCTTCTCGCCTGTAGCTATGCTTAAGTCTATTAGAATTTTAATTGCCATAGCCGCATATTATGACTATGAGATATGGCAAATGGATGTCAAAATAACTTTCCTAAATGGGAAGTTACTTGAGGATGTATACATGATACAACCTGAAGGTTTTGTCAGTCCAGAAAATTCTAACAAGGTGTGTAAGTTGCAGAAATCCATTTATGGATTAAAGCAAGCTTCTAGGAGTTGGAATCTACGTTTTGATGAGGCAATCAAGGAGTTTGGCTTTATCAAGAACGAAGATGAACCTTGTGTATACAAGAAAATTAGTGGGAGCATAGCACTATTTTTAGTGTTGTATGTTGACGATATCTTACTCATTGGAAATGACATTCCTGCACTACAGACTGTCAAGTCTTGGTTAGGGAAGTGCTTTTCAATGAAAGATATGGGCGAAGCTGCGTATATCCTTGGTATCAAGATCTATAGAGATAGATCTAAAAGGATGATTGGTTTAAGTCAAAGTACTTACATTGACAAGGTTCTTAGAAGATTCCAAATGGAAAATTCTAAAAGAGGAAACTTGCTAATGTTGCATGGTATATCTCTTAGCAAGACTCAAAGCCCTAAGACTAATGATGAGCGAAAGAGAATGAATGGTATTCCATATGCTTCGGCTATTGGGTCTATCATGTATGCTATGTTATGTACTAGACCCGATGTATCGTGTGCTCTAAGCATGACGAGTAGGTACCAATCAGATCCCGGCGAACCACATTGGATAGTAATCAAGAATATCTTCAAGTACTTGCGAAGAACTAAGGATGTATTCTTGGTCTTTGGAGGAATGGAAGAAGATCTTGTAGTTAAAGGCTACACAGATGCTAGCTTCCAAACCGACAAGGATGATTTCAGATCGCAGACTGGATTTTTGTTTACGCTGAATGGAGGCACTGTGAGTTGGAAAAGTTCCAAGCAAAGTACCGTCGCTGATTCTACAACCGAAGCTGAGTACATAGCGGCATCCGATGCAGCTAAGGAAGCAGTTTGGATCAAAAAGTTCATTAGTGATTTGGAAGTCGTTCCAAGCATCAAAGACCCTATTGAACTTTACTGTGACAACAATGGTGCCATTGCTCAAGCAAAGGAACCAAGATCACACCAGAGATCCAAACACATACTTCGACGTTTCCACATTATTCGAGAGATATGTGAAAGGGAAGACGTAAAGATATGCAGAGTAGACACTGATGACAACGTGGCGGACCCATTAACTAAGGCTCTCCCGCAAGCTAAGCATGATGGTCATGTTAGGTCCATGGGTATTCGATACATGGTAGATTGGGCCTAGTGCAAGTGGGAGACTGTTGGTGTTATGCCCTAGGCCTATGGTTGATAGACTTATGTGTTGACATTATTTATTATTATATGAAATGTTTATCATTTGATTATTATATTTTTTGCATGTTTGTTTATAATAATCTCCCTCCCTAATTATTATGTGAATAATTAGTATAAATGTTAATGGATAATCATATGATGATTATATGCATGGAGATGCACGTTAAATTTATGGGTACTTGTTAGAGAACAAGTGACTGGACTTGACCCGTATGAGATTTATGTCATGGTCAAATGTCATAATTAAATCTCATATGGTCACTTAATTTAGTCCCTAGACCTGAGATTATCATGACCTTACATATGATGAAAGTCATGTTTGATTTTAGTCAAACGATATCTTAACACGATATTTATAAAGGCTAATTTTGGCATGATCGGAATCATGATGGGAAGGATGATAAGTCAAGATGGAATTTGTCCCTCGAAAGAGAGATGTTTTGCTTGGGCCCCTCGATGAGTGATAATGATGAAAGTGTATGGCCATACCCCAATTCGATTGGATTATCATTATACTCAAGATCGAGAAAGCATTGAACAAAGTACAAGTTGACATGGACCATGACTTGTGTTCAATATAACATCGTGAGACAAAGGGAGAAATGGAAGTGTACCATTGGAAACGTGAACTCTTACGTTATATTATTTGGGTAGACATAATGGCTTGCTAGAGTCCGCTTATGTCTTATGAGGGTCGATATGATCGAGCTCATTGCCAACATAATATAATCCTATTGGGTCACACACAATTGGAATGAATTTGATAAACCAAGGGAAGAATGATTGAGAAACTCTTTATCAGTCTTGCTTGGTCGTGCGACAGAACCAGTCCATGGGACTCGTCTGGTCGTGCGACACAACAAGACCTCAGAGGCGGTTTGAAGACTGGTTTCCTAATTTAATTAGGAAACATATTTTATACTAATGTAGTATAAATATGAAGGTCTGTCAACCCAAAAACCCTAGCCGAAATTCACAAAAGAAAATCACAATATTCTCAATATTCTTCCAAGGTTTAAAGGATCTAGCAATCTTCAAGAAGAGTTCTTGGATTCATTCAAAGGTGTGGATACCGAAAGAGGGTCTTCGCTCATTCATTGATCAAGGCCTAGAGTTCAAGCAATCTGAAGAACGAAGTTTGTGATTCGAAATCACATTGTTAAATCGTTCGATAGCTCAAGAACGGAAAGCGTTCAAGGTTGGTTTTATCTATCTCATAGTATTCAAATTAATTGTATAGAACGGATCCTAGGCTCTTTGGATTTTATATTATTAGATGTTTAATTCCGCTGCGCATGGACCCGTAAAACCCAACACGAAGGATCTTGACTTTCGTTATGGGATAGGGTTTGACCTTTACGGGGGTATGCAATAAGGCTATATGACACGGTCTAGATCAAAAACCAACCAAAAAGTCACAGTTTTAAAAGTGTGACACGGACTAGTGTATTGGTCGACACTGGCTACCATGGGCAGTTTGGGATGATTCCGTGTGCACCCGAGAGCGTCGTAACACTGTCCGTGACTGCAGCTGAACAACCATCCCGGGTTAAAAGCATGTGCGTGCGAAGTGTATAGGATATATATGGTGCGCGTAGTGTGCGGACTCCTAAAAATATTCCTTTTTGAGTTAAAACAGAGATTTTCAGAAATGTGTTTTAAAGGAATGTTTTTCGGGACGGGGGAAAATGTAACAAGTAAGCACGTAAATTTTCTGGAGCCCGGTCAGTCTTGGAACTGAATAGCCCCAAGCTGCCAGATTAACCTCAGAAAGTGTCCTGGTGGAACTGCCAAAAGAAGCCGCCCGGCTATGATCCAGGCAGATCAAGCCGTCCGGCTAGATCTAGCAGTTTTCCAGGTTCCAAATTTTTTCATTTACAAGCTGCTCTCCTGGACATTTTGGCACCTTTCAGCTTCAGAATGATCCCTGTTCAGTATTCAGAGTATGCACAATCCCAAAAACCAAGATGCATGCAAAATAAGAAAAGAAAAACAAGCACAAAAATTGGATCCACGACGGAAGGCTAACCATCGTAAACATTTCCAATGCTTCGTATGAGAAAAGAAGTTTGGAAACATTTACTCACTCCCCAGCGGAGTCGCCAAATTGTGAATGTGGGCCCAAATCGCGGATGTGAACCGTGTTTTTTATATAGGGTCGCCGCTTCACCTCAGTTTGAAGACATCCGGTTTATTGAAAAACGGAGTCGCCACGCCATTTTGATTTCCTCAAAACTTTAAAAACAAAAGGAATAGGGTCCGGAGGTTAAGTTACTCCTTGGGAAGAACGTTTGGCGTTCACCCAAGGAGCCTTGCCAAAGGCAAGTCTTCCTAGATCCGATTTGTGTGCTTGTTTTGTGTGTTCGTGTGTGAGATGTGATTTGAAAAGGGGATGGAATGTGCCATGTTATCTTCCGGACGTATAAACCATTTGAGTTGGTTATCGCTCGGGATTCCTTGGATTTGATGTGTTCGGGATTTTGATCCCGTGCTCATCTTGGACTTATGATCATCATTAAGTGACCTTTTTATCCCCCCGTTAGGATAATCAACCATATTAGGCTTGAGAGCCTTGGTGTGTTTTAAACCAACGTTCTTCGGGACTAGGTCTTTATGTGATCGAGAGAGAGGGACACCTTTTACAGTCCAAGAATGAGACTCTTTAGAAAGGAAGAGTCTTTGCCCATCAATCCTACATCTTGAGACGATTGAGCTTAGTAGGGACATTTATGCTCGTCTCAAGTGATGATCGGAGATTTCGGGACTAAGGTTCATCCGCTTCTAAAGGGACTTCGACTATGGCATTTTTAGTGGAGGAAACGATGTAAAGATGATACTTTTACACCGATCCACACCACGGGATGCTTCAAGTACCAAAGGGACTAAGGGGAGGGATATAAAGATTAGATCTTTATACTCATCCTATGTCTTTCGTGCCATAAGAAGGTCACCAGACAATCCTTGGAGAGTGATCCAACCTAAAGGGACATGGGGGATGACTTTGGAAAGTAAAGATTGCATTTTTATGAAAACAGGTGTAATGAACACTATGGGAACTAAAGCTATGAATGTAAAGGGAAGACCTTTGAGGCTTTCCTATGTCCTTTAAAAACCTTATGAGGTGGACAATCCTTGGAAGCATGGTCAAAGGAAGGGGATGACATTATAATAGTAAAGATGACATTTTTATGTAGTAAAAGAGAGCTACTTCACATCATCATGTGATGAATCCTCCCTAGAACAAGCCACTTGTGGACCCTTGTTCATCCTTGGGATGGATTCCCCATGAATCATTTGTGTTAGGGGAAAAGGGGAAAATGATATCTACATGATAAAGATAGGATTTTTATAACAATATATCACATTTAATGGCAAGAAAAGGCAAAGCAAATAGCAAGTAAACAATATAACAATATAATAAAGGTATTTCAAGGAGAAAGGAATGAGAGATTACCAATGGTGATTTTCTCTATCTCCCTTGGGGCTTTTTCCTAATGTAGGAGTGGTTTTGGATGAGTTTTAATGGAGGAGGGAGGTGATTTTTGGGAGTTTTGGTTTCTGGAAATTCGTGGAATGATTTTGGCAGAGTAACAGTGCCTGAAATTCTCTCTCAAAATGGGTAGAGGAGGCCTCTATTTATAGGCTGATTTGTGTTTCCTAATGAAGCTGTGCGGCATTAACCTCTGGCAAAAGAAGCCGTCCGGCGTTATCCGTCGATGACTCAGCCTGGTTCTAGATCCATGCAAGGTGGCGCCTAGAAACCCCTTTTCAGCGAGGAACTGCTTGGAATTTTAATTCCTAGCAAGTCCTTCCCCCCTTGGAAGGTTTGGAAAAGTTTCAGAATTGCCCCTGAACTTTAGGAAAGTTCGGGGAATTGCCGGGAAACTTAACCGGAAGGCATGAGCCAGATTTGGGTACTTACACCTGGTAGGCGGCAGGAGCCTGATCAGGGATGGGCACCGACACCCTCCTCCTCGAATCCCCGTGAACATAAGTGAAGTTCGGCCCAGGCACCGGGACATTCGGAGGACGCGACGAGCGAATCCGTCTCTCCCTCGCTAACACCTGCGGCGTCCTCAACTTCCACCTGACGAAGGCCGCATACTCCTTGCCCTCCAGGATGAACTCCTCGGCGCCCGCACCGGCCCGGTACCTCTCAAACTCCAGCAAGTCCATATCAGCAGGACTTATCATGCGGAAGGGCGGATCCCTCGGAGCAATAGGGGGAATACCTGCGCCATGCTGACAGAAAACCCTCTCCCCCAAATACATGGAGTCACAAGTAAGACCCCGTAGAAGCTTCCTCTACCGCGTCATCAAGGGAGCGCCCTCCAGCTCATCCTCGCCATACCGAGTCCAAAGGTACAGCTGACACCCCTCCGGGCTGTCCCTCTTCAAGAATCGATGCACATCCCCATATGTGACAGTGATCTTCCCCCGGCTCGTCCTCCTCTTCCTCAAAGAGCGAGCCCAGCACAACATGTCGGGATACCCAAACATGGCCTCGTCATGCCAGTCCCACGACTGGCACCAGAAGATCTCGTAGCACCACACCTGCCACCAAAAAGCAGATAACACTCAGAAAAGGAAAAAGAAAAAGAAAAAGAAAATGAGAAATGAGGAAATGCTAAACTACGAAAGCATGTAAACTCATACCTCCAGTGCGAAGTCAAAGCACCCCAGGGAGTTGACCACGCCCCGGCTGAACTTGTCCAAAGCAAAGTAGATCTCAACCAAGCCCGCCTCGCCCCCGGCGATGTCACAAACCCTCTCCAAATCCACCAGACTCTCGAGCAGAGGGAAAAGAGCGATGGAAACGTGATTCGAGAACAAAGTCTCGAAAAGGGCGAACCACAAAAATGAGCGTGCCAGCTGCTCCGCCGACACTACCCCAGTATCCCGGCTATACTCCCCGATGTTGGCAGTAATCTTCGCCTCCACATCATGGTACACCATACCCAAGCCCTTACGGGGCCAAGGCGCAAAGCCAAGCAGCTCGGTCAGCAGCTCATCGGACATCCGATCCCGCCATCTCACCGAATCCCCCTTGAAGGACAGCCCGGTGATGGCCGCAAAATCCGTGGGAGTCACCGTTGTCTCCCCCCAGCTGAAGTGAAAGATGTGCGTGGTATCCCACCAATACTCAGACAAGGCCAGAAAAATGCCTTTGTTTTTCTGAGTCTCCGCTAGCCCGGCCAGGTTCTCCACGAACACATTCAATCCAAAAGCAATAACCAGCCTCCGAGGGCTAGGAATCCCATCCCGGGAGATATCAGACATGGTCCTCCATACCTCAAGCACGGCCTCCAGGGACCCCCGCTACTTCATCCTTTTCGCCTTCTCGGACGAAGGCACCTCATCCTGCAGGTAAACACAGCAAAGGTACGTCAATAACAATACTTAACAAAAACAAAAATGATAACACATATCATTCACAAAAAATAAAGGACCGTACCAACAACTGCAATTTTCCACAGAAGTCCGTACCAACACGGCACACATTTACAAAACACAAAAGTACGTCCCTACACGGCACATACAACACAAATTCACCACACAAAAGCCCGTCACAAAACACGGCACATGCTACAATTTTTCCAACACAAGGGATCCGTCCCTATACAAAACATAGTTTTCAACACAAAGGTCTGTCCCTGTACAAAACACAGTTTTCAACACAAGGGTCCGTCCCTACACAAACACAATTTTTTCAACACAAGGGTCCGTACCTACACACATTTTTTTCAACAAAAGGGTACGTCCCTACAAACACATATTTTCCAACAAAAAGGGCCCGTCCCAAACACTACACATTTTCAAAAAACACAAAGGGATCCGTCCCTGCAAACGCATTTTCAAAGACAAAGGGTCCGTCCCTACATGACACATTTTCAACAAGGGTCCATCCCTACGCGACACATTTTCAAACAAAAGTCCGTCACAAAAAACGGCACACATAAACACATTTTCAACAAAGTCCGTTCTTACACGGCAATTTTTCCCACAATCCATATACATCCAATTTCAACAATTCAACATCAATTTCACAAATTGATCATGGCAACAACAAAAGCCCCAAATTGCGAAAACTAAAATCCTAGTTCTAGCATACACCATTTCAAAGTGAGAATCAAAAAAAAAAATTGATTTCTTACCTTCATTACTATTTTCCCCCGCGAGGTGTGCACCCTCACATCCGGATACAACTCATCCGGGTTGATTGTTGAAGGTATGAAGGAAGAAAAATTCCTTTGGAGATCCAACCTCCTCTCCATTGCTTCTCGGACTCTTTGACGACGTCCAAGCCTCAATCCTTCCACCATGATAGTAATCTAGCGATTTAGAAGGATTTTCTCGAGAAAATTTGGCTCAAAAATGGGTTTTCTCTTCTCCCTTTCTCCTTCTCCATCGGCTGGAATTTGAAAATGAAGATGAATTGGCGTTTTGCAAATCTGATTCTGGTTAAAAAAAAACCAGATTTGCAAGTGAGTCTGTGCGGACCACTTTGCAAGTGTAAGTGTATCCGCACGGATCACTTTGCAGCCCAGGCCAAATTCCCCTTTTGCCCTTATAATCTTTGCCCCTGGCCGTCCAAAGACCATTTCCAGGAAAATCAATGCAGTTTCGTCCCTAAACCAACAAAACAAACCCTTGTCGTCATCGTAAGCCCGGATCTCGCCAACTAAACGGCAAAACAAAACCCGGTCGTCATCGTAAGCCCGGATCTCGCCAACTAAATGGCAAAACAAACCCCGACCGTCATCGTAAGCCCGGATCTCGCCAACTAAACGGCGAAACAAACCCCGGCCGCCATCGTAAGCACGAATCTCGCCAACTAAACGGCGAAACAAACACCGGTTGTCATCGTAAGCCCGGATCTCGCCAACTAAATGGCAAAACAAACACCGGCCGTCATCGTAAGTCCGAACCCCAAGGCGTAAACGCCTTCAAACACAAATCCCAAGGCACAAATGCCTTAAAAAACAACAAGTCATTTCCCCGGCAGTCATTGTAAGCCCGAACTTTTCCCTAGCAGACAAAAAATAAAACACAATGCCAGCACGCCTCCCAAAAATCAATCACAAGGCAAGCACGCCTCCCAAAAATCAAACACAAGGCAAGCACGCCTCCCAAAATCAAGCACAAGGCAAGCACGCCTCCCAAAAATCAAACACAAGGCAAGCACGCCTCCCAAAAATCAAACACAAGGCAAGCACGCCTCTTAAAAATCAAACACAAGGCAAACACGCCTCCCAAAAATCAATCACAAGGCAAGCACGCCTCCTAAAATCAATCACAAGGCAAGCACGCCTCCCAAAATCAATCACAAGGCAAGCACGCCACCCCAAAATCAATCACAAGGTAAGCACGCCTACCCAAAATCAACCGCAAGGCAAGCATGCCTCCCAAAAATTAAACACAAGGCAAGCACGCCTCCCAAAATCAATCACAAGGCAAGCACGCCTCCCTAAAAGCCTCAACTTAAGTTCATACTCCTGAATCTCAAACCCATGTTCATACTCCTGAACCATGCCTCAACTTAAGTTCACACACCTGAACTAAGTCTCAAACCCAACTTCATACTCCTGAATCAAGCCTCAACTCAGGCCGAGACGCCTCAAGGAATAGTCTCAACTCAGGCCGAGACGCATCAAGGAATAGTCTCAACTCAGGGCGAGACGCCTAAAGAAATAGTCTCAACACAGGTCCAGACGCCTCAGAATAGTCTCAACTTAGGCCGAGACGCCTCATGGAATAGTCTCAACACAGGTCCAGATGCCTCAGAATAGTCTCAACTTACGCCGAGACGCCTCAAGGAATAGTCTCAACTCAGGTCCAGATGCCTCATAATAGTCTCAACTCAGGCCGAGAGGCCTCAAGGAATAGTCTCAACTCAAGCCGAGATGCCTCAAGGAATACTCTCAACTCAGGTCCAGACGCCTCAGAATAGTCTCAACACAGGCCGAGACACCTCAAGGAATAGTCTCAACTCAGGCCGAGACGCCTCAAGGAATAGTCTCAACTCAGGTCCAGACGCCTCAGAATAGTCTCAACTCAGGCCGAGACGCCTCAAGGAATAGTCTCAACTCAGGCCGAGATGCCTCAAGGAATAGTCTCAACTCAGGTCCAGACGAATAGTCTTAACACAGGCCGAGACGCCTCAAGGAATAGTCTCAACTCAGGTCATCAAAGTGTGTGACCAAAAGATTTTTACAATTTGGTAATGACATATACGTGTCATCTAAGAACAAAAGGTTTTTGACATTAACATGTCAACAAAGCATAAGCAAGGATTTCTACATACAACGCAAGGTGACAACATCTTCAAACATGTCAATCATTCACTACCATTTCATAAAATCTACCCCTACCAGAAAAAGCTTTCAAAAGTACCCAAGCCAAAAATTGTCTTACTTACCCTAGCAGAAGCCACAGAAAAACCTAAGTGTTGAACCAGCCCAACACTTAAAACAAATTATCTTCATCCCATAAAAACCAAGTTCAAAAACAAACATTAACCATCTTCACTTGTCGGCTTTTGCTGCTGGTGGTGCTTCTCCTTCCTTCATGTCTTCATCCTTTAAACCTGATGACACTTCCCCAGCCTCTGTTGCTTCTCCAGAAAGATCCTAGAGGATGGCACGTTGTTGCTCAATATCCCACTCAACATGTTTGCCGTTCAGAAATTCTTCAATCATTTGTATCTTGATTTCAATCATGCTTTTAGCCGCAGATGCCATGAGATCATTTTTAAGACCCTCGGTCTCTTGCACATGAGCATCCTGGATTGAAGACATCCCCTTCATCAAACTCTCTACCTCATTGTTCAAAACTTTCGACCTTCTCCTCAAAATCTTTAACCTTCCTCTCTAAACTTTCCTTCTCCTCCTTATGCCGCTTCTTTAGATGCAACATCTCCAACAAGAGCTTCTTATTCTTCTCCTCCTTATTCCGCTTCTTTAGATGCAGCATCTCCAACAAGAGCTTCCTATTCTTCTCCTCCAAAGTAACCGTCAGATTCAGAGCATTATTAAGAAACTTGCCCTTTTATCTTCCTTAAAGGATAAGTTTGGGAGCAATTGTTAAGAGCAGATTTTCTACATGTTGACATCTTGAGTATTCCTGCATGACGAAATCCTGGATCACTGTAAGTAATGCATAACTTTTATTATTTACTTTACTATTCTTATCCTTACAGCAACTACTGGAGATAATTTCGGGATATCATAACAAAGCTCAAGGACTCCCTTCTCAACGGATAAAAGACTAGGTCAAGGCTTGAAGATAACAACCCGAGATTTTAGGAAGTTAGTTATATTTTTATCTTTTCTCATATTTAAAGGAGCTAGATGGCAGGAACAAACACACACGACACACGCACTCTTTCTTGTACTCAGCTATTGTTCACCACCACTTGTAACTCATTGATTATCAATACAATTGTTCGGGAAGGCAGGTGCTCATAATCACCTCCCGAGGTTTTATGCCGGCGAGATAGTAGTCTCAAGGGCTTTTCCTCGTTACATCAACGTGTCAATTTTACTCTACCTTTACACCGATTATGCTCCATTGCACCTTCCTCATTCTCTTTTGATCTAAGTCATAGATTATTGTTTTTTTTTTTACCAAAACAGTATTCAACTTTTACGAAAGGTTTGATCTTTTATTAACATTTTATTCTTTTCAAAAAGTCGGGTATACGAATTGAGAATTTGAAGCGGCGGTGAATTTGAGGAAGAAGTGGGTGTAATTGAAATGGATTTTCGATAATAAATGAGTAAGTGGAATGAAACGGATTTTAACGGTGTATAATTGAGAAATACAAGGGAAAGCATTTTTGTAAAAAGAAACATGATTTTGTTACAATTTTTGATATTTTTTAACGGAGTTAGTGTATCTGACAAAAATATATACATACTCCCTCCGTCCCGGAACAATCTTCACACTTTCCCTTTTGGGCGTCCCAAAATTTACTTCACACATTTAAAACTTACCTAAAATGGAAAGGAATCTTTACTATTACCTCCACTCATTCTCTCTCCTACATTATTTTAATACTCACAACACCATTATAATTTACTATTCTCTCCACTCATTCTCTCTCCTATTTTATTTTCACACTCACAACACTTTCAATATAATACTCCATCCTTAAAATCAGTGCAAATAGTGTTTGTGAAGATTGTTCCGGAACGAAGGGAGTATTTGAAGTAAAGAGTTTAAAACTGCTAAAAAAAATATTTAAAGTAAATAGCTTAAAACTGCTAAAAAAAAACAATGTAAATTAAAATCGAAGATATAGCAAACTACTAGGATTTAAAATGTCAAATGACCTCAAAAAAATCCGACTGATGCGGCGGACCCAAAAATCGGTGGTAAAGCTCCATCTCCATGTAGCAAAGAATGAGACGAAATAGGTTGCAACTTGTACATTCGCAGCAAACAACTGGGAAAGGTGGCACTGCAAAACTACTCGAACTCACCGCCACCTCTTCAAATTCGTCCGCTCAATACACAGCTAACGCAGCTTCAATTCCTCCATTTTCTCCCACTCTGTAAGATCTCTTTAACATATGTCTGATCAAATTAATTCATTTCACTCAACTGCGATTACGACTAAATATTATCTTATGTAATTCTCTAGCTAACCCTAAATTGTTAATGTTATCTATTCCATCTCACACTTATAAACATACATGATTCTTTCTTGTTAGATTGCTTATTTGACTCGGCTTTATTTGATACTAAAATTGAATGTCCAAAAAAAAAAAAAAATCAAATTTGTTGTTGATCAAGTGCAATTTTTTATTTTTTTTGACATTAATTTTGATGGGATGCAACCCAAAGTCCGACATCGGCAATTGAAAAAAAAAAAATATCAGGTATATAAGAGCACCCACCCACTTCATTAGCATGAGGCCTTTTGGGGTTACCCAAAAACAAATACGTGTGGACTGAGAACAAAGCGGACAATATTATAATAATGTGGAGAGTGGTGGTGTGATCGCGGTCCCTATCACATTTTGGGACGGAGTATTACCTTCTTCAAATTGCACCATAATTAACGCCTTTCTTAGAAATGGTATAATCTTTTTGGGAAAGGCGTGGAATCTTTTTGGGATGAAGTGAGTATATCTCTCGATTCTTTTCGATCCTTGATATAATACTCACTCCGTTCGGAAAATTTGTCCCAGTTTGACTTTTATGGTCAACTCAACCGAATTTTGACCATAATTTTATGAAAATCTAAATATTTTCTATGCAATTCTCAAAATTGTTATAGATAATATTCCTAATGGTGAAACAATAACAATTTCTAAAGTTGCATAGGGATATTTAGATTTTTTCATAAAATTATGGTCAAAATTCGGTTGACTTGACCATGAAAGTCAAAATGAGACAAATTTTCGGGCACGGAGGGCTTTGTGCCAAAATGAATGAACATAAACAATTCAAGCTTAATCTTAACACGGAATTTGAAATTTTTTGGGTCTATCATTTTGGGACATAGGGAGAACTTTTTTAGTTTTTACTAGTGGGGCATGTAGATAAGTAGCTGATGAGCCTGGTATTAGTTTCATAGGAAAATTTTAATTGTCCTGTTTCCAAATTGGACTTAACTGCAATTTGGAACACAATGTTATTTAAAGTACAATACATGTTTAAGTTTGTCTTACCCTCTTGACAGTACTCATTCTGTGATTAGACACTCAATTTGAGATGGATAGAGTTCTGTAAGGAATGTTTAACCTTTGAACGGTTATCATACTGTTCTGCTTGGCTCTAAGGAAGTTCACCTGAAAAAAACAGGAAACGAAAATGGAGAATAAAAGAACACATCATCGAAAAGACAAATATATCACTTCATAGTTCTGAAAATGCCATTTATTTTTATACATTTTTGAAGCTTTATTCAATTTTACTTTTCATTTACCTCTTTTTGTTATATTCTTAAAAGTATATAAACCATGACTGTGGGTTTAATTCACCCTAAGTTTTTATGCTTTCTTATCCATATAAAGGCATATGCAGTTAATAACCAAATACTCCCTCCGTCGCATCCGAAATGGTACAAATTTCCATTTTGGGTATCCCATATAAAAAGGCACACTCCCGAAATGAAAACTTTATAATACTTCTTTGTTTATGAGACCCACTTGTCATACAATAACTTTACAGTTACAATTCCGTACCTACCACTTTCTCTCTCCTACCTCACTTTTCATACTCACAACATCCACTATAGACTTTCATTAATTCCCGTGCAAGGCCAATTTTGTGCCTTCGGGTGGGCCAGAGGGAGTATGAATTAGCTGAAAAGACATCAGCTTGACATCTTGGCAGTTTATTTGGTTGAAAATGGTTTCATTTTTTCTATTCTTCCTTTATTACCCTGCTGCCAAAAGATAATAATAATTGTAATAATCTGAACCTTTATAGAACATGTTGATGGTGTGGATTTCAAGGAAACCATGTGAATATGGCAACTCAACTCATGGTCTAAGTTATAATGTGTCCAACCAATCTTAACTGATCTTCTAATGGTTTTCTTCCGGTGTCAAAACTTCATTCATTTTGATGAATATGGAAACTAAGATTGCTAGTCTTTTATTAAGTCTTGCTGTCTGTATAATTTTGTCAATTGCATTCAAGCATTTTGATGTTATCAGCTTCAGGGCTGAAACTAGATCAGTTTTTTTTTTCCTTCCATTTTTGTAACGGATTTAGGAACTGTATTGTCTTGGGGAGTCTGTGCAGTTGTTGGACTTATGGGTTGATAAAGTTCCACCTTAGATCAGCATTGAATTACAGTTGATGATACAACATTGGCTAATCGTCAACTTTAACCTAAAGATATTACCCAAAAGAAAAAATAAGGACCGCCCCATTTTGAGTATCACTCTTGATTTGAAATGCAGGGTTCTTGTGGT
Organism: Adenophora triphylla var. japonica; assembly: GCA_022495995.1. NCBI lineage: Eukaryota > Viridiplantae > Streptophyta > Magnoliopsida > Asterales > Campanulaceae > Adenophora > Adenophora triphylla. The sequence continues at coordinate 159,750 of JAFEMH010001459.1, read as the reverse complement.
CTAAGCTGATTTAACAAACTTCTATTCTGAGTTCCTGACAGATTTAGAGAAATCATTTAATGACCAGCCATATGAAGAAGCAAGAAAATCATAAAGACAAATTTAGTAAAGATCCCGTTCTTGGTGGTGAGTTTTGGACTGATGGGCTCATTTGTGCTTTCGAAGCCATGCATTGCCATGGGAAGAAAACTGGTTCACAAATTCATGGTGCTCATGACAATATCATGGAGGACTCGGAAAAGCCTAGTTCTAGAGCTGGACGAACTAGTTTAATGTTAACTGATAAGAACAAAATTGAGGAATCTTCACCGTTTGTAGTATCACGTAGCTGTGATATCTTAGAAGAACATACCGATAAACAGGAATGTCTTTCAGGCTGTTCCCGTGCCAGGAAAACGCACATTGGGAAGAACTGGATACCAATTGGTTGGTCTAGGATTTCTCAACTTCTCGAGGCAGTAGAAGTGGATGTCAAATGGGAATCTCAACTTATCAAATTTACAGATGATGATGTTGATGACGTCACTGTTGCAGACGTTGCTGCACCCTATTGGGAACGGCCTGTTGGGCCAACTTGGTGGTGTCATGTAGCTGCAGACCATCCAACTATCCGTGCGTGGTTAAGTAACTCTAAGTGGCTACATCCAGCTATAAGTATAGCTCTACGAGATGAAAGCAAGCTTATTAGCGAGCGTATGAAGCACCTACTTTATGAGGTAATCGTCTTATTTTTATCTTGATATAGTTTCTCATACATCAAGTCGATTTATTCTATTATTAGTTTCCCTGAGTGAAAGTTAAAGTTATAATTATTGACATTTTGCTAGTTGTATATGAATTTATAGATTTATATTTTAGGATAAGCTTCGGGATTGAATTTTAGAAGGAGCAGAATATTGGGAATTGCTTTGGAGATGCAAATATATAGAGAATAAAGATGAGGCAATTTTAAGACGGAGATAGCAAAAGCCTGTTTAAGGGCATTTGTTAGAAGTTTTTCGCACCTAAAAGAGAAAAATGATAAAATTTTGTATGAGGCTGCCTAAGTTACTAAAGTGAGAGAAAAGGAAGGTGGTAATGGGAGTGAAAAGCTCTTTGTTAAGAAAATCTGTTATGAAGGTTTCAATGAAACTATATTTGTACATTGATGAAAGGTCTTGAAGCTTGGCTTATAATAACATTGACTACAATGAGGGCTGTATTAATAACATTTCATGTGCCAAGAAGACATTTAAGAAAAAGACTCTTTATTCAAGAATTGGTGATAGATCCTCGCATAGATGAATCCACTGTTAAGAATGGAATTGTCTAGCAGACAAAAAGGTCCGCCATCTAGCCCATCTTTATCCCAATGCCTACATGCAATGACATAATGGGTAGTGCTCCCAGTAAGACTACCAAACTTTAATTGCACGATTTTGCCAACTATTCACTTCAGAAAGAGCAAGAAGTGACCGCATGATTATCCAACTAAAGCCAAACCTTAGAAATATGTACACAGCAACTCAGCAGCGACTTGATAGGCTCTTTTTCTTGCTTTTAGCTGCGCCAGGATTCCAGGGATAAATTTGATAGGCAATCTTGTGCAAGTAAGCATTTCGCAGGATATGATTCAGTAATACTCATGAAAAGTGTGCCATTTTCTGAGGTCATCCAGTTTATCCGCCTGCCTTAGAAACATTTTCTATCTGCTGTAAATGCCAGTTAGTAAATTTATCTGAAAGAAGCTATTTTGATGAGAAAATTGAGCTTCGGCATTCTTAACTGGAGGTATGAATTAACTACATTGGTTGACTCAAACTGGATCTCATCCTCCTTTGTTATGTTAAGCGCATTCACCAACGCCTGCTAGACTAATTTTTGTGACATACTTGTGATTTTCCAAGTCTTAATTGTGAGGAACTCTTTCAAACTTGAAATAAGATGTATTCCTTTTTCAATGGGTCTATTGTTCAGGTTTATTGGAGGCCTGGGAAAATGACATTTAACCCATGTGAGATAAACCATTAATTCAAGAGTTAGCGACATGGAACTAAAGAACAATGTAAGAAATGAAGGGGAAAACTTGAAAGCTATATTGTGCTTGAAGGGTGGATTGGGGTATAATCTAAAGATTATTTAAGTCTCCTTTGTTATGGAGTTATTATCATATGGCCTCATTTTTGTGTCCATAAGCATTACGTAGCTTGGCTAATTTTCGGTTATTTCTTCTCCAAGGAGGTAGAAATGGTCATTTCCAAAGCATGTCAAATTTCTCTATATGTTGATGGTTTGTTTATATATCTTTTGCATGTCTTTTTGGTGTCGAAGCAATGTTTTAGACTATGCTCCTCTATTTATGCAGGTTCCTGTCAGAGTTGCTGGTGGACTACTGTTTGAACTTTTAGGGCAGTCTGCAGGTGATCCATTTGTTGAAGAAGATGACATCCCAGTAGTTCTTCGATCATGGCAAACACAAAACTTTTTAGTTACTGCATTGCATGTCAAAGGGTCTGCAACAAATATTAATGTACTAGGAATTGCAGAAGTCCAGGTATTCACCAGCGACTAAGTTCCAACACATTGTGCTAGTTTCCAATTGATAAAAAAAATTAGTCAGTTTGATAGATTTATGCTTTCCAAAGAGCTTTAGCTCAACCAGCATTAGGTATACCTTTCTATACGAAAGGTCAGGGTTCAGTCTCACCACCAATGATAGATTTCATTTTCCAAGTGTCACTATTGTACTCACTCCGTCCCATAATAAATGTCACACTTTTCTTTTTGATCCGTCCCAAAGTAGATGTCGTGTTTTTATATTGAAAAATAGACTTGGTGCAATTTTACCATTGTACAAGCAATGTACAAACTAGTAAAACACTTTCCTTAAAAACGATGACAAGTCTTATGCGACATTTATTTTGGGATGGAGAGAGTAATAGATTAGGTTATCAATGAATAGAAAACCCAATTTTTTTTTGATGGTTTCATGCTTGAGTTGTTCAGGGGTTAGATACATTTAATTGATTTTTGGTCTGCCTGGTCAGGAGCTGCTTGCTGCTGGAGGCGGTAATGTACCACAATCAACTCATGAGGTAATAGCGCTCCTGGCAAGTCGACTTGCTCGTTGGGATGATAGGTGACTTTGTCTTCCTTTTTTGTTTGATATAATTAGCTGAGACGGAGTACATTGATACCTTTCTTTCATGCTTGGAACCTAGATTACAGGCATTCCTATCCTGGAACCCCCAGTTAACTTTGGAGGGTTTCTGTGAACTTCCTTGTTCACTGTGTTCGTGTTCCTTTGCAGGTTATTTCGAAAATATATATTTGGTGCTGCAGATGAACTTGAGTTGAAGTTTATGAACAGGTTCATTCATGGACCCATGTCTTCGGATTAGTTGCTTGTACCGAGTCCATTGACTAAATCTTTTACTCGTATGTGTTTAAGTTGTAATAAAAGCAGTTATCACTTTGACTAGGAGAACACATGAAGATATTCATTTAATCAGCGCAATACTAAACCAAGAAATCAAAAGATTATCATCCCAGGTATGATTATTTTGTTGGTCATCTATTTTCTTTATCCCCGCCACCCCCAGTTGTGAATCATCGGGTGCATTTACTACTGCCTAGTTGACAAATAATTTACTGTTACGTACTTGAAATTTGTTCATTCACATGTTATGCAATTTTTGTTGACATGCTATTGCGATAGATGAGGTACGAATTGACTTGTGCGCTCCCTCTTGAAGGTTATAAGAGTAAAATGGAGTCTGCATGCTAGAGAAGAGATTGTATTTGAGCTTCTCCAACATTTGAGGGGAGAAGCAGCAAGGATTCTACTGGAAGGAATAAAAAAGAGTACACGACAAATGATTGAGGAGCAAGAAGCAGTTCGTGATCGTTTGTTTACAATACAAGATGTCATGCAGAGCACTGTTCGAGCTTGGTTACAGGTTTGATGCATATAACTTCATGCATCACAACATTTGTTTCCAAATACCTTACATTTCATGTGATTTAGCTCAGTTGACTAGTTATTTCTAGGCCAAAATACATGTTGGTGCCCATAACTTTCACAATAGTCCCACTTAGGATCCTTTACATTAAAATCGCACTTAAGAGTCTTCACTAACATTTTGAACTAGAAAAGGTCCTAACCTTATCGGACCGTTCAAAACATAACAATACTCATCATGTGCCCCTCACATGATAGTTTAACTAACATGTGTTTGTCTTTGTGGATCGTTAAGACCCATTTGAGCTCAAGCAACTTTAGGAATAGGCATTTGAGATTTCAGTCTTTGGCCAATTCTCAATTCTTTGTCTCTGTGGATCGTTAAGACCTATTTGAGCTCAAGCAACTTTAGGAATAGGCATTTGAGATTTCAGTCTTTGGCCAATTCTCAATTCTTTGTCTTTGTGGATCGTTAAGAGAACAACAACAACAACAACAAAGCCATAATCCCAAAATGATTTGGGGTCAGCTAACATGAACTTATAAAATCGTCAATGAGGATCATTAAGAAAACAGAGTATTAATGCTCTGTTGGACCCTATTGAAATGGAAAGCATATCCACCTCTTTCATTTTGAGTTGATCCTAAAAAGATTGCCCATTTCCAAACTAACAACTATAGTGCAATTTCAAGAATGTACAAGTATGTAAAGCATCAACCATAAAATGTTTGACTTGTCAAATGGCAAAATCTTTCTGGGACGGAATGAGTATTAATCTATGCTTCTTAACTGATATATCATCACTTTATGATTTCACTGACATTTACAATCTTCAGGACAAAAGCCTCAGGGTGACCCACAATCTAGGCGTGTTTGGCGGTTGTGGGCTTGTTTTATCCATCATAACCGGGCTCTTTGGCATAAATGTGGACGGAATCCCTGGATCCCAGCAATCACCATACGCATTTGTATTTTTCTCGTGCATCATTTTCTTGCTAGGTGTTGTACTTATTGCAATAGGGTTGTTGTACCTTGGCTTGAAAAAGCCGGTTGAGGAAGAGGAAGTTGAAGTGAGAAGACTAGAGTTGCAGGAGATTGTCAGAATATTTCAGCAGGAAGCAGAATCTCATGCACAAGTCCGCAAGTCTAATTCAGGTAACAAGATATCTTCTACAGATGCTGCTGCAGCAGCCATACTTCCGAATGGAAATGGATATGTTCTCATTCCTTGAACATGGTTGATGCAAACATGGTGAAAATGTCTCATCTTATATTCCATCGGTCCCAAAATGAATATCCAATATTTTTTTAAAAAAGTTTGCTCTTAATCAAGAGCAAAATTGAATTATTTTTGGACATTCGATCATTCATTTTGAGACGGAGGGAGTATATTCTTTCACTTCCCAATGTAAAAGACGGACTGTAGTTTAGGGATATTGATTTCACGTAGAATGTAAAAATCTAGAAGAGAATGCGTAAGTGCTTTTGTTTTTGTCATAAAATCCAGCTCTTTTTTGGAAATTATATTTTATTGGGTTTAGGTACTTTGTTGGTTGCTATTTAACAATATACTTCCTCCATCCCAAAATGTTTGTCCCATTTGACTTTTTTGTTGAACTTTGACCACAAATTTATGAGAGATTAATCATGTTCATGAAATTCTAAAAGTTGTTGTTGATAATATTATTAATGGTGAGTCAATAGGAATTTTTAGAATTTCATGAACATAATTAAATTGTCATATATTTGTGATCAAAGTTTAACAAAAAAGTCAAATGGGACAAACATTTTGGGAGGGAGGGAGTATTTATTTTTGGGTTTTCAATGAAATTAACAATTTAAACATTTTCTAGTTGCATGAGTCATTATCGAACTCATGTCTCACTAGTTGAATATGAGTTTTGTTATTTTTTCTCCTAAAATAATTGTTTGAGGCGAGCTCTCAACTCAAAGGCCCAAGTTAGCTCGAGTTCGAGCCAAGTTTGGACCGATGGAAAAAATGAAATATTCGAGGTTTTAAAGGGCTTGGGCTTATCGAGTCGAGCTTTAAACAAGTGCTTCACCAAACAAACGAGTCGAGCCCGAATTGAATTTCTTATGGAATGAGTTTGAAATTTTGTTCGAGCTCAAATCGATCGAGTTTATTGTTTAGCTCATTTGAGTTCGAATTTTCTCAAATCGAGCTTACTAACTGCAGCACTATTTGTACCTGTAAGTGTGATGATTAAGCCAAATATATTTTTAAAGGGGGCAAAAATATTTTCTTTTGCCAATTCGTCATGGTTTCACACTGCTTACCTCAGCGAAATTTACAAAAAATAAAATAAAAAAATTCTTTTTAATAAAAGAAAAAGAAATTAGAAACTCAATGTACTTTTGGTTTTAGTGGATGCCTTAGATTTACCTAATGTTATGTTGACGACTTTGTTAATTAGGATCTTGCTTGCCTTAATAGTTGACTTCAGGATAAAAAAAAAAGTTATACTAGAAAAAAAAATGAATATTCATTTTGTGACGGACGGAGTATTTTATAATCTACTTTTGATTGAAATTATTTTAATATTATAATTTGAACTACTTATGAAAAACTAATTTTTTCATAATGTTATAATGTTATAATGTTATGAAAAAACTAGTTTTTGAACCCGATTTAAATCTATAATACGTGTGTTGAACCGGACAACCGGTTCAACAACAAAACTGAACCGCCTTTTATTAACTCAAATTCAACAAACACACACAGTAAAATACACAGTTACGCCGCAACAGAGAAATTCATCGAGATAAATCAGAATTCAAGCGAAAATCATTCCGTATTAGTCGATTGAGGTAATATATAATTCACTACACCAGTTTCTTCATTATACATTATCAATGGAGATATTTACAATCATTTCTAATTGTTTTATTCAATACAGACAATTTTTATTAGGTTATTATGATATTACATTATTTTAAAGATGAAAGTGGTAATTATTCGAAGTCTTCATTACTCGAAGTGCCAATACACTCGCAAAATCTAGGGAGAAACGCGTTTCTCCATAAGTTATGGAGAAACGGGTTACGGGTATCCAGAACCTTTTGAAAGGATATCCAGAAACTTTTTGTATTGGCCATGACCTTGTCCCATGATTACTTCTGGATATCAGTCTCAAAGGTTGGATATCAACCCTTTGAAAGGATATCCGAAGCTTATGAAAGTGATATCCGAAAACCTTCAAAATGATATCGGAAACTTTCAAAATGTTTCGGATATTCATTTAATGGTTTCTGGATATACATTTGAAGGTTTTCGGATATCCGAAACCTTTCAAAATGAATATCCGTAAACTTTCAAAATGTTTACGGATATTCATTGATGGTTTCGGATATACATTTGAAGGTTTCGGATATCCGAAACCTTCAATAAGCAATTTCGGTCTTGGCCTTGGATTTGGCTTCAAATCTATTTTTACGGATATCCGCCCAAAGGCTTCGGATATCCGTTCCAAAGCTTCGGATATCCGTAACCCTTTCGAGGCCGATATCCGTAAATTTTCTTCTGATTATCAAACATATAGCTTCTGGCTATTAAAAACGCGTTTCTCCATAGTTATGGAGAAACGCGTTTCTCAGCAGACCTACTCCAATACACTCACTAGGGGTGTGCGAGAAAACCCGAAACACCGAAAAAACCGCGTCGAACCGAAAAAACCGAGCCGAAATTAACCAATAACCGACTAAAACCGAAATGTACGATTTCTTTTTAAGTAGAAACCGAACTTTTCGGTACGGTACGGTTTTTCTATTTGGCTACCGATATGAAAAACCGAACCGTATCGATTATACAAAACAATGTTGTTTTACTAGTATTTTTGGAAGTTTATATACTAATTTATATGCATTTCATATTTAATCACATATTTCACTTACTTATCTAATTATGCACACTAAAATAAAATATTCATTACTTGATAAAGTGGTTAATTAATAATTCATTAATTCGTTAACATGTTTTTACATGTCTTTATTTCTCAACTCTTTATAAGTTCATGATTTTACTTGATTTTTTTTTTTTAAATAGACAATGTAGGAAAAGCATAAAAAAGATGAAAAAGTATAACAATGGTACCGCCTTTAAAAACCGATAAAAAAACCAAACCGATTTACAACCGAAATCGAAAATCGAAACACCGAACCGAATGAAAACCGAACTCAAACGGTTTTGATATTCAATAAACCGAAAGTATTCGGTACGGTATCGGTTTTATCTAAAAATCGAACCGAACCGTACCGCGCACACAACACTCACGAAAATTGATTAGTTGACATTATAATTGAATTAATGCAGATAATGCTACTGTAATTGATCAAATTTCTCAAGTAGTTGATAATAATCACGAAACAGATAAGCCAATTAATTTATAATACCAGTGTTTTTTTATATAATGCCAGTACACTTTTATAGTTTCTTTGTTTGTTGTTTGAAGTACCAGTTGTGAGTACCCCGATTCGAACTCATGTTTTGGATCCACTATTATTGATTTTTGGGCTTATATAATTGCTAAAATGCAATATTAAGTCCAAATATCCCACAAGATAGCCAACCCATTGGGCTTGCCAAGCATTCGGCCCAATATGTCAAAAAGGTGTACGCTGTCGTCCGACATGGAAAGACACTAAGGCGGTTTAACAGCCCCTGTCGGACGACAAAGGCCTTCCCATCAGCCTGCCTATAAATACAGGGCATGGCTGATCATTTTGAGGGACTTAAAGAGAGGATTTGGGGAGGATCAGTATAATAGGGGGAAACTCTGTCCAAAAGGAGTCTCTCTCTCTCTCTCACACACACACACTCACCTCACTCCTCACACACACACACACTTCAAGGCCAAGATCCAAAGAAGCTTCCTTTGTTGGTGTGTAGAAGGGGTGGACACCATACTATTGGTGATCTCACCTTGTGGACTACAATAGGTAGCCACTAAACCCTTCTCCCTCTTTAAATAAAGTCTTTAATACATTTATAATACATTGCATGCTTACTTGCTTTAATATTATGTAGAAATTGGGATTTTTGCATGATAAAGGTGGTGGAGAATTGAATCTTCAATATGCACTTCTCCCCACCTCAGATCTGGACATTTGGTCATCTTAGGATCAATAAAGATTCAATCTTTACGCATTTGCATTGAGTTAGGAGGTGATGGCTACTTCAAAGTGGCCAAAAATATGTGATTCATCACATTTGGCCACTAAAGCCATGTGATCCTCCCATAATACTCATATATTACTGTTTTAATATTGCTTACAGTTAATGAAGGTGCTTAGTTTGCCTTGAGAAACAAAAGGGAATCAAACAGACTAAAGGGCACAGAAATGGCCTATCCCTGTCGGACGACACAGGACTCCATGGAGATCCTGTGTCATAAGACATGGAGATCCCAGAAGGCTGTAAAGCCATTCTTGGACTTCAGATCTGTCCAGATTACTCCTTTAGTAACTCAAAGCTTACCTAAGCATTTCTGTGGCTCGTAAGCCACTATTTGGGTGCCTATGATCTGTTTGGGTGCGATTTATTGGAGGCGGTTTGCCACATGACATGAATAACCTCGGATGTTCCATGTCATGTGACATCCATATCATTCAAAGTCTATCGTGACTTTGCTCACTCCCGTAAATCCGAAACTGAGCTTAGACCTTCAAATAGTGTCTTTACTGAGTCAAATAAATGTCCTTCCAGTTCCAGAAATAGCTTGGTCATTGTAAAAGACAATCTGACCAAGAGGTATCATGTCGTGCGACACCCTCTTTCTAGGAGGTCCTGTGGCCTGGACGACATCAAAGCTCTACGGGCGGATTGTCTTACCTTGCGCTTGTTTTGATAATCATAATATGTAAAAGGGTGTGGCCCCCTGTCATGGCTCACAAGTTGTACTCAGTCTTGATATTATCAATGAAAATGTCAAATTTGCATGATTTGCACATCGACACATATTGCACACACACTTTGAATGTCCAAAATCGTCCAATGTTGATTGAAAGTCTCGAAAGAGGCATGTTGGGTGAACTCTCTAGTTCTTCCCAAACACGTAACCAGACTCCCGAACCCAAAATACTCTTAAAATAGATTTTTCAATATTTTCCTTTAAAAACGGCGTGGCGACTCCCAAAACCGAAGCTTTCAAAACTTATCGTATCATTACAGTACATTACAAAACCTTTCAAAAAAAAAAGGATAAAAATGATATCGATAACACCAATTTGTTTCTTCGGGCCGGGCGTTCATTCAGTGGCGACTCCGCTGGGGACTTACATTGAAAAACATTTTGTTTTTTAAAAAAACAAAAAAAAGAAAGGTTTTTCTTAAGAGGGTCTAACTTTCTTTAAATCAACTTGGACAATTTGGGCATTCACCTTGTGTGTGCATGTGTGTCATTTTGTGTGCTCACGTGAGCTTTGCGATGCTCTATGGTATGTGATGCCTTTGGGAGCCGGGGCTTCCCCCTTTGCAATTTGCTCTTCCCGTTGATCAGAACAAGGCAGGATGGCCATTTGGACTACGGCCTCTTGGTAAAATCGACATTTGGGGCAGTCCCTTTTGTCATGCTTTGACTCATTCTCTTGTTTTTCCTTTGCATATTGCATAAAAATATCTTTTACAAAAAAGCAAAAAAATATTTTCCTAGAAAATACCTTCACACTACTCGCACTCTACCCGCACATAGAGTTAGAACCCGGGAGTGTACGGACGGCATCGCGGAAAGTGACATGTTTCGCTGACGTTTGAGCGCCTAAAGTCCTCCTAGCCTGTGAGTCAGCCAACACTTGTCCGTGACACACTGTCTACCGTGACCGGTTGGTTTTTGGCCAATACTTTTCAAAACATTTCCAAACTTGGTTTTCAAAATTTTCTCACAAAGTCCGAGTCATGCTTCGTCTCCAAAAATCTTGGCATACTCTTCATGTCGGAATTACGACATAATTCAAACGTAAGTACACGTTAAGATCTCTACATATCCCGACGTAGGTACATATCGATTTCTCGGCTTGGCTTCGTGAGAGGTCATGACGCGTTCTCGACATGTGTCAACGCGGGACCATGTCGAATTCTTAACGCATACTAACGAGAGTTATGCCGAAATTTTGCCGCTAAGCGACGAGAGGCCATGCCAGATTTCCAACTCGAAAAGAGGAGAGGTCATGCCCAATTCTTCCAGGGTTTTACCTCCAAATTGCGGTCTCGTACATTCAAACGTACGTTTGACCCTCTCTCCTCCCGAGTTTAGACGTTGACTTGGACTTGGTTTTGAAAACCCCGAGTTTGACTTGTTTTGGCTCGTATGCCCATAGGTTCGTTCTCCCTTTCGATTGGTGGGTTCCACGTGCCCTATAGGACCTCTGCCGGGATTGTCCGTCCCGGAGGTGCAATACAGGTGGAATACAGGGGGTCTATAGACGTAGTGATGGAACCCACTGATCCAGGAATAGCGTAGAATGCGAAAAAGAAGGTTTCCCCCTTTTCCAACCATTCCTAGGATCAATAAAAATCATTTTTATAAAAACAAAAAAAAATGTAAAAATATATATAAAAAAAAAAGAGCATATGCATGAGTCCGTCCTCAGCCTATCCTCTCCCCTACCTAAAACCGTTCTCTCCCCCTTTCAGCGAGCAAGTATTGGGTCAGAGTTCCGAGCGGTCGGTTAATCAGTTTCTCTCCGGTCAGGGATTCTCTTTCAGCAGTCTTAGAAAAACCGTAAAATCATCAGCTTCAACATCCCAGTGTTAAGAATGGCTAATATGGTAGTCAACCATGCCGGTAATCAGATGCCAGGAGGGGCTCCCCCAGCTCAACCCATACCTCACATCTGGTATGATGTGTGTGACTGTGAAGATTCTTTGGAAGATGAATATCAGGACTGGATCAACGAAGATGCTCCTTCAAGAAAGAAGAAGAAGAGGAAGTCCATGCAACAAAAATTGAAGGAGGGATACGAAATTTGGAGACGGGCGTGGGAATTTTAGGCGAACCATCAGGCAAATTTGACTATTACGTCAGTTACCCCAAAAGGCCCACCAAGGAAGCGGTCAGAAAAAACGAAGTACAGCCCAACCCTCTCATCGTCATTGATCCTCCCGGGATAAAGAGCTCTGAGCCTATCGCCACTGCGAAATCTGACAAGAAGCCGGCTGATTTGAAGGAAGAACATGAGGCTCCAATGGAATGCAGAGTCGACCAAGGTGGAACCAAGGTATCTCCCGAAGCAAACTTCGTCAACATCGTCCAGGTTAACCCTCCTTTTGGCCACACAGATAAGGTTGTGATCAGTAAAGAGGAGCTGACTTATCCGCGAGGTATTAACAAGATGAGCCAGACCCCTCAGCCAATGAGTCCGTCTATCATGAACAAACTAGCCAAGGGACTGCATCAGGTTTCTCTAACTCCCCGCACCATCTTTTCAGAATACCGACTTACCACTGATTTCCGACAAGTTCCCCGGTCAGCTTGAAGTCTCCAGTCCTCTAAAAAAAAACAACAGCAGGAGGAAGCAAAAGTCCAATCCGTGTTGAAAGCTTCGAGTCAAATAAGTAGAGTAGGGTTCAGAGTCAGTCAAGGATCTTCGAATCCTAGTCCTCAGAGTCTTTTGTTATCTAGTTTGAGTCTCTAGATGGGTCTGATACTCTCACGGTTGACGATAATCACCGTGTCTTTAACTCTGTCTTCCCTTTTGCATTGAATGAAATGGTTGACCTTTCTGCGCATCCCTTAATTGCCACCTTAACAAATGATAAGTTAACTAAGACAAATCTTAATGACTTAAAAGTGGTTAATAATGATTCATTTGAAGAGGACACAAAATTTTTAGATGAAAACTTTTTAAATGATAATATAAAGCAGGTTTTTGACCGAGACGACAATCGGGCCCAAGCTGTCGATGAGGTATTAACTACAGTGAATTTGGGAACTACTGAAGAGCCCAAAGAGACACAAATTGGCAGTTTCTTCACCGGGAAAGAATGGGAAGCTCTCATTGATCTGCTCAAGGAATATGTGGACGTATTTTCCTGGTCCTACAAAGACATGCCCGGGTTGGATACTTCAAGCTGTTGAGCACCGAATTCCCCCTGGACCCGGAAGCCGGGCCGGTCAAGCGAAACTTTGGATCAAGCCGAGAATGGTCCCTCCAAGTCAAAGAAGAGATAGAGAAGGCTGCTCGAGTGGGTTTCATTAGAGTGGTCGAATACCCCAAGTGGTTGGCCAACATAGTAACGGTTACCAAGTCAAATGGCAAAGTCAGTGTTTGCGTGGACTTCAGAGACCTAAACAAAGCTAGCCCGAAGGACGACTTTCCCTTGCCCAATATCGATCTGTTGGTAGACACTACCGCCAGCTACAAAGTCAAATCATTCGTGGATGGTTTTGCGGGTTACAATCAGATTAAAGTTGTCAAAGAAGACCAGGAGAAGACTTCCTTAACCAGCCCTTGGGGAACCTTCTGCTATACGGTTATGCCCTTCGGTCTGAAGAATGCCGGTGCCACTTACCAGCGAGCAGTTACTGCACTATTCCATGACATGATCCACAAGGAGATCGAGGTCTATGTTGATGACATGATTATTCATTCCAAGGGATCAGATGGTCAACACTTGATCGACCTGAGGAAATTCTTCAACCGGCTACGGGAGCATGAGATGAGGTTGAACCCAGCAAAATGCACTTTTGGCGTAGTCCGAGGAAAGGTTCTGGGATACATGGTCACAGAGCGAGGAATTGAAGCCGATCCAAGAAAGATCAAAGCCATCATGGAGATGAAGCCGCCGACGACAGTCACGGAGGTAAAGGCTTTCATGGGCCGTCTCCAATATATTAGCCGATTCATCCATCAGCTAACCTCTATCTGTGAGCCAATCTTCAAGCTGCTCAGAAAGAATCAGGAGGTTGAGTGGAACGAACAGTGTCAAACCGCCTTCGAGACGATCAAGGCCTACTTGGTCCATCCCCCAATCTTGTGTCCTCCGCATAAGGACAAGCCCTTGTTGCTATACTTAACAGTTACAGATACGGCTGTCGGGGCCATGCTCGCACAAGAAAAGCCAGATTCAAAGGTGGAAAATGCCATATACTTTGTCAGCCGGAAGCTTCAGGGCAGCGAGTTGAACTACTCAGCTTTAGAGAAAACCTGTGCAGCCTTGGTATGGGTGGTCAACAAATTGAGACACTACCTCCTGGCACATACAGTACACCTAGTGTCAAAGATGGATCCCATCAAGTGCCTGTTCGGAAAGTCTTCTCTGTCATCAAGGCTTGCGAAATGGTCATTCTTCCTAGCCGAATTTGATATCAAGTTCGTAACCCGCAAGGCAATCAAAGGCCAAGCTCTATCGGATCATTTCGCAGATTTCCCAAGCTCAGAAGCGCCCGAGTTCGAACCCCAGTTTCCAGACGATGGAATCTTCGTGATAGAGGGTACAGACCGTTGGCAGTTGTTCTTCGACGGTGCCGCCAACAAAAGGGGCAATGGTATCGGCGTGGTGTTGGTTGATCCAAAGGATGTGCACACCCCCATCGCTATCAAGTTGAATTTCTCGGCTACTAACAATGCTGCGGAATACGAAGCTTGTATAGCCGGCCTCGAGGCAGCCTTAGAACGAAACGTCGAAAAGCTGGAGGTGTACGGAGACTCTCAGCTGATCATCAATCAGGTATCCAATAAATGGAGAACCGTGGACCAGTACTTGCAAATGTACTATGCTTACATGGAGGACCTGATCGACCAATTTAAGGAGGTCACGTTCCACTACCTACCCCGGGACAAGAACAGATTCGCGGATGCCCTGGCCACCTTGGCCTCTTTGGTGGAAATTCCAGAAGGAAAATCAGTAAAGCCATTCAGGGTTGGGAGGCGCGAGAACCCCGCCTACTGTTGCCAGGTCGAGCTAGAAAAGGTCGATGACTTGTGGTACAGCCAGATCTTTCAGTACCTTAAGCATGGCGAAGCTTCGTTCCCGATGGAAAAGGACGGTAGACTAAAAGAAGGTCTCCGCGCCAAAATTTTACAAGCTTTGAAAAGGTTGTCTGCACAGTACGTTATCCTGGGAGATGACCTATGGAAGAAAAGGCACCAAGGCCCGCTTCTACTCTGCATCAGCAAGTCTAAAGCCAGAAAGGTCATGGAAGAAGTCCATGGTGGCGCATGTGGACCACATATGAACGCCCGAGCCTTGATGTTCAGCATACTCAGGATGGGTTATTATTGGATCTCCATGGAAACTGACTGCATTCAGTTTGTTCGAACCTGCGATAAGTGTCAGCGGTTCTCCAATCTCAACCATATACCTCCCCATGATCTCTACTGCATGAGCACTCCTTGGCCATTCGCGACTTGGGTGATCGACGTTATTGGGAAGATAACTCCTGCCGGCAGTAACGGGCACGAGTTTGTGTTGGTCGCTGTGGATTACTTCACCAAGTGGGTTGAAGCAGCGTCCTACAAAGTCCTCAACTCCAAAAAGGTGGCCCGTTTCATAAAGGAAAACATTTTGTGCCGATATGGAGTCCCAAATGAGATTATCTCAGACAACGGGTCACACTTCGAGGGACACACCGACAAACTGCTCGCAGAATTCAGAATCAAGCGACACAAGTCCTCCCCTTATTGCCCTCAAACCAATGGTGTTGTCGAGGTCGCAAACAAGAATCTAGAAAGGATCATCCGGAAGATGGCTGAAAGGAGCCGGGATTGGCCTGAGAAGCTTCACTTAGCGCTTTGGGGCTACCATACTTCAGTAAGAACGGCCACCGGTGAAACCCCGTTCGCTTTGACATATGGGATGGATGTCGTTCTACCCATTGAGTTAGAGGTACCCTCTCTTCGGGTTCTGCTTGAAAATGAGGTCAACGAGATAGAATGGCTTCAGAATCGACATGACGAGTTAGCTCTCCTGGACGAGCGAAGGCTTAAGGCAATAGAGCACATCCGGGCTTATCAGAAGCGCATGGCTAGGGCCTTTGACAAGAAGGTACATCCCCGCGACATAAAAGTGGGTGATTTGGTCCTAAAAGAAAAGCCCCGAATCAATTCGAGTCCTTTGGGCAAGTGGGCTCCAATGCAGGTAGGCCCGTATCTGGTAAAAGAGATCTTCTCTGGCGGAGCAATGAAGTTGACAGATTTGGATGGTAATCCCTTCATGCACCCGGTAAACGGCGACAAACTGCGCCGCTATTACGTCTGAATCGAGTCTCCCCCTCTATAAAAAAAAGGGAAGAAATAAAAAAAAAACAAAACAAAACAAAACCAAAGCGCGAAAATAATGTACCCAGACGAGACTGAAAACCTCTCAAAAGGAAGTCCATGCAAAACAAAGGGCGCGCTCGGTGCTAAAAGAATATACCCAACTAGGCTGAAAACCCCAAAAACGGGCGGTCTAGGTAAAAAACAGGGTTGCACCATTTGTCCCCCTTCTATCTATCCCTTTCTTAAAAGCTAATTGGGTCGAACTACGGAGACCTGAGCCCCTTAGTCCATTTTGTAAAAGGGGAACGTAGGCAGCCGTTCGCGGTTCGGTCTAAAAATATAAAAATCACCAAATCCTGTCAACAGCTGTATTTCTGATTACCGAAATGTGTCTTGATTAAGTTCTGAAGTAATTTCAACTTTCATCACATTAATACATTCATTGATGAGTTCAAGCACGGTTTACTCTCGACTCATTAACATTAGCAAAATAATATCTTTTAAAAGGTACATCTAAATTGTCTGTGTCGGCAAATAAGGGATACAAGGGTAGGTCACCTAATCCTAGTCGCTCGTTCCCACTCCTGAACTAGCACCCTTCTTCTTCCTCTTCCTCGGTCCTCGGGAGTTCTTTGGTTTAGCTATCCCAAACATTTCTGTCTCCCGTCGCCCCGGCTCAGGAATAATACGAGTCGGTGAGTCAACCAATCCGGCAGCTCTCAGTGCCGCCTGGGCAGCTCTCTCCTCTCTCAGAGCTGTCCTCCGAGCCATAACTTTAGGTTCATCCCTCATCTTGGCTCTCCTCTCTACGAGTCTCTCAAAATCCGCTGCCGGATCATCGGTCACGTTGTCGGGGTCAGCCTGTGCCTCAGCATCGCGTAACTCCAGGCTAGATTGGTCTCCTCCTCGGATCCCTCTGTAATGTGCCTCAATGGTGTGCTGAACTGGTCCCATCTGCTCCCCGTACCAGATGAGGTACCTGGTGGACAGATAAGTGATTCCCCGGGTCTTCCGTATCAGCGTATGAGCGGGAAAAGCTACTCCTAAAAAGGCCCTGGCAAAAAACCTAAGAGTCTGAACATCAGTCATGTCAAGAGGAACGGTATCCCGGGCCCTCTGCTCTCTGAACCCGTCAACAGCCTGCTGTGGGTATCCGTACTGCCTCTGGACATGCAAGGGAATGCTAAATGATGAGAAGCGCAATCCCGGCAGCCTCACTACAACAGAGTCATCCTGCCTGCCGCTCACGGTCTCAAGCCTCCATCCAGGAACCCAGTACTGGATATCAGTGGTAGTATACCTGGCCAGTCGCCTCTGCCAACCTTCCTGTGAAGCCTCCGGAGCCACTCGCCTCTGCTGTGTGACCCAAGGTGCTGCAGTCTGCCCAACAGATAATAGGGAGATGAGTCTCAACCGCTCAAAGAGCCACAATGACAAGAGACTGGGGCTGCCACATCCCATATGCAATGACCCTCTAGCCAATCGGTCCATCCCATGATAATTCTCCGCCAGCAAAAGGGGAACTAAATCTCTCTCTCCCTGCCCGGGTCGAATATCAGCCAATGTGGTGCCTCGAGAACCCCGCATCTGTCTAACGACTCCCAGCAGTAAACCAGAACATACCCCGTCGTACTCACAAAAGCAGTACAGGGAAACCATAATCAGCATAAAAATGTCCATGGCTGTAGATGAGTCAAACAGCTCTGGATGCGATACAGCCAATCGGGCTATCTGGGCCAGGTCAACAAAGGACAGGTCAAGAATCAGATCAGTCACCTGCTCGGAGTGAAATCCCAATAAATCATCCAACTGCTCAGTCAAAGAGGAAAGACCGCATCTCTAAGCTCAGCTCCTCCAGTCAGTGCCCGGAACTCCTCGATGGTGGGTGTGAGATCATTATACGAGAGGGTAAAAACATGCCTCTCGCAATCCCAGTATCTGGATGCAGCCCGGAGAAGATTCCAATCAACCGCCCACTCCTTTAATGCCCAGATGCATCTCAACCCATATCATTGGTCGATGGTCCTTCTATTGTTGCTGCGATGATGGCGGGTCAGATTTATGAGATCGGAATGAAATTGACGCTCTTTGGTCTTAGATCTGTCGTCATAATGTTCCATTTTGGGCCAAAGATCAAATCTTGGGGCTAATTTCGAGGTGGAAGGCAGGTTTAGAGCCTGATGTGGCTTCTTGGAATGAGTGGTTTACGAATGCGCCTTTTATAAAGTCTTTGGGGCTTGCGACCAAGAAACTGTCTCCCGAGACTCTCTTTGTCGTGCGACATGAAGGCTCCATGAAGTCTGTGTCGGACGACATGGAGAGGTCCATCGAGATCACCCGGCGAGTGCAAGCTGCGGCAATCCCAGCAACCCAATGCTTGCTCAAGAAACCACCCAAACCTATCCAAAACACCATAAAATCATACCTAAACACTCCCCCTCGCTCATCAAGCCCACGGGAGAGGATTCGGCACATCCAACACACCCGCAGACGCATAAACGTCACCAAAGCATACAAAAATCACAAAAATACCCCATCACACCAAAAGCCACCATTTTCGCGCCTTTCTTGGGACGAACTCGTGCATATAAGCTCACAAAAACATAAATAAACAAATATCTCAGTGGTCAAAGTACAAAAAGCAATAAAACATTGTTTTTACAATCCAAAAGAACAAAAAAAATACATGCATTTCTTCTCTCTCCTAAAAGAGTCAAAGCATGGCAAAAAGGGGACCGTCATGATCACTCCGACTCAGAGTCGTCGCCAGAGTCGTCCTCCTCACCCTCCTCGGAGCCGCTGTCATCCTGGACGCTGCCCACCTCCTCCTCGGAGCCGCTCAGCTCCTGGCCGTCACCGCCACCCTCCAGCACCTCATGGATCTCGCCGTCTGAATCATCATCCTCGTACTGCGCCCAAGGCTGGGGCTCGGCATAATACCCATGCCACTCAGACACGGTAGAGTAAGGGGGCTGGTAGGGATCATCCTCGCCATCATCACCATCAGGCTGGGGCTGCTGACTAGATCCGCCCGCCTGAGAGCCAGAAGGAGCCAAAGCCGACCTAGGCCTCTTCTTCGGAGGCACAACGTCACCAGGCTGGGAGCTGCACCTCCCCTTCCAATGCTCCGCGCTCCTCTGAAACTGGCGCAGCATCTTCACAGCACCGGTGAGCGCCTTCGCCACCGTCCTGAACGTCTTGGCTGGAACCTGTTCAATGAAAACAGAAAAGACGGTCAGAAGCAATCAATGCAAACAGTAAAGCAGTTAAAAGCTTGAACAAAGCAGAAAAGAAGAGATTGCTCACAGAAGTAGTCCCGCGAGGCAGCCGCAGATGTGGATGAGTCTCACACATGTCAAAAGAGGAGCGGCGAATACTACCCCCAGCCTCATACTCAAAAAAGCGGGGAGGTGCCGGTATCGCATCCGTTGCCCTCCTAGCGGCCATAACACGAGGAGTCAACAACTGGGTAAAGACGAACTGGGCATAGTCCCCACCATCAGAAAGCTCAGCAGCATCAATGCCGGTCCGCAGCCGCTCCAAGTCAGGCAAGGCCCGGATATGCCATATCCCCGCAGGAGGATCATGAGGGACGCGAGCGACAGCGCCATGACCATGCTGCCTGCAGACTCTCTCCCCCAAATAAAGGGCATCTCCCTCCAGGCCAATCAAAAGCCTCCTCGTCACGGTCACAGGGCGGCGGCACCAACCACATCCTCGCCATACCTACCATGCCAGGGGAAATGTCTCAACCCAACAGGGGTACCCCTCAAAGAGATCATCGTGTCATGGTAGCAAGCCGTCTTACGGGGCTTCGCCCCGTCCACCTTCCGGCTCTCCCTCGCTCCAAAAGCCCACCGACGAATAGCGGGGAACAAATGCCGCAATCCTCTCGAGGCACGATCCGGGCGTAACGGCCCAAACACCTCATAGGCCCACACCTGAAATAAAAGACAGAAAGCTTTCAGTGTGCAGCAACAGTAAAAGAATGATGACAGAAAAGTCAATGCAGCAGTCAATGTGCGGAAAAAGCATAGGACATACCTCCCGGCCTGATCGATAAAAGTCTAAAGAGGTCACACTGCCTCTGCTCACCTCATCCAGGCCTCTGTACACCTGGGCCAAACCGGCCCTCTCCCCAAGAAAAAGTGGACACCTAGCTCCAATCACGAAGAGGCTCCAAAGAAGGGTCAATGCCGTCGTAGAGGCATTACAAATAGGGTATCGAAAACCCGGCCGGACAAAGGCCCTAGCCAACTGCTCAGCAGTAACCATAGCGGTACCCTCAGAAAAAAGACGACACTGATGCGTCAAAGCCGAGTGCAGGTCTGCCAGCGGAACCCCATTGCCCTTCAGGCGAAAGGTCATGCCAGTCAAGGCTCTAATGGCGTCTGGGCTCAGCACGCTAGGGTCCTCAGAAAAGATCGGCCTCTCCGTGAACCGCATGTCGGTAATAGCAGTGAAGTCATATGGAGTGATGGTCGACTCACCCCAGGAAAGATGGAAAGTGTGGGTAGAGTCCCACCAGAACTGTCTGAAAGCCCGCACAAGCTCCACGCTCCTCGGCGTGTCTCCAAAGTCTCCAACAGCTGTGAAAAATGGTCCAAGACCAGCAGCGAATACCAGTCCCTTAGGACTGTCCGGCAAATCAGAAGAGCCCGGAAGAAGACCCCAGATGGTCGCAATAGCCTCAGGGGACCTCTTGGTCCGCAAAGTCTGCAGGTAAGCACAGCACAGGTATCAAAAACCATGCTTATAACAATATGTGCATTCATTCATATGCATGTTCAAAAAAAAAAAATCACCACATTCTTTCAAAAGAAGAAAAACAAAAAAAAAATAAAAAATCTTTTCAAAGCAATAACTTCATGCCAAGCATTCAATTCCTTTTTGGGTGCGATTTCCCCCAAAATTCCATCTAGAGCCCTAAGAAATTCAATTTTCGAAAAGAAAAGGGTCAATGATTTAGAATGCTTACCCCCTTCTGCTCCATGGCGGAAGTATGAAAGTCGAGACCCGAGTAAAGCCCATGTCCCTCGGGGAATCTCTTCCGCTTGTTCCGATCTACAAGCTTCCGTCTCTCGGACAAGACTTGCTGAACATTCCTTCTCGATTCGGCTCGCGGAGGCATTATCAAAATCTTTGATTTAACTCAAAATTGAAGGAAGAATTTTCAAAAATTTTCTCTCCTTCTCTCCTTGGTCTCGGCGGCAACTGTTCTTTGTGCTAGGAGTCTTACGACCTACTTGCTTTAATTAAAGCGCACGGGAACCTCCCCATGTTGGACGACATCCATGGTCCAGAAGGGTGATTTTCCCCTTTTGCCCCTAATCAATTCTGTCAGCCTATCTTGGCTGCCTATCATCAAAATTCATCAACTCATTTGGGTTCAAATGCCCACCTTGGTCATCACAGAAAATGGCCTGGAATGGCCATAAACTACCCGGTCCGGAAAACCGTACATTTTCCAACACAGAAAATGGCCCGGAATGGCCATAAACTACCCGGTCCGGAAAGACCGTACAGATTTCCCACACAGTAAAAATCCGCGGGTGACTCCCAAAGAAAAAGTCAATTTCGCGGGTGACTCCCAAAGAAAAAGGTCAAATCATCGGGGTGACTCCCCATCAAAACAGTCAAATTCGCGGGTGACTCCCAAAGAAAAAAGTCAATTTCGCGGGTGACTCCCAAAGAAAAAAGTCAAATCATCGGGGTGACTCCCCATCAAAACAGTCAAATTTGCGGATGACTCCCAAAGAAAAAAGTCAATTTCGCGGGTGACTCCCAAAGAAAAAAGTCAAATCATCGGGGTGACTCCCCATCAAAACAGTCAAATTCGCGGGTGACTCCCAAAGAAAAAGTCAAATCATCGGGATGACTCCCCACCAAAAACAGTCAATTTTGCAGGTGACTCCCAAAGAAAAAAGTCAAATCATCGGGGTGACTCCCCATCAAAATAGTCAAATTCGCGGGTGACTCCCAAAGAAAAAAGTCAATTTCGCGGGTGACTCCCAAAGAAAAAAGTCAAATCATCGGGATGACTCCCCACCAAAAACAGTCAAGTTCGCGGGTGACTCCCAAAGAAAAAGTCAAATCATCAGGGTGACTCCCCTTGGAACAGTCAATCTCGGGTACAAACGCCCACCTTCGGGGTGACTCTCCTTGGAACAGTCAATCTCGGGTACAAAACACGTAGCCTTTCATTGGCACCCCATCTTCAACGAACTACGATTCGGCTTGATTCCCCCACGGGATACGTAGGAATCCTCTTCATAAGAGGTCCAGCCACTTGACCATCTTGGTCACCTCTTTCCCCGCCGTTCGTGTTCGGCTCGGGATTCTCATGGTGTCGACGACCCCACTTCCCGTGGAAGTAATGTCGCCGAGGGGCTCTGTGAGTACCCCGATCCGAACTCATGTTTTGGATCCACTATTATTGATTTTTGGGCTTATATAATTGCTAAAATGCAATATTAAGTCCAAATATCCCACAAGATAGCCAACCCATTGGGCCTGCCAAGCATTCGGCCCAATATGTCAAAAAGGTGTACGTTGTCGTCCGACATGGAAAGACACTAACGCGGTTTAACTGCCCCTGTCGGACGACAAAGGCCTTCCCATCAGCCTGCCTATAAATACAGGGCATGGCTGATCATTTTGAGGGACTTGAAAAGAGGATTTGGGGAGGATCAGTATAATAGGGGGAAACTCTGTCCAAAAGGAGTCTCTCTCTCTCTCTCTCACACATACACACTCACCTCCCTCCTCACACACACACACACTTCAAGGCCAAGATCCAAAGAAGCTTCCTTTGTTGGTGTGTAGAAGGGGTGGACACCATACTACTGGTGATCTCACCTTGTGGACTACAATAGGTAGCCACTAAACCCTTCTCCCTCTTTAAATAAAGTCTTTAATACATTTATAATACATTGCATGCTTACTTGCTTTAATATTATGTAGAAATTGGGATTTTTGCATGATAAAGGTGGTGGAGAAGTGAATCTTCAATATTCACTTCTCCCCACCTCAGATCTGGACATTTGGTCATCTTAGGATTAATAAAGATTCAATCTTTACGCATTTGCATTGAGTTAGGAGGTGATGGCTACTTCAAAGTGGCCAAAAATATGTGATTCATCAAATTTGGCCACTAAAGCCATGTGATCCTCCCATAATACTCATATATTACTGTTTTAATACTGCTTACAGTTAATGAAGGTGCTTAGTTTGCCTTGAGAAACAAAAGGGAATCAAACAGACTGAAGGGCACAGAAATGGCCTATCCCTGTCGGACGACACAGGACTCCATGGAGATCCTTTGTCATACGACATGGAGATCCCAGAAGGCTGTAAAGCCATTCTTGGACTTCAGATCTGTCCAAATTACCCCTTTAGTAACTCAAAGCTTACCTAAGCATTTTTGTGGCTCGTAAGCCACTATTTGGGTGCCTATGATCTGTTTGGGTGCGATTTATTGGAGGCGGTTTGCCACATGACATGAATAACCTCGGATGTTCCATGTCATGTGACATCCGTATCATTCAAAGTCTATCGTGACTTTGCTCACTCCCGTAAATCCCAAGCGAGCTTAGACCTTCAAATAGTGTCTTTCTTGAGTCAAATAAATGTCCTTCCAGTTCCAGAAATAGCTTGGTCATTGTAAAAGACAATCTGACCAAGAGGTATCATGTCGTGCGACACCCTCTTTCTAGGAGGTCCTGTGTCGGACGACATCAAAGCTCTCTGGGCAGATTGTCTTACCTTCTGCCTTGTTTTGATAATCATAATATGTAAAAGGGTGTGACCCCCTGTCATGGCTCACAAGTTGTACTCAGTCTTGATATTATCAATGAAAATGTCAAATTTGCATGATTTGCACATCGACACATATTGCACACACACTTTGAATGTCCAAAATCGTCCAATGTTGATTGAAAGTCTCGAAAGAGGCGTGTTGGGTGAACTCTCTAGTTCTTCCCAAACACGTAACCAGACTCCCGAACCCAAAATACTCTTAAAATAGGTTTTTCAATGTTTTCCTTTAAAAACGGCGTGGCGACTCCCAAAACCGAAGCTTTCAAAACTTATCGTATCATTACAGTACATTACAAAACCTTTCAAAAAAAAGGATAAAAATGATATCGATAACACCAATTTGTTTCTTCGGGCCGAGCGTTCATTCACCAGTAAGTATTTTTTGAAGTGCCAGTGTTATATTCCTAAAGTGACAGTGTTTGTTATTATATGTGCCAGTGTTAACATTCACTGGTTTTGTAGTACAATATTTGTTTAATAATGTGTCAGTGTTTGTTTTTGAATGTGCCAATTTTTTTATTATATGTACCAGTGAGTGTTGTTTTGAGTGTTAGTGTTACTTTGTTGTTTGAAGTGCCGACGAGTGATGTTTGGAGTGCTAGTGTTACTTTTTTGAAAAGCCGGCATTTTTTATTACATATGCCAGTAAATGTACTAGTTTAATAACAGTCCTTTTATTACACATGTTTCTATAGTGCTATTGTTATTGTCAATCTAATTTTATTTATTTGCAGCAAGCCATGTTGATTGTGTTTTTAAAAGTGTCATCATCAGTATTTTAAAGTGCCAGCATCAGTGTTTTAAGATGCCAGCAACAGTGTTACAAAGTGCCAGCATCAAATTTTCAAAGTGCCAGCATCAGTGTTTTAAAGTGCCATCATTAGTGTATCAAGTGGTAGTATCAGTGTTTCAAAAGTGCAAGTGTTAGAGTGTCAATAGTGACAAAATTTGCTTGTGTTTGCAAGTGTTTGTAAGTAAATGTGCCCGTTCAACTGATTCCATTGTGCCATCATTATATTTTCTAAGTGCCAGCATCAGTGTTACAAATTGTCAACATTAGATTTTCAAAGTGCCAAATCAGTGTTTTAAAGTGCCAACATCAGTCTATCAAAGTGCCAGAATCAGTTTTTCAAAAGTGACAGTGTTAGAGTTTCAATAGTGCCAACATTTACTTATTTTTGCAAGTGTTTGCAAGTAAATGTGCCAATGCAACTGATTCTATAGTGCCATCATTATATTTACAAAGTACCAGCAGCAGTGTTTCAAAATGCCAGCAACAGTGTTTCAAAAGTGCCAGCATTAGAGTTTCAAAGTGCCAACATCAGTGTATCAACAAACCAGCATCAGTGTTTCAAAAGTGACAGTGTTAGAGCTTCAATTGTGGCAATATTTGCTTATTGTCTGTGACCAGCTTATGAATATCATCTTCCTTGTCAACCCAGTTACCATCATCATGAACCAGTCTATCAAGTTCTTCTTTATTCGTTGGGAGGCTGAGATTTTGCCGTTGAAATTTTGATTTCAAATATTTCAATAGCTTTATCTCTTTGCTCTCTTTGAATCCATGGAAAAACTAGTTAAGAGGTCTGCCTCACTACACTTTATCTAAGAGTAGATGGTCTCAATTAAAAGATCGATTTAAAGAGAGCAAAGAGATAAAGCTATTGAAATATTTGAAATCTTTCAAATATTTCAATCGCCATATAGGCCTAAAAAGAAAGAACAAAAATTAGATTTATTAAAAAAAAAAATTGGAAAAATCATGCAACTGTTTCCATAGTGCCAGTGCAATTTCTTATTTCCAAAAAACCATTGCTTGTGTTTTTTAAAGTGCCAGTGTCACGAATATAATGTGCAAGTGCATCAATCCATAACAATAGGTAGAAATTGAAAAAAAAATACGACTGAAAACATGTCGGATAATAAGTAAAATCAAGTATAATACATTTTCAAAAATCATACATTCGTTCCGACGCATGCTCCTGATTTCTTTGGTTTGGCCGGTCATAATTTTGTAAAACAACTGAAAACAGGTCGGAGAAGATGTAAAATCGGTGAAAAATGATGAAAGATAAACAGAATCATTGAATAACAACTACGAAAAATCAAATTGAATAGCGCAAATGACAAAAGAAATTCAAAATTTTTGGTTGTATGCGTAAAAAAGATAGCAGAGAACCAAATTGGAAAAGCGTGTGTATGAACCATCCGTTAAATGAACCACAGTTGGAAAACACGTTTTTTGTTAAACTTAACAAAAAAAAACACATTTTTACAAGATTTTTGCTTATAATTTTAGAATTGGCACTATATCACTTATATGAGGATTTTTTTTTTCTTAAACTAGGAAATAATTTGTACAAATATTAAAATGTGTAATGATGACATAAGCTAGCTTGCATCTCCATCCCCCCAGAGAGTAAGGTTCAAATTTTTCTTTTTGAGAGTAAGGTTCATACTTTGCTTTATTTCTAAAATGACAAAAAGTGAACAGTGTTTTGGACATATATTTTGAACAATTACAAAAAAATCTATGCCATCCTAACTACTTTTTTTATCCACTTACATATAAATAGTATTTTGAACAATTATATTCCTTAATTCACTTATTTTTTTTTTTAATATTTTCTTAATAATCATGCAAATACTTGGTAGCGTGAACGTTACTACGGGATCTTTTAAAATCCATGTGAGATTAAATTTTGCAATTATATGTACAATTTTAAATGAGTTATCGAAGATTAACAAATAACTAGTGGGTAACCCGTGCTTCGCACGGGATTGTGTATTGATTGTTATTATTTTTTATTTTTTTGATATAATAAATATTTTTATTTAGTTAACCTCTAAAAGTCAAAGGAAACATAAGAAGTATACAACTTTCAAGTAACATTTTAGGTATTCCAACATTAAAATTTAGTTTACCATCTGTACTCCCTCCATTTCTGAAACAATGTCGTTTTAGAGGAAAAAAATTGTTCCAAAAACATTGTCATTTCATAAAATCCAACAACATTCTAGTTATTTTAGTTATGTTTTCCAAATATATCCCCCACATTTATTTACTTGACCATTAGTAATCTTTGAAAATGAACTTCAATAAACATTTAATAAAGAAGTAATTAAGGGTAATATAGTATTTTTATCATATTTCTTAATCTGTGTGCTCTTTGCTAAAATGGCATTGTTTCAGAAACGGAGGGAGTATTTAGGAACATGAAACTGTTTAGGAAGTACACATATTTGCAGACAATAATTAATATGTTTCAGTCAACAATATCACATCACCTATCTCCTCCAAAGTTCAAACCAAATTTCATAGCTACTCCTGTATTTCATACAAATTATATAAAACCATCACATTTTTTACTTTGTTGCCATTAGATGCATGCATGCATGCATGCATGCATTAAATTAAAACTATTAGGAATGGTGTAGAGCGTTGATTGAGGGCATTAAGAGCAATAAATTGATATACTTCAATGCCTAGAAATTTAAAATGTTAAGAAAAATTTAGATTTTAAGATAATTAATATAAGTGACTAATTAGGAAGTGGAATAGACATTTGTGCCTTCTTGCACGGAAAGTATACAAAAAGTTTGATACAAAATGAGGTGTCATTTTATCCATTCAAATATATTACTCCCTCCGTCTCATTCGAAAAGACATTTTTGCCTTCTTGCACGGAAAATAAAGATAGTGGGTGCTAATGTAAGTGTCGTGAGTAGAAAATGTGAGATAGGAGATAGAAAATTGGACGATTGTTCTTCAGTGATATTGTTCGGTGGTAACCTCAAAAAGCAATCATCTTCGTGCCTTTTAATGGTTAAGGCGTTTAGGTCGTATAAAGTAACAAAATAACAAAAGTTAGGTGAAAAGAAATAAATCATAAAAATATTAGACTCCCATTCACAGTTCAAATGTACAAAAATACAATATATATATATATAGATATATATATATTACAATAAGCTACTTTTATTGTGAATATTCATACATATTTTTTCATCTATATAATAAGATCAGTATAGTGATGAGACATTTTTCTTCGCAAAATCTCTTTTTGCCTGCATCTGATTATAAACTTCATAAAGTGATGTTAAAATAGATCCTCTTTTGTGGCTCCTATGATATTTATTGCTGAACATTTTGAATCATGAATTCTTCTGAATCTTCTCCCTTTCCTGCTATTCATATGGAAAATCTATGAATTAGAAATGTCATTGAACTAAAATTCAGGTTGATAAAGAATATTAAAGACATAATTTCTCCTAAAAATCAAAATGTTTTAACAAAATGAAATATAAGTCGACTTTATGATTAAAATACATCCAATCAAAAAAAAATTAAGTATGTAAAAAATAAAAATAAAATTAATACAACAAGAATGGCTAAAATTAGAAGATATAATATTAAAAGAAAAAATAAAATATGAGAATAAGGCAAGCATGCATTAGAAAAAACCAAAACAAAAACAAAAGTAAAATAATGTATTTATAGTTAGTTATACTACCAATACCAAAATCAAAGAACATCAAAAAAGGACTTACCATAGCACCTCCACATATATCATCTCTGAAGAACAATCCTCCAATTTTCTATTTGAAACTTCAAGAACACATCTATTAAGATTACCCGTCAATCATAACTCATGCATGCAGGAAAACTAATAAACAAACATCTAGATGAATTTAAGAGTCAATCGAAAAATAAAAATTGGCCTTCGTAATTTACACCAACTCATATTCCCTGCTATTTTGAGATTCACAAATAAAAGGGTCAATCGAAAAATAATCAAATTGAGAAATTATGAATATCGATAAAGTGATATGAGTATTATGGAAAAATATTACAATTTTAAATATTAGTAATAGTATAATTAGAAAACTATTTATCAAAACCTAAAGAGGATGAAAGAAAAGGAGTTTGACTTACGCTTATAGTTGTTCAAGTGTGGGTAAGCTGCCATCGACAATCAAGCAATTACCATCAACTATGGAGTTTGTCGGTCGCCGGTGTTATTCAACTTAGTCCGATAATCGACGGCTCAAGGAATCAAAAAATCATAAAAAAGCTCATTGAGAAAAAAGATGTGATGCATGAGTATATATATACAAAGTAATGCAGGAGTCACAAAGGAGTATGTGTTAATTTCGTAATGAATGTGAAGTCTTTTCAAATTCAGGAGTTTCACTCTTGGCCTAAACGTATGGTATTACATTGATAATTATAAATAATTAATAGATGACACGCGAAGAGTCACCCGAAATTAAAGAAACAAGTGATATGGATGCATGAGAGTGCAAGAAATTCCTAAGGGAAGCCGAAAAGTTGGATAATCATGTATCAATTTATTGACCTTTTGTATCAATTTATTGACCTTTTGAAATGAAAGGCCTACCAAGTCTACACTTCTAGTCTATATATATCTAATCTTTTTCTCTAGTATATTCAGTTAATAAACTTTGTATAGTCCTTTCAAAATGTATAGTGACCATATAAATTCATTGTATATGTAGTCTATGTTTTTAGAACAATACCTTCACCGAATATTGTTCTCTATATATGTACTTCTTATACCTCTCATATCTTCTTTCTATAGAGTACTTCTTTTATATTTGTTTCTTATACTACTCATATCTTGTATAGAGTACTTTATCACATACCTAGATATATCACCTTTTACTATCAACTAAGTAGCGGAAGCCGAAATGTCATAGGCAATGAATGATCAAGATGACGTGGAAGCCTTAGAATCAAAATAAACCTTGAAGAGGATGAGGTGTCATTCCTAGAATGAGTTTCGCCAACTTTAATATACTATAGTATAGACTAGTGGGTAACCCGTGCTTCGCACGGGATTGTGTATTGATTGTTATTATTTTTTATTTTTTAGATATAATAAATATTTTTATTTAGTTAACCTCTAAAAGTCAAAGGGAACATAAGAAGTATACAACTTCAAGTAACATTTTAGGTATTCCAACATTAAAATTTTGTTTACCATCTGTACTCCCTCCGTTTCTGAAACAATGCCGTTTTAGAGGAAAAAAAATTGTTCCAAAAACATTGTCATTTCATAAAATCCAACAACATTTTAGTTATTTTAGTTATGTTTTCCTAATATATCCCCAGCATTTATTTACTTGACCATTAGTAATCTTTGAAAATGAACTTCAATAAACATTTAATAAAGAAGTAATTGTTCGGTCGAAACCTAACGGTTTATTTTATATCCGCAAGCGCACGGGCTATTGTAATATAGCGGGTGCAAGTACGAGTCGATCCCACAGAGACAGGGTTTACTTAAGGGATATTTTTGTCTTTAGAAAATATAGAAAAGATTGGGGGTAGATAAAATTTGTTTTAGAATAATAGAGAGAGCATAAACAGAAAATACTTTAATTGAAATCTTATAAAACGAAGCATTCTCGGGATTGGAAATCATACGCATATTCTTATTCATCAAATTGTCATTGTCTTAGAAATAAAAGGTTTTCATAAAAAGCAAGGATGGTATGTTAAGCCTACGCTATTTCGGGCTAAGATAATAGCGTTTGTATTCTTCACTAATTATGTCCTAACTGTTTGAGAAATCCGTTTATGTTTGCCCCCGCCCTGTCACAAACGGGCATTCCGGCTTACCTCTAGGTGACCATAATTAGTAAGAATCCATTAAGGACGGAAGTCAACATACTTTCCATTAAAGGAACATCCCTAGGCCATTGAACTACTCTCGTGATCAATGAACCTAGTTTCTTTATATGGTTCCGTCAATCGAGATTCTCCGCTAGGTACTTCTCTCAATTGATGAATCATACAAATTGGATATCGCCAAAATGTAAGGCATTTAGAGAATAATATAAAGAGATTGTTTTAGATGAAGAAAGAAGACAAGACTAAACATTTTTAAATGATGAATAAGCATGCTTTTGAGTTTCCAATCCCAAGAATATGGGGGATTACTCACAAGCCATAAATAAACAGAAAAGTATAAATAGAGATTGAGTAAGAAAGACTTATGATTGCTGAGAATAATGCTTCACTTTTATTGCTTTTCCTCCAAAGTGATTCCAAGAACAAATAATGACTTTGATCTTCAAACTCCTTTGGAAAATTGTTGTTATAAATCTTTGTATCTTTTATCTCTCTAATATCAGTAATTTCTCTCTAAGAATTCGTATATAAGACTGATTACAAGGGTCCTATTTATAAATGGGAGGAGAATCTTCAATTGGGTGCCATCAAAAGGTGCCTTTACATCTGCAGTCACGATTTGCACGGCCGTGTCAAGGATTTTGCACGGTCGTGTCCTCTTTGGCGCCAGTTTTGAATTTGAATCTTGGAGACTTGCACGGCCGCTCCTAAAACAGCTGCACGGCCGCTCCTGGTTTGGCACGGCCGGGTCACTTCAGTGCTCGGCCACTCCATGGGCCAAGATGGCCGGCCATGGCCTATGATGCACGCCCGCTCCCGGTTTCTTTGCACGGCCGCTCCGAATGGTTTCGGCTTGGAGTGCTTATTTTGCTTGGTGTTCCTCCATCCTTTCGGACCAATTAGCCCAAGTATCCTTTAGTCATAAAATGACCCTAAAACCTGTCTAGAAATGTATAAAATATACCAAAAACGTAAAATCTAATAAAATAGCAAAAGTAAGTAAAAATACTAAAAACTAAATAAAAAGTGATGATTTATTTGTGTAAAAGTATATAAAAACTAGGATAATTGACTATATAATAGTCACTTATCAAACTCCCCCACACTTAAGCCTTTGCTTGTCCCCAAGCAAACTTAGAATGAAATACGGAGAGGGAGAAAAATACGATTGATCCTTCAGAAATAAAGTAGCAAGCCCTTAAATGCCTTGTAGATAATGCCTTTATCTATCTAATCATATTTTGAATACCTTTAAAAATTTATTTTAGGAAGAAATATTTTAGGGGTATTTTTAAAGAGATAAAATGCAAGACAATAACCTAATATAGCATATATAGAATTTTGACCAAGTAAAGCATGCTAGAAGGAAGAATCTTTAGTTTTATTTCTTGGTAGAAAAAGCTTATCACTTTTTAGAGTGATTTTTTTTTAGAAAAGATGAATTTTATTTCTTTAAGACGTACAAGAGAAGGTATAAACATTTATTCATAATTTAGAAGTTTCGAAGAATTGGATTACATTCTTGAATCACAAGGGTGAAGAATGGATGATGGTAGTGGAAAAATCTCGTCAAAGTCAAACAAATTTATCTTATTTTTGTACGTGTTATATTTTTGCAAAAGACCTAAGTTATTTTTGATCCTTTCAAGTAGGAGACATTGTGGTCGCGAGCCCCATGTTCCTAATACTTAGATCAAGAATACTTTTGGATATTATTTCCGTTTTGGCAAGGAAGCATCGTCGCAGCGAACGCCGTGCCCCGAGTTACTTAGGAGATAATATGTTTCTTTTTGCTTTTAAGGCTTGGTGACAATTGTCACTCTTTTTAGCAATAAGATAGAAGTGTTTTACTTTGACTTGATTTGAAAAAATGGAAGGATGGAAATTATGAAAGGGTGTGATTCAAGGGATGCAAACAAAAAGGTGCTTCTAAAAAGGGAATAAATATCTAATAAAGATAAAAAATGTACAATCTTAAAGGAATATATTCAAAGTTTGCATAAATGACCAAGCATAAAAGAATTCCTTCTAATCAAAAGCATTTTTCTTGATGAGATTCTATATTGTGCTATACCAACTTATGATGCTTTCAATTATTTCCTAAAAAGATCCCTTATACTTTTCCTTTTTATAGATTTCTAAGTGTATAGAAAATATGAGAGGAAAGATAAAGGCATTTATACTAGGGCAAATGGCAAGCATAATGATAATGATTTTTGATCATCATAGGGATTTTTTTTTTTTTTTATATACTATTATACATGCATACAAAAGAAAAAAAAATGCAACTAAGTTAAAAAAGAAAAATTATACTAGAAAGCGATTAAATCTATCCTAAAAAGCAAGTAAAATTTAAAAACTAGAAAGCGAAAAATTAAAGGATAGATTTACCCCCCCACACTTGAAATGAACATTGTCCTCAATGTTTCAAGGAACAATGCTAAATCTAGGGAGGGTAAAGAGAAAAACTTACTAAAATGGATCACGGGAAGGTAGGTTCGCCCAAAGTAATACATGAAACCACTCCGATTGGATCTCCGGTTATGTAGTGTTTCAGTCTTTGCCCGTTTACTTTAAAATCTCCTTGTGTTTCGTTCCCAATTTCGATGGCTCCGTATGGATATACTTTACGCACTTGATATGGGCCCGTCCATCTTGATTTTAATTTTCCTGGAAAAAGCTTTAAACGAGAATTAAAAAGTAATACCATGTCCCCTTCTTTAAAATCCCTTCTCATTATATGAGCATCATGCCATTTTTTTGTTTTCTCCTTGTATAATCTGGCACTTTCGTATGCTTCATATCGGAGTTCTTCAAGCTCTTGTAGCGTAGTCTCCGCTTTTCACCCGCTTCTGTCAAGTTATAGTTTAGGGCTTTGATTGCCCAATATGCCTTATGCTCAAGTTCCACTGGTAAATGACATGGCTTTCCATAAACCAATCGAAAAGGAGTGGTTCCGATAGGTGTTTTAAAAGCGGTGCGATAAGCCCATAAAGCATCGTTCAATTTTATTGACCAATCCTTTCTTGAACTTATTACCGTTTTCTCCAAGATCCACTTTATTTCTCGATTTGATATTTCCACTTGCCCACTTGTTTGAGGATGATATGCGGTGCCTGTTTTATGATAGACTCCGTACTTTTTAATAAAGCATCAAGCGGCGGTGCGAAAAATGTGACCCTCCGTCGCTTATGACGACTTTTGGAACCCCAAATCTTGGAAAAATTGTATCCTTGAAAAGCTTCATGACGACTTTTGAGTCGTTTGTTGGAGATGCTATAGCTTCCACCCACTTTGAGACGTAGTCCACTGCTACCAAAATGTAATTATTGTTGAAAGATGCGGGGAAAGGTCCCATGAAATCAATACCCCAAACGTCAAAAATCTCAACTTCCAGAATATTATTGAGAGGCATTTCATTCCTCCTTGAAATGTTGCCGGTTCGTTGGCAACGGTCACAAGAGATGACAAAATTTCGAGCATCTTTAAAGAGCGTGGGCCAGAAAAAACCTGATTGAAGAACCTTGGCGGCGGTTTTGGTTGTGCTTGCATGACCGCCATAAGGAGATGAATGACAATGATACAGAATGTCCTTGATCTCTTCATTAGGTACACACCGCCTAATGATTCCGTCTGCGCAATGTCTAAAGAGGAGCGGATCTTCCCAAAAGTATTTTTTTATTTCTGATAAAAATCTCTTCTTTTGTTGATAACTCATTTCTGGAGGAAGAATTTTACATGCTAGATAGTTAACAATGTCTGCAAACCAAGGAATTTCGACATTGTTTATAGCAAGAAGATGATCATCCGGAAATGAATCATCAATGGGAAGGTCATAATTATCGGAAATTTCTAATTCTTTAGGAAGGCGGGATAAATGATCTGCGACCAAATTTTCCGTCCCCTTTTTATCACGGATTTCCAAATCGAATTCTTGGAGGAGAAGGATCCACCTTATTAATCTTGGCTTTGCATCCTTCTTCGTCAACAAGTATCTAATTGCAGCGTGATCCGTGTATATGATTACCTTTGATCCCACCAAATATGACCGAAACTTTTCCATAGCAAATATTACGGCCAAAAGCTCTTTTTCTGTGGTGGCATAATTCATTTTTGCTTCATCCAGTGTTCGGCTGGCATAATATATTGCGTGCGTTTTCTTGTCTTTTCGCTGTCCCAAAACAGCTCCGACCGCGAAATCACTTGCATCGCACATTATTTCGAAAGGGAGATCCCAATCGGGTGGTTGTACGATAGGAGCGGAAATCAAAGCTTCCTTCAACCTATTAAAAGCTTCAAGACAAGGGCTATCAAACACAAATGCAGCATCTTTCATTAGTAGATTAGTTAAAGGTTTAGAAATTTTTGAGAAATCTTTTATAAAACGTCGGTAAAATCCGGCGTGACCAAGAAAACTTCTTATACCCTTAACATTAGTAGGCGGAGGTAATTTTTCAATAATTTTGATTTCCGCCTTATCTACTTCTATTCCTTTTTCGGACACCATGTGTCCTAACACTATCCCTTCATTTACCATAAAATGGCATTTTTCCCAATTTAGAACAAGATTGACCTCTTCACAACGTTGTAGGACCTTAGATAAATTCTCCAAACATTCGTCAAAAGAATATCCGTAAACAGAGAAATCATCCATAAAAACTTCCATAATATTTTCTATGTATTCGGAAAAAATGGACATCATACAACGCTGAAAAGTGGCGGGAGCATTACAAAGTCCGAAAGGCATTCTTCTATAAGCGAAGGTACCATAAGGACAAGTAAAAGTAGTTTTTTCTTGATCGTCTGGATGGATAGGAATTTGGAAAAATCCTGAATATCCGTCCAAATAACAGAAATGGGAATGTTTGGCCAATCTTTCTAGCATTTGGTCTATAAAGGGAAGGGGAAAGTGATCTTTTCGGGTGGCTTTATTTAATTTTCTGTAATCTATACACATGCGCCAACCCGTGACAGTCTTTGTTGGGATTAATTCATCCTTATCATTTTGAATGACTGTCATTCCTCCCTTCTTAGGGACAACTTGAACTGGGCTCACCCATTTGCTATCTGAAATTGGGTAGATGATGCCTGAGTCAAGTAATTTAAGGACTTCCTTTTTAACTACTTCCTTCATGTTAGGATTGAGTCTTCTTTGATGTTCAATGGAAGGTTTATGATCTTCCTCTAAATCAATCCTATGCATGCAAATTTTTGGATGAATTCCTTTTAAGTCATCTATCGTATATCCTATGGCTTTTTGATGCAACCTAAGCTCATTTAACAATTTTTCTGTTTCTAGAGGACCTAGGCTAGCATTTATAATCACAGGGTAAGTGGAGTTAGGTCCCAGGAATTCATACCTTAGATTTGCGGGAAGAGGTTTTAACTCGACTTGAGGCGCCTTAACTACCTCTTTTTCTTCTTTGTTGGATAGTTCTGCTGTAGCCTCCAACTTTTCGAAATCATTGTCCCCACTAGGTTTTGCTGTGTCTAAAAGCATGGTATAATTTGCAATTTCTTCATCGTCATTATCATGCAAAGTTCTTTTCCAATCTATAAGACTTTTTCTAGCGGATCCTTAGATTGGGGACTCTCTAATTCCTTGCTAATTGATTCTAACATGTTAATGTTCAAGCAAGGGTTCTCAAGATCAGGATTTCTCATGAATTTAGACAAGTTAAACTCCATTTTATCATCTCCTACATTCAAAGTTAGGTTACCATGTTTAACGTCTATAATCGCCCACGGCAAGGAAAGGTCTACCTAGAATTACAGGAATATGACTATCTTCTTCCATCTCGAGAACAACAAAATCTACCGGGATGATTAATTTCCCGATTTGGCAAGGGACATCTTCCATAACACCCACTGGATATTTAATGGAACGATCCGCCAATTGCAGGGATATGGTTGTAGGTTTCAATTCTCCTACACCAATCTTCTTGCTTACAGAAAGCGGGATGAGGCTTACACTAGCTCCTAGATCCAGCATAGCATTATCAACATCAAATTTACCTATATTACAAGGGATAGAGAAAGTACCGGGATCTTTTAGTTTTGGGGGTAACCTTTTTTGTAAAACAGCACTTACTTCCTCTGTTAATGCAACAGTTTCATTTTCTTCTAGCTTCCTTTTGTTAGAAAGAATATCTTTGAGAAATTTAGCATAAGAAGGCATTTGTTGCAAAGCATCCGTGAAAGGTATATTAATGTAGATAGATTTTAAAACTTCTAAAAATTTTGCAAATTGTTTATCGAGTTTTGCCTTTACCAATCTTTGAGGGTAAGGTATAGGCGGATCAAAATTTCTAGTTATTTTAGGGGATTCCGTCCCCTTATCATCCTCATCATTAGTCTCGACCATGGGTGGATTTTGACTAATACTTTCTTCAATGGGGCTACTCTCTTTAGGTGGATAATCAATAAGCTCTTTCCCACTTCTAGTAACCACCGCTTTAGCATGCTCATTTAATATTTTATTATGGGTGGCTAAGTCATCAAATTTATCATTAAATAACTTAAAGCATTCCCTAAATTCAGCATTAGTCTTTTCTTGCTCATTTTTACTTTCAACTATGAAATCCATTAAAAGATCTAATTTTGATTTAGGGGGAGAAAAAATATTTGAAGCATTATTGAAATTTCCAAATGTAAGACCTTGATGTTGTGTAAATGATTGCGGGTTAAGAACGTTGTTATTCTTATAGAAAAAATTGGGATTGTATGTATTAGAATACATTCCTCCTTTTTGCCCAAAAGAATTAACGAAGTTCACTTGATCGTTAGAAGTAACGTCAAGTAACTCGCAGTTATCCGTACTATGTGAGTTAGACCCACATAGTTCGCATAACACATTTACACTAGCAATAGGATTGACATTAAGATTTTCAAACTTTTTCAAAAGCATGTCAACTTTAGAGGAGAGAAGAGTAACTGCATCAACATTATATTTACCGGGCGTACCTTGTTGCTGCTCCCTCTCGTTTGACCATTGGTAATGGTTCAATGCAATGTTTTCGATAAGGTCGTATGCCTCATCGACTCCTTTGTTCATCAATGCTCCTCCTGCAGCGGCATCAATGGTCTCTCTTGTTTTAAAAATGAGACCGTTGTAGAAGGTGTGAACAATCAACCACTTTTCAAGCCCGTGGTGGGGGCACATTCTGAGAAGTTCCTTGAACCGTTCCCATGCGTCGTACAAAGTCTCACTATCTGTTTGACAGAAGTTAGTGATCTTTGTTCGTATCTGGGCAGTCTTGCTTGGTGGGAAAAATCGACCAAGGAATGCTTCTTGAATTTGGTCCCATGTTGTTAATGAATTCTGGGGGACCGAATTCAACCATTGTTTCGCCTTATCCTTGAGAGAGAAAGGAAAGAGGCGCATCCGGATTGCTTCCACCGTAACACCTTGAATACGTGTAGTATCACAATATTCAAGGAATGTTTGGATGTGTAGATGGGGATCTTCGAAGGCAGTGCCGCTGTATTGGTTATTCATAACCATGTGCAATAATTGCGGCTTTATCTCGAAGTTTGCCGCTCCGGCATTTGGCACAACAATAGGGGATCTAGTTCCCGGGGTACTTGGGTTAACAAAGTCCCGTAGGGTCCTAGCAGGTGTTTGCGGTTCTCCGTCCATGTGGTTTTGTAGAGTTTCTCTAAATCTTCTTAATCTTTCGTGAAAGCTTCTTTCGGGTTCCGGATCAAAGTTGTCAATGAATGTCCGAGACCGTTTCATAAACTACAAGAAAAACACTTGAAGAAAAATTAAACGTAACAGATTATAGGACAAGAAAGCAAAATAGTAAAAATAAAATAAAAACTAAAAAAAATTTTGTAGTAAAGACAAAAAAAATAAAAAGTAAACCGTTGTCCCCGGCAACGGCGCCAAAAACTTGTTCGGTCGAAACCTAACGGTTTATTTTATATCCGCAAGCGCACGGGCTATTGTAATATAGCGGGTGCAAGTACGAGTCGATCCCACAGAGACAGGGTTTACTTAAGGGATATTTTTGTCTTTAGAAAATATAGAAAAGATTGGGGGTAGATAAAATTTGTTTTAGAATAATAGAGAGAGCATAAACAGAAAATACTTTAATTGAAATCTTATAAAACGAAGCATTCTCGGGATTGGAAATCATACGCATATTCTTATTCATCAAATTGTCATTGTCTTAGAAATAAAAGGTTTTCATAAAAAGCAAGGATGGTATGTTAAGCCTACGCTATTTCGGGCTAAGACAATAGCGTTTGTATTCTTCACTAATTATGTCCTAACTGTTTGAGAAATCCGTTTATGTTTGCCCCCGCCCTGTCACAAACGGGCATTCCGGCTTACCTCTAGGTGACCATAATTAGTAAGAATCCATTAAGGACGGAAGTCAACATACTTTCCATTAAAGGAACATCCCTAGGCCATTGAACTACTCTCGTGATCAATGAACCTAGTTTCTTTATATGGTTCCGTCAATCGAGATTCTCCGCTAGGTACTTCTCTCAATTGAC
This sequence comes from Adenophora triphylla var. japonica, assembly GCA_022495995.1. NCBI lineage: Eukaryota > Viridiplantae > Streptophyta > Magnoliopsida > Asterales > Campanulaceae > Adenophora > Adenophora triphylla. Next base: position 120,612 of record JAFEMH010001459.1, on the reverse strand, counting down.
TGAATCATACAAATTGGATATCGCCAAAATGTAAGGCATTTAGAGAATAATATAAAGAGATTGTTTTAGATGAAGAAAGAAGACAAGACTAAACATTTTTAAATGATGAATAAGCATGCTTTTGAGTTTCCAACCCCAAGAATATGGGGGATTACTCACAAGCCATAAATAAACAGAAAAGTATAAATAGAGATTGAGTAAGAAAGACTTATGATTGCTGAGAATAATGCTTCACTTTTATTGCTTTTCCTCCAAAGTGATTCCAAGAACAAATAATGACTTTGATCTTCAAACTCCTTTGGAAAATTGTTGTTATAAATCTTTGTATCTTTTATCTCTCTAATATCAGTAATTTCTCTCTAAGAATTCGTATATAAGACTGATTACAAGGGTCCTATTTATAAATGGGAGGAGACTCTTCAATTGGGTGCCATCAAAAGGTGCCTTTACATCTGCAGTCACGATTTGCACGGCCGTGTCAAGGATTTTGCACGGCCGTGTCCTCTTTGGCGCCAGTTTTGAATTTGAATCTTGGAGACTTGCACGGCCGCTCCTAAAATAGCTGCACGGCCGCTCCTGGTTTGGCACGGCCAGGTCACTTCAGTGCTCGGCCACTCCATGGGCCAAGATGGCCGGCCATGGCCTATGATGCACGGCCGCTCCTGGTTTTGCTGCACGGCCGCTCCGAATGGTTTTCAGCTTGGAGTGCTTATTTTGCTTGGTGTTCCTCCATCCTTTCGGACCAATTAGCCCAAGTATCCTTTAGTCATAAAATGACCCTAAAACCTGTCTAGAAATGTATAAAATATACCAAAAACGTAAAATCTAATAAAATAGCAAAAGTAAGTAAAAATACTAAAAACTAAATAAAAAGTGATGATTTATTTGTGTAAAAGTATATAAAAACTAGGATAATTGACTATATAATAGTCACTTATCAGTAATTAAGGGTAATATAGTATTTTTATCATATTTCTAAATCTGTGTGCTCTTTGCTAAAATGACATTGTTTCAGAAACGGAGGGAGTATTTAGGAACATGAAACTGTTTCGGAAGTACACATATTTGCAGACAATAATTAATATGTTTCAGTCAACAATATTACAACACCTATCTCCTCCAAAGTTCAAACCAAATTTCATATGCTACTCCTGTATTCCATACAAATTATATAAACCATCACATTTTTTACTTTGTTGCCATTAGATGCATGCATGCATTAAATTGAAACTATTAGGAATGGTGTAGAGCGTTGATTGAGGGCATTAAGAGCAATAAATTAATACACTTCAATGCCTAGAAATTTAAAATGTTAAGAAAAATTTAGATTTTAAGATAATTAATATAAGTGACTAATTAGGAAGTGGAATAGACATTTGTGCCTTCTTGCACGGAAAGTATACAAAAAGTTTGATACAAATGAGGTGTCATTTTATCCATTCAAATATATTACTCCCTCCGTCTCATTCAAAAAGACATTTTTGCCTTCTTGCACGGAAAATAAAGATAGTGGGTGCTAATGTAAGTGTCGTGAGTAGAAAATGTGAGATAGGAGATAGAAAATTGGACGATTGTTCTTCAGTGATAATGTTCGGTGGTAACCTCAAAAAGCAATCATCTTCGTGCCTTTTAATGGTTAAGGAGTTTAGGTCGTATAAAGTAACAAAATAACAAGTTAGGTGAAAATAAATAAATCATAAAAATATTAGACTCCCATTCATAGTTCAAATGTACAAAAATACAATATACTATATATTACAATAAGCTACTTTTATTGTGAATATTCATACATATTTTTTCATCTATATAATAAGATCGCATAGTGATGAGACATTTTCTTCGCAAAATCTCTTTTTGCCAGCATCTGATTATAAACTTCATAAAGTGATGTTAAAATAGATCCTCTTTTTTGGCTCCTATGATATTTGTTGCTGAACATTTTGAATCATGAATTCTTCTGAATCTTCTCCCTTTCCTGCTATTCATACGGAAAATCTATGAATTAGAAATGTCATTGAACTAAAATTTAGGATGATAAAGAATATTAAAGACATAATTCTCCTAAAAATCAAAATGTTTTAACAAAATGAAATATAAGTCGACTTTATGATTAAAATACATCCAATCAAAAAAAATTAAGTATGTAAAAAATAAAAATAAAATCAATACAGCAAGAATGGCTAAAATTAGAAGTTATAATATTAAAAGAAAAAATAAAATATGAGAATAAGGAAAGCATGCATTAGAAAAAACCAAAACAAAAACAAAAGTAAAATAATGTTTTTATAGTTAGTTATACTGCCAATACGAGAACTCAAAATCAAAGAACATTAAAAAAGGACTTACCATAGCACCTCCACATATATCATCTCTGAAGAACAATCCTCCAATTTTCTATCTGAAACTTCAAGAACAAATCTATTAAGCTTACCCGTCAATCATAACTCATGCATGCAGGAAAACTAATAAACAAACATCTAGATGAATTTAAGGGTCAATCAAAAAATAATAATTGGCCGTCGTAATTTACACCGGCTCATATTCCCTGCTATTTTGAGATTCACAAAATAAAAGGGTCAATCGAAAAATAATCAAATTGAGAAATTATGAATATCGATAAAGTGATATGAGTATTATGGAAAAATATTACAATTTTAAAAAATAGTAATAGTATAATTAGAAAACTATTTATCAAAACCTAAAGAGGATGAAAGAAAAGGAGTTTGACTTACGCTTATAGTCGTTCAAGCGTGGGTAAGCTGCCATCGACAATCAAGCAATTACCATCAACTATGGAGTTTGTCGGTCGCCGGTGTTATTCAACTTAGTCCAATAATCGACGGCTCAAGGAATCGAAATATCCTAAAAAAGCTCATTGAGAAAAAAGATGTGATGCATGAGTATATATATACAAAGTAATGCAGGAGTCACAAAGGAGTATGTGTTAATTCCGTAATGAATGTGAAGTCTTTTCAAATTCAGGAGTTTCACTCTTGGCCTAAACGTATGGTATTACATTGATAATTATAAATAATTAATAGATGACACGCGAAGAGTCACCCGAAATTAAAGAAACAAGTGATATGGATGCATGAGAGTGCAAGAAATTCCTAAGGAAAGCCGAAAAGTTGGATAATCATGTATCAATTTATTGACCTTTTGTATCAATTTATTGACCTTTTGAAATGAAAGGCCTACCAAGTCTACACTTCTAGTCTATATATATCTAATCTTTTTCTCTAGTATATTCAGTTAATAAACTTTGTATAGTCCTTTCAAAATGTATAGTGACCATATAAATTCATGGTATATGTAGTCTATGTTTTTAGAACAATACTTTCACCTAATATTGTTCTCTATATATGTACTTCTTATACCTCTCATATCTTCTTTCTATAGAGTACTTCTTTTATATTTGTTTCTTATACTACTCATATCTTGTATAGAGTACTTTATCACATACCTAGATATATCACCTTTTACTATCAACTAAGTAGCGGAAGCCGAAATGTCATAGGCAATGAATGATCAAGATGACGTGGAAGCCTTAGAATCAAAATAAACCTTGAAGAGGATGAGGTGTCATTCCTAGAATGAGTTTCGCCAACTTTAATATACTATAGTATAGACTAGTGGGTAACCCGTGCTTCGCACGGGATTGTGTATTGATTGTTATTATTTTTTATTTTTTTGATATAATAAATATTTTTATTTAGTTAACCTCTAAAAGTCAAAGGGAACATAAGAAGTATACAACTTCAAGTAACATTTTAGGTATTCCAACATTAAAATTTTGTTTACCATCTGTACTCCCTCCGTTTCTGAAACAATGTCGTTTTAGAGGAAAAAAATTGTTCCAAAAACATTGTCATTTCATAAAATCCAACAACATTTTAGTTATTTTAGTTATGTTTTCCAAATATATCCTCAGCATTTATTTACTTGACCATTAGTAATCTTTGAAAATGAACTTCAATAAACATTTAATAAAGAAGTAATTAAGGGTAATATAGTATTTTTATCATATTTCTAAATCTGTGTGCTCTTTGCTAAAATGACATTGTTTCAGAAACAGAGGGAGTATTTAGGAACATGAAACTGTTTCGGAAGTACACATATTTGCAGACAATAATTAATATGTTTCATTCAACAATATTACAACACCTATCTCCTCCAAAGTTCAAACCAAATTTCATATGCTACTCCTGTATTCCATACAAATTATATAAACCATCACATTTTTTACTTTGTTGCCATTAGATGCATGCATGCATTAAATTGAAACTATTAGGAATGGTGTAGAGCGTTGATTGAGGGCATTAAGAGCAATAAATTAATACACTTCAATGCCTAGAAATTTAAAATGTTAAGAAAAATTTAGATTTTAAGATAATTAATATAAGTGACTAATTAGGAAGTGGAATAGACATTTATGCCTTCTTGCACGGAAAGTATAAAAAAAGTTTGATACAAAATGAGGTGTCATTTTATCCATTCAAATATATTACTCCCTCCGTCTCATTCGAAAAGACATTTTTGCCTTCTTGCACGGAAAATAAAGATAGTGGGTGCTAATGTAAGTGTCGTGAGTAGAAAATGTGAGATAGGAGATAGAAAATTGGACGATTGTTCTTCAGTGATAATGTTCGGTGGTAACCTCAAAAAGCAATCATCTTCGTGCCTTTTAATGGTTAAGGCGTTTAGGTCGTATAAAGTAACAAAATAACAAGTTATGTGAAAATAAATAAATCATAACAATATTAGACTCCCATTCACAGTTCAAATGTACAAAAATACAATATATATATTACAATAAGCTACTTTTATTGTGAATATTCATACATATTTTTTCATCTATATAATAAGATCAGTATAGTGATGAGACATTTTTCTTCGCAAAAATCTCTTTTTGCCAGCATCTGATTATAAACTTCATAAAGTGATGTTAAAATAGATCCTCTTTTTTGGCTCCTATGATATTTGTTGCTGAACATTTTGAATCATGAATTCTTCTGAATCTTCTCCCTTTCCTGCTATTCATATGGAAAATCTATGAATTAGAAATGTCATTGAACTAAAATTTAGGATGATAAAGAATATTAAAGACATAATTTCTCCTAAAAATCAAAATGTTTTAACAAAATGAAATATAAGTCGACTTTATGATTAAAATACATCCAATCAAAAAAAAATTAAGTATGTAAAAAATAAAAATAAAATTAATACAACAAGAATGGCTAAAATTAGAAGTTATAATATTAAAAGAAAAAATAAAATATGAGAATAAGGCAAGCATGCATTAGAAAAAACCAAAACAAAAACAAAAGTAAAATAATGTTTTTATAGTTAGTTATACTACCAATACCAGAACTCAAAATCAAAGAACATCAAAAAAGGACTTACCATAGCACCTCCACATATATCATCTCTGAAGAACAATCCTCCAATTTTCTATCTGAAACTTCAAGAACACATCTATTTAGCTTACCCGTCAATCATAACTCATGCATGCAGGAAAACTAATAAACAAACATCTAGATGAATTTAAGAGTCAATCAAAAAATAATAATTGGCCTTCGTAATTTACACCAGCTCATATTCCCTGCTATTTTGAGATTCACAAAATAAAAGGGTCAATCGAAAAATAATCAAATTGAGAAATTATGAATATCGATAAAGTGATATGAGTATTATGGAAAAATATTACAATTTTAAATAATAGTAATAGTATAATTAGAAAACTATTTATCAAAACCTAAAGAGGATGAAAGAAAAGGAGTTTGACTTACGCTTATTGTCGATCAAGCGTGGGTAAGCTGCCATCGACAATCAAGCAATTACCATCAACTATGGAGTTTGTCGGTCGCCGGTGTTATTCAACTTAGTCCGATAATCGACAGCTCAAGGAATCAAAAAATCATAAAAAAGCTCATTGAGAAAAAAGATGTGATGCATGAGTATATATATACAAAGTAATGCAGGAGTCACAAAGGAGTATGTGTTAATTTCGTAATGAATGTGAAGTCTTTTCAAATTCAGGAGTTTCACTCTTGGCCTAAACATATGGTATTACATTGATAATTATAAATAATTAATAGATGACATGCAAAGAGTCACCGGAAATCAAAGAGTCAAGTGATATGGATGCATGAGAGTGCAAGAAATTCCTAAGGGGAGCTGAAAAGTTGGATAATCATGTATCAATTTATTGACCTTTTGAAATGAAAGGCCTACCAAGTCTACACTTCTAGTCTATATATATCTGATGCCGCTGGAAATGTGCTTATCAATCTTCCTCCACGTGGCAGGACTGATCACTTGGCTCCTTGACCTGAAACCAGAATCCACGACTAGCCGGATGTGTCTCCGGCTTAGACTCTCGGGCGTGAGAGTAAGTATTTGAATTGGAGAGCAAAATGTATTGAATAAAGATGATTCAGATAACAAAATTGCAGTTACCTCATAACCGTTGCAGTGGAAATGTATTTATAGATGATGAGTGCGGTTATTTTTGGTGGGACTACATGAGCTCCGATATTTTAGGGACAGTTACGTGTCATTTGAACATGTCCTTAAATAATCCCTAATTTATATGAAAGCAGTTATGGCAAGATTAATTGCACGTGCGCCTGTAACCGTTAGGTCGACATTTGCTTGGGCAGGTCGAGATCGACACTTGGAGTTAGGTCGACCTGACTGTCGGGTAGAGCTGGATCGTACCCGAAATTGAGCTTGGATCATGAAGTCGGACTTAGTTAAGTCGGGACCTGGTAGGTCGGACAATTAACTTAAGTCGACGTATCAATGAGATGGCTTTGGGCCATGTGATCGTTGGGCCTAGCCCACTGAGAATATAGTGACCATAATTTACTTGAGGATTGGGCTTTACTTGCTTGGCCTAGCTCGATACTTTTGGTATGTTCAGTGGCCCCCAACTTTCGAGTTGACTTTGTCGACTAGGAAGTTAAGGAAATTTTGATGAGGGTTGCTGTGACTCGCAAGTCACTGCTTGCTTTGGTGCTTAGTCGAATAGAGTGACGTGGATCAATCCTGAACATTGAATGTTGTACGGCTAGTTCTGGAAGAGCGCCGAAATTCGCAATGATTACTGTTTTTGACGTTTGAGAGTCTGTCTTGGAAACCGTTTCTGCATTCAATTGGGAAAACAAAACCTTTGGATTTTCCTTTTCCTCTTCAACCTTGGAACATATAAATACCAAATTCCTCCCTCATTTAGAACTTTTGCTCTCTTGGACTCTTGAGTAATTCCAGTGAAGGCAGCAGAAAAAAGGCAACTGGTTAAATACAAGCTTTCGTCTCTGTCTATAACCCTTCTTCACTCGAGCTAACTAAGGTATTCCTCTTTTCCTTCAGTATTAGGGTTTTCATTCTTGCAATTTCCCGAATTTCTGCCATGGTTAGGACCTTTAGTTGTGAGCGTGGAGCTTGGTATGGTTACTGTAGGGTAAATAGGAGAGTTTACAAGCACTTGAACGGAGAGTGGAGTGAGATAACAATGGAGGAATGCACCTCGATTTTGACCTGTTGGGGCTTGCGTTTCACCGAGCTGATTTTGCTTGTAGGAGAGGGTCTAGGCGTTTTGTAGTCGAATGATCCCAGAATGGTGACTTTCAATCTTTTCCATGAACTTCTTGATCACCTTGCGTTGTTCTACATCCATGGCCCTAATAAACCCTCTTTTATTAGGAATAGGTTGGGATTTCCGGGGGAATCCAGGTCGCCTCTTAGCGTGTCCACTAGGTCGCTTGAGTCAGTGTACAGAACTGATTCCCCTGTTTCCCCTTCTTCTTGTACAGATATGGCGACTCAAGGAGAAGCTAATGCCTCAACCTCGTCAAGCCCTCGTATAGTCGATGTTTTTGAGGCTTCTGTGGTGTCGGGCAGGAATGAAAGGGAATATGTGTCTCCAAGGCCATTCAGGGGAAAGCAGAATCTTCCATCTCGTTTGAGCATGGTGTATGACTTTTGTGAAGCTGATAGGAAGGAGTTTGATGTTACTTTGTACAGCAGGAAGGATTTCTTTGACCAATTTGGTGACACTTATGAGGAAAATCCTACTAGGGTGGCCTTCTACTACGGCCAATTTGAAGCTGGTTTGAGGCTACCCTTAGATCCATTTATAAATGAGTTTCTAGAGTGTTCAGACGCATTGCCGCTTCAACTAGGAGCCAACACCTGCAGGGTACTAGTTTGCTTCGCCATGGTATGTAGGTTCTTAGGGTATGAACCTTGCATGAGAGTGTTTAAGGAGTTCTTCACTGTCAAGTTTGATAAGGACAATGGGATAAGCACCCCCTCCAAGCCAAAATCCCCTATGTTGTTTAGCAATCTCCCCAGCAAGGCCAGTGGCTGGAATTCTTACGTGTTTGTTGTAGAGAGTACGAGAGGATGGGAGTTTTCCCTTCCCAGTGCTGATACTGCAGCTGTGAGGGAGCAGGATTACTGGGAGCCATATTGGCATGATGATTTGCGTAAGAAGTTGGTGGAGCTCGCCAAGAGGGGAGCCATAAGTTGGGATGCCTTGGGGACCAATAAGAACAACTTCATTCTAGCTGGAATGATGGTCAGCGAGGGAGATGTCGTGCCCATGGTCCCAGTAGTTAGATGTCAGAGGTATCCAGATTGGGTTACCCATGAGGGAGCTCGATTCAGGTTTGAGAGGGAGTGCCATTTTTGTAAGAAGACTGCCAATCATTGTAAGGATCAGGGAGAACACTTTGGGGGTAAGAACTCAACCCTTCATTGTCCCTTGAACCCTCCAATATTTGCTGATATGCACATGTTTTTTTCGTACACAGAACTGACTGCTCGTATGTAGAACTTATTAACTAGGATACGTTTAAACTTATTCCTTAGCTCGTATGCATCTTGCTTGTTTGTTGAATTGGTTGCTCTTGCATGCTTAATTCGTACATAGAACATTTTGCTCGTATGTAGAATAATTAGCTCGCACATGTTTAATTCGTACATAGAACTATTTGCTCGTATGTAGAAATCTCATATGTCGATCTAACCCTTTATCATTTCAATTTTGGTGCAGTTTTAACTCCTGAGCAAGAAGCGAATATGGGTCGAGCCATTGACGTCAGGAAGAGCAAGAGAAGTTGTGGGGCAGCTAATGCTAGGGAGCATCGAGAGAGAGAGGGCGCTCAACGCCAAGAGATCTTAAAGTCGGTGGACGTGGATGTCAACTCTATTCCTGTGGAAGACACTCTTGATGAATTGGATGAGGTGCGAGTTGAAGGTGATGCCCAAGGCTCTGAAGAAGTTGGCGCTGCTGGAGTGGACGGGGCTGAGCTGAATGTGGAGCCAGTTAAGGAGGTTTCTAGGGTGAGAACCAGAGCCCACGCTAAATCCAAGTCTAAAGCTGCCTCCAAGGCCAAATCCCATTTCATTGATGTGGATGAGGAAGAGGAAGACGATGATACTGCTCCTCTCAGTAAAAAGATTAAGATTGGTCCGTCCAAGGTAAGCTCGACATCTGACCAAGTCGACGCTAGTGAGCCAGTGGAGGCTAAAGTCAGGAGTCCCCATTCCTCTCCCATCCATGTTTCATACGACGAGTTGATTCAGGCTCGGGTTGCTGAGTTGAGTGAGGTAACTCCCTTGACTAGGATCAACAGTTTGGCAAGGGAGTACCAAGAATTGGAGTATGGTCAGGTGATTGTCAGGAGGGGAGCTGACCAGGATCTGATCAGGGAGTTCACAAACAAGCCCTTGACTCCAGAAGCCTGTCGAGCTAGGGTCAGGCTAGCTTCCTCCGAGGTAACCCTTGTAATTTTTTGTATTGTTGTACTTATTCCTCTTGCCTGTATCTCTTCCTTACCTTACTTCTGCTCGATCTAACCTCTTGTCCTTACTCGTCATTTCAGTCTCTTGCCATGATTGACTTGGCCACTACTTATTGGAAAGCTGCTGAGGAGCAGGAGAAGCTAGCTAAGACTATGCTGGCTCGCAAAAATGAAGAGTTGATGAAGCTTGATGAAGAGCGAGCCAAGCTGAAGGAGGAGCTTGAAAAGTTAAAGGAGGAGCACTCTGATCTGGATAGCTCTTATGAGGCCCTGAAGCAGGTCAAAGATGACGAGATAAAGCTTAAGGAGGATGCTTGGAAGAGGTTGGGAGAGGCTAACAAGGAGCTTGCCACCCTTAAGGAGGAGAAGAAGAAGATGGCTGCTGATCTCAACTTGGCGACCCAGCAATTAGAGGAGGTGCCCGTTTCTTTGGCCAAGAAACAGGAAGAACATGACGCTACTCGACGTCAATGGGAGGTTGAGCTGCCTAAGGCCATCAAAGCTGCCAAGGAGGAGGCTGTCAAGGCATACAAGGATAGTGATGAGCTTCACGCATATGTCACCAAAGAAGCTAGGGGGTTCTTCGATGTAGGTCGGAGCCACATGGCTCGACGTATCATAGTGGATCCCTCCGTCAACATATCCGTTGAGCAGCTGGCCCAATGGGCTTTTGAGGAACCATATAATACAGCAGCTCGCCAGGGCCATCACTTGGTGCCATATAATGCGAATGATTTGGAGCTTATTGCTAAGGATGATCAAGAAGCAGATGTAGCACCCTGGAATCCTCCTCCTATTGAGCCGGTCAATTTTGATACCATTCTTGCTGAACTTGAAGACTATGAAGATCCATCCTTTGACGATGAGACTCCAAAGTTCACCATCAGCGACTCAAGGAAGATAGTCTATCATCCAGAAGATGTTTTAGGTGAGCCATCTGCTGCAGGTGACCAGGCTGACATCGATCCATCTTCTACAAATGTCCAAGTTGAGGTTGATCCCACAGATTGAGCTTCGTATTTAATGGTTGAGTAAAGAACAAGCACCAAACACTTTAATTTTTTGATTTTGTGAATGTTGATGTCTTGGCCCAAATTTGGGAGGCATCCTTCTTATACATTTGTGTTTACTTTTAAGTCTTGGCCCGTTTTGGGAGACTTAATCATATTTGATCGTAGCTGACTTTCTATCATTGTATGTTGTATGCTTTTGATTTCAGCATGTGTGTATCGAGCTAGATGAAATAGGATAACTAAGTCACCCAAAGTTTAAGGTCGACCTTGCAAACGAGATTGACTCAGAGTTGAACCTGTTAAGAGATTGAAGCTGACCAAGGGTCGAGCTTATTAGAACGAAGTCAACCTAAGGTCGAACTTGTTAATAGTATACAACTGATTAAGAATCGAGTTTGTTAAAATGGAGCTGACTAAGAGTCGAGCTCGTTGAACGAAGTCGACTAAGAGTCGGACCTGTTAAAGGAACTAAGCTGATTAAGAATCGAGCTTGTTAAGACGGAGCTGACTAAGAGTCGAGCACGTTGAACGAAGTCGACTAAGAGTCGGACTTGTTAAAGGAACTAAGCTGATTAAGAATCGAGCTTTGTTAAAATGAAGCTGACTAAGAGTCGAGCTTGTTGAAGTTTAGTGTACAATGTTTGGTCGAATAGAACTGTGATTTTTATTGAAGTAGGAACATGCTTACATCAAACGGAAAGCTAGAACTATGACAAATTGGGAACTGCCTTAACTTTGAACTGAACTAAGGACTTGAACTAGAAATAGTACTTGATAAGGTGAGTGGCATGCCATGGATGCTTCAACTCTTCACCATCTGGATGAGCTATCATGTAGGTCCCCTCCTTGATGACTCGAGTAACAATATAAGGGCCTTCCCAGTTAGGGGATAGTTTATTCTGTTGGGTTCTCCTTCCCGTTGCTTCGATTTTTCTCAACACATGATCTCCTACTTGGAATGATCTTGTTTTCACCTTCTTGTCGTGGTAACTCTTAGTCCGTTGCTTGTAATTGACCATTCGAAGGTAGGCAGTATCTCGCTTCTCGTCGATCAGATCCAAGTCAATCAATCTGTTGATATCATTCTGCTCTTGATCAAAGAATGTCACTCTTGCTATAGGAAACCTTAACTCAGATGGAGCCATGGCTTCTGACCCGTATGCTAGAGCGAATGGGGTTTCCCCCGTAGGCCCCCGAGTGGTTGTGTGAACTGCCCAAAGAGCAAGGGGGAGTTCGTCCAACCAGTTGTTTTGTCGACCTACCAGGCCTGTCTTTAGTGAGGATAGGACTAGCTTATTTGCTGCTTCGGCTTGCCCATTTACTTGGGGATATGAAACAGATGACTGCCAATGCTTGACCCCCACTCTATTCATTTCCTCTTCGAAAGCTCTGGAGAACTGCAATCCATTATCTGAAACTATAGCTCGAGGGATTCCAAATCGATACCAGATGAAGTCGTGTATGAAGTTGATGGCGTTCTCCTCTATGATGCGAGCTAGGGGCTTTGCTTCAACCCATTTTGTGAAGTAATCAATTGCAACGATTGCATACTTGCAATTCCCACGGGCGGGTGGGAAGGGTTCAATCAGGTCGACACCCCATATGTCGAATGGCCAAGTAGCGATCACAGGATTTTGTTCTGTCGTAGGCAGATGAGGTAAGTTGGCAAACCTTTGGCATTGGTCACATTGCTGAACAAAGTCATGAGTGTCAGCTCTCATGTGTGGCCAGTAATACCCCAAGGTGATCAATTTGTCGGCTAAAGTCCTGGCCCCCGGGTGTCCACCGCAAATTCCACTGTGCACTTCATGCATTAATTGAGTGATCTCTTGAGGGTGGATGCACTTCAACAATGGCATAGTATATGATCTTCTGAAGAGCATGCCTCCTTCGATGACATATCTCGGAGCTTTCTTTTTAACAGCTCGAGCTTTCTTCTCGTCTTCGGGGAGCTCGCCACTTTCCAGGTATGCCTTCATTTCTTTGATCCAACACTTGTTATTTGAAGTGTCTTCCACACATTGAATCTGAACCCTTTCATAAGCTGGGTTCTCAAGGTAGGAGACAGGCTCTTCATGTGGCTCATCTGAAGTGGCCAGTTTTGAGAGTAGGTCGGCTAGCTCGTTGTCTTCTCGACCAATCCTCTGAATTTTCCAAAACTCCAAATCCTTTGTCAATTCCCTCACTAGGTCGTGGTACTTGACTAGAGTAGAGTTCAGCACCTCGTACTCTCCTCGAACCTGGTTGACTATCAACTGTGAGTCACAATATGCCATGATTTTGGTCGCTCCAAAGCACTTTGCGTACTCGATGGCTGCAATCAATGCCTCGTACTCTGCTTGGTTGTTAGAAGCATCTAACTTGAATCTCAATGACTCCTCATATACTGTCCCAGATTCCGGCTCGATTAGGACTATCCCAGCTCCACTAACACTTTTGGTTGCTGACCCATCTGAGTAGACTTTCCAGCAATCGTCGGGCAGGTTAGTGATGACTTGGGACTTTGGCTCTTTCCCTTTGACTTTATCCTTCTGTGCTCGCACCTCGCTATCTTCCTTGGTGAAAGTCAGCTCGACCAAGAAGTCTGCTAGAGCTTGAGCCTTCAACGCCTTTCGAGGTCGATACTCGATGTCGAATTCTGTGAGGGCAATTGACCAATTGAGTAAGCGACCTGAACTTTCTGGCTTATGAAGAATTTTTCTTAAGGGGGCATTCGTAAGCACCACTATGGGGTGAGCCAAGAAGTAAGCTCGCAGCTTCCTTGAAGCCACGACTAAAGCATATGCGACCTTTTCTGCGTTGTAGTACCTGCCTTCAACATCTGATAGAGCCTTGCTTACATAATATACGGGCTTTTGAAGTCCCTCCTCTTCTCGAACCAATACTGCAGCAACTGATTTGTCTCCCACGGATAGATACACGAACAAGGTCTCACCAATAGTCGGGCTGCTCAATAGTGGAGGAGTAGCAAGGTACTCCTTGAGTTGTTGGAACGACGAATGACATTCGGCCGTCCACTCAAAGTTTTTCGTCCCCCTCAATGATTTGAAGAAGGGGAGAGACCTTTCAGTCGACTTGGCTATAAAATGACCTAGGGCTGCCACCCTGCCGTTAAGTCGCTGCATCTCCTTTACACTTGCAGGCTCCTTCATCTCGATTAGAGCCTTGATCTTCTCTGGGTTAGCTTCTATACCTCGTTGGGACACCATAAATCCAAGAAACTTTCCAGCTGCCACTCCAAATACGCATTTGCTCGGGTTGAGCTTCATGTCGTTTGCTCGTAAATTGGCGAATGTTTCCTTTAGGTCGACCACGTGACGTCCGGCCCTTTTTTTGATGACCATATCGTCGACGTAGGCCTCCATATTTCGGCCAATTTGTGAGGCAAATACCTTGTTTACCATGCGTTGATAAGTTGCTCCTGCGTTCTTCAACCCAAATGGCATCATGTTATAGCAATAGATGCCTCCAGCTGCTTGGAAAGCTGTCTTCACTACGTCATCCTCATGCATCTTGATCTGATGATAGCCTGAATAGGTGTCTAGGAAGCTGAGGGTGGAATGGCCAGCAATAGAATCCACGAGCTTGTCACTCCTTGGGAAAGGATAGCTGTCCTTTGGGCAGGCAAGATTGAGGTTGGTGAAGTCGACACACATTCTCCACTTGCCATTTGACTTCTTCACCATGACCACGTTGGCTAACCAGGTCGTGTGCGTGGCCTCCTTAATTATACATGCACTCAAAAGTTTTTGTACCTCGAGTTTGATGGCTTCTTCTTTGTCACGAGCGAAGTTCCTTAATTTTTGGGGCCTTGGCTTAATGGTCGGGTTGGCTTCCAACCTGTGAATCGCGACCTCCTCCTTGATCCCTTTCATGTCCTCAACTCGCCATGCAAAGACATCACTCCTTTCCTTGAGCAACTCAATAATCTCTAATTCGTCTTTAGGTGACAGCTGCTTCCCTATCTGAATTTTCTGCTCGGGATAGGCTGGGTTGGTGATTACTGACTCCAATTCGTCCACAACTTCTAGCTCTGGACCATCTCTGAACTGTAGGGTCTCGATGATGATCTCTCTGACCCTCCTCCTATCCTCGGCCCCTAAGTGTGGAGCTTCCTCAGCTATCATCTCATCTAGCTTGTCTGCAGTCTCACTGGTGGTGGCCCCCGAGTTATTGTCGATCTGGAGGCATAGCTTGCCTATGGAGACTTGGTCGACCATAACTGTATCCGGATCGACCATGGTGGTTTCAGAGTGACGTGTCGACTCAGTCATGATCTCGTCATGTGAGCGATAGGTCGACTCTTCCACAATGGTGATTGTAGATAGTCGAGTAGTTTTGGTGACTGACTGAGACAACTTTAAGTATCCTTCTGGCTGGTGATCTACGCATGCTTCGATTGGCCTCAAGCTGTGTCCTTAGGTCCGACTGAGCTTCCTGCTCCCGGTTTCTGTTGAGACTGGCCCTGAGATCGTCACTTGGGACATGAATAGGTGATTGAGGTCGCACCACCATCCTTTGATCAACATTCTGTCCTACAGTCTCCTTTGGGCGAGCACTTCTAGCATTCTCCCTATTTGAAACCTGAGATGGAGCCACCCTCTCTGAACTTCTATCCGCCTGTTCTGCTTCCTCCATTGCCAATAACTCGGCCAGAATCTGAGCTCGCTCCATCAGCATTTCTTTTCTGCTCAGTGGGTTGGATGAGGGACCTGCCCTATTTCCAACATTCATCTGTCCTGTTGGACGCTTCGGAGGAGGTGGAACTCCTTGCCCCTCCATAGGCCGCTTATCTCTCCTTCCATCTGGCAATCCACTGCAATCAGCTACACTGTTAGAGCGCGTCGCTCTAGCATGATGGCGAGTTGGAGGGGAAGGAGGCAGATTTGTGTTTCCAGCGTTGGTATTGAGATTTCCAGCGTTAGCATTGGTGTTATTGTTTCCTTCTTCGTGCCCGAGTGAGGCAACAGATACATGTCCATTCGAAGTCACCATGATTGCAGGTTGAGAAAACTTTCGAGGTCAAGCTATGCACGTTTCTCGGCAATGGAATCAAACTAATGCCGCTGGAAATGTGCTTATCAATCTTCCTCCATGTGGCAGGACTGATCACTTGGCTCCTTGACCTGAAAACCAGAACCCACGACTAATCGGATGTGTCTCCGGCTTAGACCCTCGGGCGTGAGAGTAAGTATTTGAATTGGAGAGCAAAAATGTATTGAATAAAGATGATTCATATAACAAAATTGCAGTTACCTCATAACCATTGCAGTGGAAATGTATTTATAGATGATGAGTGCGGTTATTTTTTGTGGGACTACATGAGCTCCGATATTTTAGGGACAGTTACGTGTCATGTGAACGTGTCCTTAAATAATCCCTAATTTGTAGGAAAGCAGTTATGGCAAGAGTAATTGCACATGCGCCTGTAACCGTTAGGTCGACGTTTGCTTGGGCAGGTCGAGGTTGCCACTTGGAGTTAGGTCGACCTGACTGTCGGGTAGAGCTCGATCGTACCCGAAATTGAGCTTGGATCATGAAGTCGGACTTAGTTAAGTCGGGACCTGGTAGGTCGGACAATTAACTTAAGTCGACGTATCAATGAGATGGTTTTGGGCCATGTGATCGTTGGGCCTAGCCCACTGAGAATATAGTGACCATAATTTACTTGAGGATTGGGATTTACTTGCTTGGCCCAGCTCGATGCTTTTGGTATGTTCAATATCTAATCTTTTTCTCTAGTATATTCAGTTAATAAACTTTGTATAGTCCTTTCAAAATGTATAGTGACCATATAAATTCATGGTATATGTAGTCTATGTTTTTAGAACAATACTTTCACATAATATTGTTCTCTATATATGTACTTCTTATACCTCTCATATCTTCTTTCTATACAGTACTTCTCTTTATATTTGTTTCTTATACTACTCATATCTTGTATCGAGTACTTTATCACATACCTAGATATATCACCTTTTACTATCTACTAAGTAGCGAAAGCCGAAATGTCATAGGCAATGAATGATCAAGATGACGTGGAAGCCTTAGAATCAAAATAAACCTTGAAGAGGATGAGGTGTCATTCCTTGAATGAGTTTCGCCAACTTTAATATACTATAGTATAGACTAGTGGATAACCCGTGCTTCGCACGGGATTGTGTATTGATTGTTATTATTTTTTTTATTTTTGAGATATAATAAATATTTTTATTTAGTTAACCTCTAAAAGTCAAAGGGAACATAAGAATTATACAACTTCAACTAACATTTTAGGTATTCCAACATTAAAATTTTGTTTACCATCTGTACTCCCTCCGTTTCTGAAACAATGTCGATTTAGAGGAAAAAAATTGTTCCAAAAACATTGTCATTTCATAAAATCCAACAACATTTTAGTTATTTTAGTTATGTTTTCCAAATATATCCCCAACATTTATTTACTTGACCATTAGTAATCTTTGAAAATGAACTTCAATAAACATTTAATAAAGAAGTAATTAAGGGTAATATAGTATTTTTATCATATTTCTTAATTTGTGTGCTCTTTGCTAAAATGGCATTGTTTCAGAAATGGAGGGAGTATTTAGGAACATGAAACTGTTTCGGAAGTACACATATTTGCAGACAATAATTAATATGTTTCAGTCAACAATATTACATCACCTATCTCCTCCAAAGTTCAAACCAAATTTCATATGCTACTCCTGTATTTCATACAAATTATATAAACCATCACATTTTTTTACTTTGTTGCCATTAGATGCATGCATGCATGCATTAAATTGAAACTATTAGGAATGGTGTTGAGCGTTAATTGAGGGCATTAAGAGCAATAAATTGATACACTTCAATGCCTAGAAATTTAAAATGTTAAGAAAAATTTAGATTTTAAGATAATTAATATAAGTGACTAATTAGGAAGTAGAATAGACATTTGTGCCTTCTTGCACGGAAAGTATACAAAAAGTTTGATACAAAATGAGGTGTCATTTTATCCATTCAAATATATTACTCCCTTCGTCTCATTCGAAAAGACATTTTTGCCTTCTTGCACGGAAAATAAAGATAGTGGGTGCTAATGTAAGTGTCGTGAGTAGAAAATGTGAGATAGGAGGTCTCATTCGAAAAGACATTTTTGCCTTCTTGCACGGAAAATAAAGATAGTGGGTGCTAATGTAAGTGTCGTGAGTAGAAAATGTGAGATAGGAGATAGAAAATTGGACGATTGTTCTTCAGTGATAATGTTCGGTGGTAACCTCAAAAAGCAATCATCTTCGTGCCTTTTAATGGTTAAGGCGTTTAGGTCGTATAAAGTAACAAAATAACAAAAGTTAGGTGAAAAAAATAAATCATAAAAATATTAGACTCCCATTCACAGTTCAAATGTACAAAAATACAATATATATATATATATATATATATATATATATATATATATATATATATATATATATATATATATATATTACAATAAGCTACTTTTATTGTGAATATTCATACATATTTTTTCATCTATATAATAAGATCAGTATAGTGATGAGACATTTTTCTTCGCAAAAATCTCTTTTTGCCAGCATCTGATTATAAACTTCATAAAGTGATGTTAAAATAGATCCTCTTTCTTGGCTCCTATGATATTTGTTGCTGAACATTTTGAATCATGAATTCTTCTGAATCTTCTCCCTTTCCTGCTATTCATATGGAAAATCTATGAATTAGAAATGTCATTGAACTAAAATTTAGGATGATAAAGAATATTAAAGACATAATTTCTCCTAAAAATCAAAATGTTTTAACAAAATGAAATATAAGTCGACTTTATGATTAAAATACATCCAATCAAAAAAAAAAATTAAGTATGTAAAAAATAAAAATAAAATTAATACAGCAAGAATGGCTAAAATTAGAAGTTATAATATTAAAAGAAAAAATAAAATATGAGAATAAGGTAAGCATGCATTAGAAAAAACCAAAGCAAAAGTAAAATAATGTTTTTATAGTTAGTTATACTATCAATACCAGAACTCAAAATCAAAGAACATAAAAAAAGGACTTACCATAGCACCTCCACATATATCATCTCTGAAGAACAATCCTCCAATTTTCTATCTGAAACTTCAAGAACACATCTATTAAGCTTACCCGTCAATCATAACTCATGCATGCAGGAAAACTAATAAACAAACATCTAGATGAATTTAAGGGTCAATCGAAAAATAATAATTGGCCTTCGTAATTTACACCAGCTCATATTCCCTGCTATTTTGAGATTCACAAAATAAAAGGGTCAATCGAAAAATAATCAAATTGAGAAATTATGAATATCGATAAAGTGATATGAGTATTATGGAAAAATATTACAATTTTAAATATTAGTAATAGTATAATTAGAAAACTATTTATCAAAACCTAAAGAGGATGAAAGAAAAGGAGTTTGACTTACGCTTATAGTCGTTCAAGCGTGGGTAAGCTGCCATTGACAATCAAGCAATTACCATCAACTATGGAGTTTGTCGGTCGCCGGTGTTATTCAACTTAGTCCGATAATCGACGGCTCAAGGGATCAAAAAATCATAAAAAAGCTCATTGAGAAAAAGTATGTGATGCATGAGTATATATATACAAAGTAATGCAGGAGTCACAAAAGAGTATGTATTAATTCCGTAATGAATGTGATGTCTTTTCAAATTCAGGAGTTTCACTCTTGGCCTAAACATATGGTATTACATTGATAATTATAAATAATTAATAGATGACATGCGAAGAGTCACCCGAAATTAAAGAGTCAAGTGATATGGATGCATGAGAGTGCAAGAAATTCCTAAGGGGAGCCGAAAAGTTGGATAATCATGTATCAATTTATTGACCTTTTGTATCAATTTATTGACATTTTGAAATGAAAGGCCTACCAAGTCTATACTTCTAGTCTATATATATCTAATCTTTTTCTCTAGTATATTCAGTTAATAAACTATGTATAGTCCTTTCAAAATGTATAGTGACCATATAAATTCATGGTATATGTAGTCTATGTTTTTAGAACAATACTTTCTCCTAATATTGTTCTCTATATATGTACTTCTTATACCTCTCATATCTTCTTTCTATAGAGTACTTCTCTTTATATTTGTTTCTTATACTACTCATATCTTGTATAGAGTACTTTATCACATACCTAGATATATCACCTTTTACTATCAACTAAGTAGCGGAAGCCGAAATGTCATAGGCAATGAATGATCAAGATGACGTGGAAGCCTTAGAATCAAAATAAACCTTGAAGAGGATGAGGTGTCATTCCTAGAATGAGTTTCGCCAACTTTAATATACTATAGTATAGATTTACTCCCTCTGTATCACGGAAATTTAGTTCAACTTTCATGGTTTCAAAATTTAAATCAAACTTTGACCATGATTTTTATGATTTTATTTAAACCTAATTAATAGAAGATAATCCCTTGAAGGTTTATTCCAATCTCAATCACGTATAAATACAATGCCTTTCCTATAAACTAGGATATAATCAAATCTCCTTGAATCACTCCGGAGATATTTACCTACCAACTATAATATATACATATCAAATCATATCATTTATATTTACCTTAATATACACTCTATCATAACCCCGTAGTCGAAGCGGGAGGAGGCCGGATGCTAAGACTGTCCCAAAAATCATTAAACAATACGCGCGGAAGCCCATTAGTGAAAATGTCAGCTAGTTGATAACGGGACGGAACATGATGCACACGAACTTGGCCTTTCTCGACTTTTTCCCGAACAAACAGTATATCCAACTCAATATGTTTAGTACGTTGATGCTGAACCAGATTACCCGATAAATAAATGGCACTAACATTATCACAGAAAACCATCGTGGCTTTGGAAATAGGAACTCGTAATTCAAGCAATAAATTCCGAAGCCAACATACTCAGCCACAACATTGGCCACCCCTCTATACTCTGCCTCAGCACTAGAATGAGATAAAGTGGGTTGTCGCTTAGAAGACCACGAAATCAAATTTTGACCCAAGAAAACACAATAACCGGATGTAGAACGGCGAGTATCGGGGCACCCAGCCCAATCCGCATCAGTGTATGTCGTGAGAGTAGTACACGGAGACTTATAGAGATGTAAACCAAGCTCCAAAGTCCCACGGACATACTGCAATATTCGCTTGAGGGCTGACATATGTTCCTGTCGTGGATCATGCATATGTAAGCAAACCTGCTGAACGGCATAACTTATATCCGGTCATGTAAAATTCAAGTATTGTAAAGCCCCTGCTAAGCTCCTGTAATGAGTTGGGTCTGAAACAGGAGACCCAGTCGCACACCTAAGCTTTGCTTTTGTATCGACTGGTGTAAGGGACATCTTGCATGAAGTCATACCCGCCCGTTCCAAAATATCTTCGGCATATTTACTTTGACATAAAAATAATCCTCCGTCATATTGAGTTACTGCTATACCAAGAAAATAATTGAGTGGCCCATGATCTTTCATAGCAAATTCCGAAGATAAAGTAGTCATAAAAAACTGCCGAAGACGATTGGAAGAAGTGGTGAGGATAATATCATCAACATATAAAAGAAGATATGCGATATCCTTACCACGATTATACACAAACAGAGAATGATCCGAACGACTATTAATAAATCACATGGTGGAGACAAAATCTGCAAATCTCTTGTACCATGCCCGAGGTGCCTGTTTAAGGCCATAAAGAGACTTTTTCAATATGCACACATAATCCGGATCAGTTGGATCCCTGAAACCCATAGGCTGATGCATATAAACCGTCTCCTGTAAAGTACCATGAAGAAATGCATTCTTGACATCTAGCTGATGAATGGCCCAAGAATTTGCTAGTGCCAAGCTAAGAACAGTCCGGATCGTAGCCGGTTTCACAACTGGACTAAATGTCTCCGCACAATCTATCCCAACTTGTTGTGACCTGTCATCACCTACAAGAAGGATGCCTCTCAAAAGAACCATCAGATTTCCTTTTATGAGAGAAAATCCACATGCACCTTATAATATTAACATCAGATGGACGGGGCACAAGTTCCCACGTCTCATTTTTAATAAGAGCCTCATATTCATCGTTCATTGCTGCTTTCCAATTTGGGTCGGACATGGTAAATTTAGGATTTTTTGGAATTGGGGACGGAGACGTAGTAGAAAGCAAATTAAAACGAAGATTGGGTTTGGTTATTCCACTCATGCTGCGAGTGGTTATGGTTCTTTGTGGAGGGGAAGGCAAATTCGGCCCAGGTGGTGATGAAGTGGGCTTTCCCATATTGTTTGAAGTAGGGGGCTGCTGTGTAGGAATAGGAGATGGGCCAGATTGATGGTTCGGCCCAGTAGGGGCACATAGAGAAGGAGGACCAGTTTGTGGGCTGATTGTGGCCTGGACCAGTGGGGTCGCAGGGGGAGTTGAATGCCGACTTGGCTGGCTAGATGTGTGGGCCGATGGAGAGACAAGAGGATGAAATAATGGGTGAAATGTGTCATCCAAAAAAGAATAGTCTCTAGAAATAGGCATATCCGCAGAAACTTGAGTTTTAGCGAATGGAAAATTACGGTCATCAAACACAACGTGATGGGAGACAATTATTTTATTGGAAGAGATATCATAACACTTAAAACCCCATTAGTTTGATGGGTATCCCAAGAAAACACACGGACGAGACCTATTGTGGAGTTTATGAATAGTAGAAGACGGAATAAGAGGAAAACATAGACACCTAAAAACCCTTAAATGAGAATATGATGGATCCCGAAAATAAAGACATTGAGTAGGAGAGAAATTTCGGTGATTTTTATGAGGAATAATATTTAAGAGCTATGTTGCCATAACCAACGCATGATGCCAAAAGGAAGAAGGCAAGGAAGCATGCGCAAGAAGAGTGCGAACCAATTTATTTATGGTCCGAATTTTTCATTCGGCCTTTCCATTTGGGAAGATATGGACACGATAAACGAAAACTAATACCATTAGAACGAAAGAAAGACTTAAATGTTTCATTAACAAATTCCCTCCCATTGGCACATTGAAAACATTTAATGGTTCGTTCAAATTGGGTAGAAATAAATTTACTAAAGGTAAGAAACAATTCCGGAACTTGAGACTTCTTACCAACCGGGAATGTCCACAAAAAATCAGTGTAATCATCAAGAAAAAGGAGATAATATTTATGACCCAAAGAACTGAAAACAGGGGACGTCCACAAATCACTATGCACAATATCAAAAGGTAAAACAGTGCTAGAAGTAGACGGAAAAAATGGTAACTGAACATGTTTACCAAAAATGCAAGAGTCACAAATACCCTCCAATTTAGAGTTCTTGCATGGAATTAAATTTTTATTGCAAAGAGAGCGAAAAACAGGTGCTCTCGGATGTCCTAAACGACTATGCCATAAACTAGGACTAAAAGCTGAAAAAGTTGATGGAGAAGTGGTTGAAGAACCAGAAATGTTGGTTATGGGATAGAGATCTCCAGTGATATTACATCTCATGACTTGTACCCCCGTTCGAATATCCTTCACAGAAAACCTAAAGGATCAAACTCAATGGAAACATTATTATTAGTTGTAAACCGACGAACTGACACAAGATTTTTAATTAATTTTGGGGCATGAAGGACATTAGAAAGTTTAAGTGGAGGGAAGGGAGGTGATAAACTGTGTTGTCCATAACCCATAATTGGAACAGCTGTACCATCTCCAACAGTTATAAATTTCTGAGAGTTGCTCAAATTAAAATAAGATGAGAGAATACCTGAGTTGCCCGTCATATGTGAGGTTGCACCGGTGTCCATGTAAAGACTGTCATTCGGAACGTTTAAGGACATTGTGTGCATAGCAGCTTCAACGTCTGTGGGAATATAGGACGGAGAGATGGGCTGAGTAAGCCTGAACTGGTCTTGGACCCAACACACCTTGAGGACCAGCTTGTGACCTAGTCCAGCCACTTATTGGATAAGGACAGGGTGGGCTGTCCCATGGTTGTGGTGCCCAATGGGCTTGGTAATTCCACCATGGAGGTGTTTATTGCCACTGTTGCTGAGGTTTCCCTTGCTGCGAATTACCATTATCTCCACTGCCACGACCTTTGCCTCTGCCGGACTGACCCTTATTTCCACCATTAGAGTTCCTTTGTCCCGACCTTGCCCATTAGAACCTTGCCCAGCAGAATTCCGACTACGGCCACCTCCCTGGCCGCCAGATCTTTGGTGTTGTCCGCTGCCTCCTGTCTGTTCCTTTCCGTCATCGAAGCCGCTGCCAATAGCCATTAATTCAGAATTTGACACACTATTCATACTTGCCTGCTTCGCCTTTCTGGACTCCTCCATTACCAACCGTGAACGCACATCGGAGAAGGTGGGAAACGGGTTGCTTTGTTGAATAATGGCCGCTACACTATCATAACCCTCAGGTAACCCAACAATGGCTTGAAGAACGATCCTATTGTTCGAAACCGGAGCACCCACGTTTGCTAATTGATCAGCCAACGTCTTCATTCCTTGCAGTAAGCAGAAACACCCGATAAATCATCTAATCTGACTTGGGAAAATTGGTTCTCCAACTGGACGGCGCGAGAGTGTTTATTATCTAGAAAAATACTCTCAAGGCGTTCCCATGTCTTCATAGCTGTAGAACCTGGTTCGATAATGGTTTGCAACAGATCCGGTGAGATTATCCCGTAAATCCATTGGAGGACGAGAGAATCTAGGCGAGACCACAATGCCTTCTTATCGATATTTGTTTCTGTGTCCTTCGCCGCTTCTTCTGGTTTAGAAGCAATAATGTGATCGATAACCTCGAACACTTGGCAATGGATCCGAAAGAGCTCGGCCCATGTCACATACTTTCCTGTCTCTTGATCAAGGACGATAGGAATCCAATTACGGATATTTCCTACTGTGAAAGCTGGATGCAAGTTTGGGTTGCCATTGTGAAAAGAAAAAGAATAGAACATAAAGGAGAGACGAAAAAAAACGTGAGAAAGGAGGCGGCGAGTCTAGGTTAGCTCTGATACCATAATAGAAGATAATCCCTTGAGGGTTTATTCCAATCTCAATCACGTATAAATACAATGTCTTTCCTATAAACTAGGATCTAATCAAATCTCCTTGAATCACTCTGGAGATATTTACCTACCAACTATAATATATACATATCAAATCATATCATTTATATTTACCTTAATATACACTCTATCACTAATTATTGATGCCAAAATATCACAAAAACACGTTTTTTGTTAAGACATATTTTTTTATTTAAAACTCTCATCTCAGCGGCGATGAAACTGCGTCATTCTTCGGCTTCATCGGTGCCACTGCCGCCTTAGTCTTCTTCTGTAACGCCTTAGTTTTCGGCATCTCCGTCTACATCATATCAATTTTCGACGAACTATCGATTTACTACATCGTCAATCAACGAAATTGAATATGAAATCTCCATAGATTTAAATAAATCTTCAAATCTGGCAACGGTATGAATGAATTTGTTTGAAAATTGTCCTGGCCTATGTGTCGAATACCATGATAGAATTTATTTTCCTCCTCTTTCCGTGTTGGTCAAGCATTGTAAAAAATGTGTCAGCGTCAGCGTCAGTGTAAAAATGTGCTAATGCACGTCTGAAAAAGTGTCAGTTCACGTATAAAAAAGTTTCAGTGCACGTTTAAAATAGTGCAAGTGTAAAAGAGTGCCCGTGTTAATGTAAAAAAATGTCTGAGTTAGTGTAAAAAAATGTTAGTGCAAAGAGTGTTAGTGTATGTATTATTAAGTGACAGTGTAAAAAATTGATGGTGTTAATGTAAAAAATGTTAGTGTAAAGAGTGTCAGTTCATGTATTATTAAGTGTCAGTGTAAAAAAAGTGTCAGTGTTAGTGTAAAAAAGTGTTAGTGTAGTGTAAAAAAAATGTCAGTGCATTTATTATTAAGTGTCAGTATAAAAGAGTGTTAGTGTTAAGGTAAAAAAGTGCCGATATTAATGTAAAATAAATGTCAGTGAAAAACAGTGTAAGTGCATGTATTATTAAGTCAGTGTAAAAAGAGTACAAGTATTAGGGTAATACAGTGTCAGTAGTGTTAGTGTAGGGAAGACATATAGCGAGGGAAGTCAGTGTACATGTGTTTAAGTGTCAGCGACACAAAAATGATTTTTCTTAAGTTAAAAAAAATAGTTTTTTATAAGACCAATATTATTGATATATGCAAATTTAATTAATATTATTGATTCGTTATTAGAAACTAGTGCTACACCCGTGCGTTAAACGCACGGGCCAAATACTATCCTATTTCACGGAAAGATAATATTTTATGCAAAGTTAGACATTTGGAAAATATAGATGAAGATAAATCCAATAATTAAGACAATAGTTTTCGACAAAAAAAAGCTTACATATGTTAATTAATGAAATAATATTACAAATTTTGGAAAATTTTCTTGTAAACAACATTAGTTGTTTGATCCTGGTATCTTCCAACTCTATTTCAACAAACTCTGATTCAAACCTGTATTTCATAGAACCTTTTCCAACTACTCTACCAATCACATCTGCAATTTTAATAATTACTAAGCTTTTGAATGTATTAAGTATTTATAAATTGAATTTAAATAGAATTTTTATATAATTCAATAAAATGAAATTTTGTTAGGTTATTACCTATTAATCCTGTATTAGCAACATTTTCAAGTGCATCAATTTCTTGAAACGACATTAGTTTGAACAAATTCTTTGGAAAATTTTTGTTTTCAACTGAGATGACATCTGTTGATTGCATAAACAGGATCTTATATGCATGTGTTGTTATCTTGTAATTGCTACAATTGTCAATAACTGCGAAATTGGATATAACATATAAAGCCCCATCCCTCAGCTTTTCATCATACTTCTTGATGAAGCTCTTTAAAACTGATGCCTGAATCCTGTCACCCTGAAGAAAAAAAAAGCAGTTAAGAATAGCTTTTCATAATACTTCTTGATGAAACCCCATCCCTCATCTATTCATTATACCAACTGATGTCATTTTTGTACATGTGCAGGTTGGTTGATCATGACTTTTGTACATATGCAATATACGGGGTACTAAGGTTATGATCTGAGTTCAAGCTTATTTCTATTTATGAGGGGTACCTTTTGCAGGTTGGTTGATCGTGACTTGTGTTCCTATGCAATAAGTTACTAAGGTAAGTAAATTTGGTATCAGTTCCTAACTTGACTACATATATATTTGCAGCCCCTTATGATTTTTCCATTGTCTTATGTGAAGATAGATGGGAGAAGAAAACTGCTATTGTCAGTTTTTATTTTAGCTTTTTTGGCTGTAGGACCCTTTGTTTTGATCATCGTCTAGAGAGGTCTAGTTTAGTTATGTTGTTATTTATGTTATTTGTAAGGCAAAGACGTGGTTAAACTCACCAATCATCACACATGTCTATCTATTGAGCAGTTCTAAATCTTACAGGGGGACCAAGCAAAGAAGGTTGGAATCATTGATAGTGAATACATTGTTCATCAGGGAATACAAACTTTGGGCGGGCAATCTGCAACCAAGGTGTTCTTCCTATATTAAGTTTATATGTGTTTCATGTTTTTTTTAGCATCTTAGATTTGCATACATTTTCTCTGAGCTCCAACCCAATTGTCTTTTCTTGTAACAGAATGTGCTCTCCCAACCCCTTGGTTACTGATACATCTAATTATTGTTGTATTTATGTCCTCTCTACCTCTTTGTGTATTTTCCACCTGTTACGTTGACACATTGTTAATCCTTATTACAGCCTACAACTCGCGAAGAGTTGAGGAAGGTATACTTCCTTTTGCTCCCATTGATCTATTTGTTTCTTTTTGGGTTGGGCAGAATTTTCCTGAATAAAAGTTAAATGACCTTTTGCACTTTCAGACATTTATGCTTCTCATGTTTGACTTATAATTTATTGCTCTCTTCTTTTCCATAGACGAGGTGTTGTTGATGTCCGAGCTGAGGTAAGGCTATTGAATCTTCACTATATTTCTATATACTTAATTAAATATATTTTCATGAACCAACCACAGCTGTATGTTTTTTGTTATTTTTGTCAGGATACTAATTGATGCTTCCTTTACTCCACTAAAAGGTCTTATTTTCCTTATTGAGATGCTTCTTTTTAAGTTGTCTCATTTTGAAAACTTGCAATTTTAGTGATGATATATTAACTTAAAAGAGGGCTTGTGAAAATTAGGAAGATGCAGCATAAATTGTGTATTTGTGGGAATATCTTTTTTTTTGGTTATAGTCAAATGTTGTTTTCAAAACTCATTCATCTCCTAACATGTCCTTCTTCGACAGTTTGTTCATTGGAAAAAAAGGCGTAATGATTTGGAGACTCATTTTTTATTCAGATTGGTCGCAGTTGGTAATGGAAACTGGTTATGGCCCTCATGGTCATCATTTTTCTACCAGGTTCGAGTATACCTCTAATTGCATTTCCTACTTCTTCTGTGTTAGCAGAAACAGAATGGAAAAAACAGAAGTAGGAGGAAGAAGAAAGGCTGACCTCAACATCCACCAGGAGCAGCTTAAGAGATGAAGAAATCTTCATATCATTCCCAGATTTTACTTCCCACTTTCATGCTAATCTCACCTTAATCAACCAATCTGATCTTCCTTTTTTAATGCCTTTCAATAGAGTAAAAGTCATTTTATGTTCTTTGGCCGGAAATAATGCAAAGTATATGAAAAAGATTGGAAAAGGATGAAAAAGAAATAGAGTTTGAAGAAAAAACGTATTATAAAGCGGATAAATAAGCCTGTTCATATTCCCATTTACTAAATTGGGGAATCCGAAAATATTGTTACTATTTGACATTATATAATTTCAGATTTCCTGATGACTGTCAAGATTTCACGGTGTATTTTCTAGAAAATTGCTGGAAAATGTATTCAATGTAGTTGACATAACTGTTCCTATCCGAAAATAGTCTTTCTCATTTATTTGTTTGATAAAGACAATATTATAAACATTTATTTATTTGTTAGTGTGAAGATACAAGATACAAGGGAACGACGAAAGCACTAAAACAAGATTTTTGCCGGATTTAAAATAATATGTATTTTTATTTTATTTATAATGTTTGTAATAATTTTTTATTTTTCCATTACTATTTGATATTAAATTGTTTCAGATTTCAGGATGACTGTCTAGATTCCAATGGATATTTTCTAGGAAATTGTTGGAATATGTATTAAATGTATTTGCCATAAATTTTGTCATATTCCAGGTATTGTTTGGTAAGCCCAATTATTACTTGAGCATTGAAATAGGTGAGAAAGCAATTAAATCTATAACCGAAGATAATGGGGCGTTCCAATAATATTTCCGTTTCTAAATATAGTTTCTAGTTTTTGCGCCAAATTACTTGTTTTAGTAAGTGTGCCAAAATTACTTGTGTCATTATATATATATATAGATACAATCAATTAGAATTTTTGGAATTGCATAAACATTACTATATGTTTTCACAAATGATGAAGAAAGTTAGATTGAGAAAATCAAAGGGAAATTTTTTTTGGCACGGAGAGAGTGAAAAATAAGAAAAAATAAAAAGCATAAGAAGATACGATGTATTTGGGGTCTCTCCAAGGTTAAGTTCATCCGGGAATGCCAACCATCCTTGAATTTCATGGATTAATATAGGTATCTTGCTAATCAAGTTTAATTTAGGAATCAAATTTGACTGCCGCCCTTTCCATCCAACTGACCAACCTACCGTTACAAATATCAAATCCATAATTAAAATCAAGGCAAATATATATCCCAGAATATCATAACCCAAATCAGGTTAAGAAAGGAAACAAGTACAGTTTCCATGTATTCTCTCATGGTTTAAGCAAAACCCATTTTCTATATAAAAGTGAAAATTATGATCAGGAAAATTGGATAAAGAAAATATCGAGAAGGTGAAATATGAAGATGGGTTCTTTAATCTTGTTCAGTTTCTTAACTTTGTGTTCTTCATTGACGTTTCTTGGTGTTCATTGTGAAGAATACCTTAAAGCTTTCGATGTGACCAAGTATGGCGCAGTCGCCGATGGAAAAACTGATAATTCTAAGGTATGTTGTATCATTATCTGAAAACCTTTTACTTAATACTGCTCTGTCTCGAAAAGTTAGTCTCGTTACTCCTTCCGTCACATAATGATAGTATTATTTGATTATTTAAACATTTTTATGGGACGGAGGGAGGATAATCAGGGGGTATTTATACATTATAATTTAGTTAGTACACATGGCTTTTTATGTTAAGTCAACTAATAATCATGGGTATTTTCTCTTGGTTGATTCTTATTTAGGCACTTTTAGGAGCATGGACTGATGCTTGTCAATGGAAAGGAAGAAGTATGGTTTGGATCCCGTACGGAACATACATGTTAAGTTCAGCAGTTTTCGTCGGTCCATGTTGGGGAGAAACTCAATTTGTGATTAAAGGTGTTCTTAAAGCGCCAACCGATCCAAAATTCTTCTTCTCCGATCATTGGATTAGTTTCCGGTACGTCGAGAATCTGGTGGTGAAGGGTGGTGGCGTTCTTGATGGACAAGGTTCAGTTGCTTGGCCTTTGAATGATTGTTTTACCAATCCCTCTTGCAAGCCTCTTCCCATAGTAAGTTACACTTCATTTTACATTTAAATGTTTATCTTTTGAATTAATTTGATGCTCAAAAATTTAGTTACGTACACTTGTTCTTGACTCCCACCAGGGTTTTGAAATAATATTTAAATTTAAAAATATGTTACAAGTTCTAAGAGAAACATTTTTTGGTGCAGTCATTGAGATTTGATTTTGTGAAAAATTCAAGGATACACCACATAAGATCCATCAACAGCAAGAATGCTCATTTCAACTTGTTTGCCTGCAATAACATGAACATAAGCCACATTAGGCTGACTGCCCCTGACAATAGTCCTAATACTGATGGTATCCACATCGGAAGGTCTTACGATATAAGTATTCGAAGGTCAATCATTGAGACCGGTGATGATTGCATATCCATGGTATCCGGTAGTAAGAATATTGACATCTCGGAGGTATCGTGTGGGCCGGGGCATGGTTTCAGTATTGGAAGCCTCGGAAAAGGGTATTTTAGTGAAGACATTGTTACGGGTATCAGTATAAGGAATTGTATCATGAGGGGTACTCAAAATGGTTTGAGAATCAAAACATGGGCACCCTCTATGTCTACCATTGCTAAGGATTTCGTGTTTGAAAATGTTATCATGTATAATGTTGGCAATCCTATCATTATCGATCAACAATATTGCCCATCGGCTTCTTGCGATTCTAAGGTAAATACTAAACTTGAACTACCCTTTTCATTTTAATATGCCTTTTCTATTCACGAGTTTTCAATTCTATTATTGCAGGCTCAATCAAAAGTCCAGATCAGTAATGTTACGTTTAGGAACATTTGGGGAACATCAAGCACACAAGAAGCTCTTGTACTCAAATGTAGCGGACTAGTACCGTGTAATAACATCAAGCTTATTAACATTAACTTGGCTTACAACGGACCCGAAGGACCTGCTACTTCATCTTGTATAAATGTCAATGGTGAATCGTACGGAAAACAGTTGCCCTCCGGTTGTTTATAATAGCAAATCGTCTTCATATTTTGAACTTGGACGACTAGGAAAAGAGATCAAATTTGTAAGTGGATCAAAGAATGGTCTTTGTTGAAGTTAGAAATTAGTTCATGTAGTTAGTCAAGTTTGACCCTATGAACTTTTTTAGGTTCTAATGGTGGTCTAGTCATTAGTGTCAATTTGTGTTTGAAATGAAATTTGAAATTGGCTTTGCTTTGGTCATGCATGTTTGACCTTTTTGTTTTTCAATCTCGTTATCATTCTATGTAATTTCGTGATAACCAAAGAATTCTCCATCAGAATAGGCTGAATGTTGAGTTGATATCAAGAGTTTATTTTTTCTATTTGGTAGGTGATAGGGTTCGATCCTTCTAATTGCCTCTTGGTGTGAAAAATCGTCAAAAAATAAAATAAAAATCCGCAAACTTATCAACTTCCTTAAGTTCCATCAAATTTTTCGGGTAACAAAAGGAAATGGGATCATCTGCATTATTTTTGTATCAATAATTCATAACCGTTCTATTATTACTTTACTAGTGATACACCGTAGTAATTCCTCTATCCCAAACGAATGTCCATTTTCAAAAAAAAAAAAAATTGACCCAAAAATAAATGTTTTTTTTTTTAAAAAAAAAACTTTGTTTCTAAATATTATCAAATTTTATTTACTAGTCCCTTATTTAGAAAACGAAATGTTTGAAAAGTGGATGCCTAAAAATTTATGCTTATTTGTCATTTAATGTAATAAAAGTAAACATTTTCAAAATATCTTTTTAATAAAATTAGGAGTAGGTCTGCTGAGAAACGCGTTTCTCCATAACTATGGAGAAACGCGTTCTTAATAGCCAGAAGCAATGCATTTGATAGCCAGAAAAAAATTTCTGGATATCAGTCTCAAAGGGTTCTGGATATCCAGAAGCTTTGGAACGGATATCCAGAAGCCTTTGGGTGGATATCCAGAAAAAATAGATTTGAAGCCAAATTCAAGGCCAAGACCAGAAATTGCTTATTGAAGGTTTCTGGATATCCATAAACCTTCAAATGTATATCCAGAAATCATCAAATGAATATCCAGAAACATATTTGAAGCCAAATCCAAGGCCAAGACCAGAAAATGCTTATTGAAGGTTCTCGGATATCCAAACCTTCAAATGTATATCCGAAACCATCAATGAATATCGAAACATTTTGAAAGTTTACGGATATCATTTTGAAGGTTTCTGATATCACTTTCATAAGCTTCGGATATCCTTTCAAAGGGTTGGATATCCGTAACCTTTGAGACTGATATCCAGAAGTAACCATGGGACAAGGTCATGGCCAATGCAAAAAGTTTCTGGATATCCTTTCAATAGCTTCTGGATATCCGTAACCCGTTTCTCCATAACTTATGGAGAAACGCGTTTCTCCCTAGATTTTACGTAAAATTAGGACAGAAGGGAATACACAAAAATAAAAATGATACATAAGCACCGTTCCTAGTGTCCCCTTCCATACCAAAAACCATTTTCTTTATATAAATTTTGAATTCCGTTAATTATGAAAATTTAAATATCGCTAGTCAATTATAAAAATTGTTAATGTTTCAGTATTAGAAATACTATTAATACATTTTTAATTGCATATGAATACCTAGATTTTTGTTATAAAATTATGATCATAGTTAGATTGAGTTTACCGTCAAATTCAAAGTGAGATAAATTTTTCAGGACGAAGGGAGTGAAAATTATACTCCCTCGCCCCAGTTAAGATTTTTTCTTTTCTTTTTGATCTGTGTCATTTTAATATTCTTAGTTGCATTACTTCATAAACGGCAAAGTATAAACAGTGTTTTGGACAATCTTGTTCTTGTAATAATTACGAAAATCGTTACTTATTTATTTGTTTTTTACCCACTTGCTTTATAAATAGTCAGGGGCGGAGCCAGGGGGGCATGGGGGGGCACTCGCCCCCCCCCCCCAGCGGCGGAAATGCAGTGGAAAAAAAAAAAATTTGCCCCCCCCCCATATTTTTTTTATATATGTATATATATAATTAACTTCAAGATTAACACCAGTGAGTGGTGTGGTTCAGTGGTAGAAGTGGTGAAGTTAAAGCTTTTGTTGTTTCCTTTCAAATCCGTGTTCGAGCTCTGCTACCTACATTTTCAATTAATTTTATTTGTCCTCCATCTTTGCTATTCTCTCTTTCTCTCTATCCATTTCTTTTTCTTAACAGTTTTGTTTTTCTCTTTCTCCTAATTTCCTTACATTTTTTCAATCTTAATTAATTAGTTAGGCTTTTCCCATTTCTTAATTCTTTACATTTTTAACTAAAATACATTGTATTTCATGAATCCGACCCATTTTTTACTTGTCCAACTCGAAAAAAAAATTTCCCGTGAAATCTTGCCCCCCCCCGGGGGCAATTCCTGGCTCCGCCCCTGTAAATAGTGATTTGGACAATTAACTCACAACTAGTGTTGACCCAGTTTTATCTTGGTCATGAGTGTGCAAAAATTTAGTAACATGTAAATTTCATCTCATAATCAACCGTTAATTTCACATACACATTGCATGCAACAAACGTTTGATTCAGATGCAACATGATTTATTCTTAAACTAGGAAAATCAAACTCGAATACATTGACACCACACCATTATTTACTTATTTCACACATGTAACAAATGTTTTACAATAGCTAATACACCGCCTTTAAGCATATTTCTTCAACGTTTCTCCGCCAAGAGCCTTGCCTTAAAAGATGCTGCAAAATTTAGTAACACGCGCGTAAATTTTCATCCCATAATCTTTTGTTAATAAAAATACCTAAAAAACGCAATTATATATATTCATACCTTTCGCAGTTAGTGTTCATAGAGAGGGTGTAAGAAAGTGAAACACCGCATTTTGTAGGAAGGGAAGCGAGTAAGTTGTCCTGCACATTAGGAAATGAAGGTGCATATTGCTTTAGGCAGTAGCAAACTTGTCTCCTATCAGCAGTCGTGCTAGACTTTCTTTGAAGTTGTTGCACCTCGCTGCAACAACTACTAGTTGGTTGTGAAACGCTCCCTGTAACAAAGGAAGCACATTGAGCCACGGGTGAAACCAGGTCTCCACAGGTCACGGCAGCCTCGACTGGCCCACTTGCTAGCAAGTGGGCCATGGCTAATGCCACAATAACAAACGTGAAGGTAGCCTTTATCATTATCTTCTTTTTTTTTTCTCGAGAGAGATGAAAAAGGATCGGTACGAGTTATTATGTGAAGAGATTTAGGAGGGTTGGGGAAATATATATAGAGGGAAATGAATGTGATTAGGTTTTTGAGTTTTGGCTTAGACAAGCTCTTTTGGTTTCTTGGTAGGAGAGGATAATTGTTGATGACTTGTGTTTTGGGTTTTTGCGAGTCATTTAATTTTAAGTTTAGGTTGAGTTAGGGTTCAAAGAAATAAATGAGAGGTTGGTGAGAAGGCGAGAGTTGTACATTAATTAAATTTGCCGCTTCTTTTTTTCACTGAAAAATGTCATATTCTCTCTTGGTATGAATAAACCGTAATGAGAGTCGGTGGCGGACATAGAAATTGTAGAAAGGCCGGAAAAAAAATGAAGTAAAGAAGGAACGATGAAAGGGGTTTTCTGCCTCAATTTTTTTTTGGTTGTTTCTTCGTATATAATAGCATATTATAATAGTGCAACTTAATTTAGACATAAATATAGTTAAGTATTTGCTTTAATATTGGTAAAAATATTCAACACTTGTATAACATTTAATTATACGTACCAAAAAATTCGCTTCTGGAGAAACGGGGTTTGTTTTGTCGCGCGACATAATAAGCCAGTTTCTGGATATACTTTCATCAGCTTCTGGATATCCAGAAGCTTTGGAAAGGATATCCAGAAGCTTTGGAAAGGATATCCAGAAACCAAATATTTTTTCTGGATATCCTTTCCAAAGCTTCGGATATCCGAACATTGAATATGGATATCAGGAAGCTTTGGAAAGGATAGCGAGAAAAATATTTGGTTTTCGATATCCTTTCCAAAGCTTTCCTGGATATCAGCTAGCTTCTGGATATCCAGAAGCTTTGGAAAGGATATCCAGTTGTGGTGGCTAAGTATGTCGCGCGACAAAACAAGCCCCGTTTCTCCAGAAGCGACGGAGAAACGCGTTTCTCCCCAGATTTTGTGTAAATATAAAGCATTTTACTTCAATACTTACATATTTGGGTGTCTCATTAAAAATTACACTTTTCTAAAATAAAAATATTTTAACACTTACATACTCACAATAATTATTCACTTACACTTAATTTTCATATCCAAAATAAAAGTTTAATTTTCATATCCAAAATAAAGTATAATTTTTAGTGTGCCGGAATGAATATCATTGTATTTATAGAGTGAAGCGCAGTTGGGTTAAAAAAAAAAGTGAAGCAGGGGCACGGTAGCCCGCCCCTTGCAAACTTTCTAGGTCCGCCCATTTATTGAGAGTTATCAATATAATGTTGACGAGGTAATAACAAAAAATGAGATATTTTACGATTATTATTGTCATTCCAAAACGATTATTCATTATTGAATTTGAGTGACATTCTTATGATTTTTAAACTATTTTAATATTAAATATATATAAATAACAACTTATAAGATGCAAAAAAAATATTGAAAAAAAATGTTTTCATGGAAAGTTGATTTATTATATTCTAAATTAATCATCATTCTAAGAAAAAAAATATACATAAAACTTAATGATCATTTTGGGATGGATAAATTTAATACTACCGTCCCCATTTAAAATTCTTACTTTTCTTTTTAGTTCGTGTATCAAATTAATGTTCTTAGTTAGTTTATTATCTAAAATGAAAAATGAGATCCACTTGTTATTAAAACAAAAACTCACTATCCACTTTCTCTCTACTACTTTACTTTTAATAATTACAACGTTTACATTTTTTTTGATCCTGCGCAAAGTCAAACTTACACTACAAGGAAAAATGATTTTAGTTACGGCAAATTTCGTAGCTAAAATGAAGATTTCGTAGCTAAATCGTGTTTAGAGACGGATTTGTTCTGTAGCTATTCCGTGGATGCAGGTTTGTCGCTAAATTGGGCGTCGCTATTTTGTAGTTGTTTTAGAGACAGATATGTCCGTCTCTAAATTAGAGACAGATATGTTTGTCTCTAAATTAGAGACAGATATGTACATCGACGGATTAGCGACGAATTTTTCGTCTCTATTTAAATTGTCGTTTTATTTTCGAACTATTTTAGTGACGGATATTTTCGTCGTTAAATTGATATTTTTTTTAAAAAAAAAATTATACTAATATATTTTAAATATATATATATATATATATATATATATATATATATATATATATATATATATATATATATATATATATATATATATATATATATATATTTAAAATATATTAGTATATATTTTTAAATATATATTAAATCAATCCCTTAACTTTTCATATTCTCAAATAATTCCTTAACTTTTCATATTTTCAAATCAGTCCCTTAACTTTTATTAATCTTAAATCAGTCCCTTAACTTTTCACAGTTACACTTTGCCCCCCTCAACTTCTTTTCTACTCAAATCCGTCCTTACCAATAACCACCAGCGATCACCGCCATCCACCGTCGACCATTCACCACCGTCTAACCACCATCACACAACCACTGCACACCACCTACATTCACATCCGCTATCACTACTGCCGCCCAATCACCGCCGTCGTGTCAATCACAGATTCAGACAAATCTCGACAAATGAAAAACTTAATAAATGAAGTTTCTACAAATCAAAAATCAGCAATGGGGCGAAATCAAAACTGAGAGAGAGACGGAGTGTGAGGAGAGATTGAAAAATCAAAACGAAATCAAAAGAGAGATTGAAGAAACAATGGGGCGAAATCAAAACAGAGGGAGAGACGGAGTGTTTTCGAACCAGATCTGTGGCGAAGACGGAGTGCGAACCAGAGAGAGAGACGGAGCCACCGTTGCCGTTGCCGGAGACGAGAGAGGGAGAGGGAGGTATTGTGAGTGACGGAGGGCGAAGGAAATGGAGAAAGAGAGAGAGTGACGGAGGGCGAAGATGACTGGCTGTGGTGGCGCCGTGTTGTGA
This sequence comes from Adenophora triphylla var. japonica, assembly GCA_022495995.1. Classification (NCBI taxonomy): domain Eukaryota; kingdom Viridiplantae; phylum Streptophyta; class Magnoliopsida; order Asterales; family Campanulaceae; genus Adenophora; species Adenophora triphylla. Next base: position 83,029 of record JAFEMH010001459.1, on the reverse strand, counting down.
ATTTGGTGCTCCCCCGTTGCAATCTAGACAGAGAATCAATAAACCCACACACACAATATCACAAGAAACACACACACAAGAACACAAGAGTTGTTTACCCGGTTCATTCACCAACTCGTGAACTACGTCCCGGGCACCGCTAAGCCAATATGTTATTAGACACCTTCTAATATGTTGCTACACAACTACAATATGTTCTAGGCCGAAATTATGCTTATATAGTTATACAAGGAAGCCCTAACTCAGTTTAAGAAGAGATCTCATCGAAATAGGAAACAAAATAAAACTGCAGCTGTAAATTCGGGCTTAGCGCGGCCGCCCTCAAGGCCAGCGCGGCCGCCCTCCTTGGCCGAGACTTGTTCACCCACGAAGGAACTCCAGCGCGGTCGCCCTCCACCACGAGCGCGGCCTCCCTCCTCAACAGAAGTACCTCCGAGATTTTCCTCCTTCGATCTCACCACCTCCTCCGACTTAGGCTCCTCCTCTTCCTTGTAGTTTAGGACTCCAATCCCAACAATCTCCCACCGGAGACTAAACTAACAAACATAAAATCACCCATCAACTCCCACCACGGAGTAAAGACCTTCGAACACATTTCCCCCTCCATATTGGCTTGACACTACCTCTCCTCTCCTCAAGTACTAAGGCGAGTTGAAACCAAGTGACGTTTCTGTTGGTGTAATGCCCTAGGCTTTAGTTATGTTTAACTGAAAACCGTTATGTATCATCTGTTGGGATTGGATCCTAAACTACAAGGAAGAGGAGGAGCCTAAGTCGGAGGAGGTGGTGAGATCGAAGGAGGAAAAACTCGTCGGGATCTTCTGTCGTTGAGAGCGGCCGCGCTCGTGGTGGAGGGCGACCGCGCTGGAGGTTCAACGAGGGTGTATAAGCTTCGGCTGTTGAGGGCGGCCGCGCTGGCCTCAGGGCGCCGCGCTTCGCCCAGATCTTCAAAGCAGCTAGCTTTTTATTCAGTTTCCTATTTTGATTAGAACTCTTCTTAAATTAGATTTAGGGTTCCTTGTATAACTATATAAGCATAATTTCGGCCTAGAACACATTGTAGCAACATATTAGAGAGACTAATAACATATTGGCTTGGCAATTGCCCCCGGACGTAGTTCACGAGTTGGTGAATGAACCGGGTAAACAACTCTTGTGTTCTTGTGTGTGATTGTTTCTTTCTTGTACGTGTGGGTGTGTTGGTTTTCTTTGTGTTGATTGCAACGGGGGAGCACCAATTTCACAACAACTGGTATCAAAGCCTGGTTCGGAGGATTCAAAATCTTTTCATTAGTTGATTAATTTTGAATCGCGTTCTTGGGGATTTTGGTGAAGCAGTCAAGATGAAGAACCATATCGAGAAATTCAGCGGTGTGAATTTCACGTTTTGGAAGACAAGGATTGAAGACTACCTTTATTGTAAGGATCTTCATGGACCCTTGAAAGCGAAGCCCGAAGACATGTCACAAGGAGAATGGGAGGTGTTGGATCGGAAGGCGTTAGGAGCAGTAAGGAGTGCCCTAACCGACGACGTTGCACGGAACGCTATGGAGGCCAAGACAACGGTGGAGTTGCTACAAACGCTGTCGGACATGTATGAGAAGCCGTCGAATATCAATAAGGTGCATTTGATAAAGAGGTTTGCGAATGCGAAGATGTCAGAGGGGCATACGGCAAGTCATATCGGCAATTTCAAAGGTATGGTGGACCAATTGAAAAGTGTTGATATTACTTTCTCCGATGAAGTGCTAGCTTGTTTTCTTCTAAAATCATTGCCTGATAGTTGGGAGGTTACTGTCACAACGATTAGTACGTCGAGCAGACATTGGTGTATACGGAGGTTAGAGATCTCGTCCTGCAAGAGGAGTTGCGAAGGAAGGAGAAAAGGGGAGAATCGTCCGTAGATGGGGCTGCACTTAGGGTGGAGAGAAATAGGGGAAAAGGAAGACCTAAGGGGAAAAAGGTCAAGTGCTACAATTGTGGTGAATTGGGGCACATCAGTTATGACTGTCCGGGAAAAGGTGGTTGTGCTAACGTGGTGGATGATGATGGTGATGTATTAATCCTAGGGGAGGAGCAATGAGTGAAGATTGGGTGTTGGATTACGGAGCTTCTTGTCATGCTAGTGGGGATGCGTAATCAATGAGGCGTTACAAAACCTGAGATTTTGGGGTTCTCTATCTTGGTGATGGTCAACCATTGAAGATCAAAGGTAAGGGGGATGTGATGATGAAGACACCTAATGGGGATGTTTTACAACTACACAACGTGATGCATGTTCTGATTTGAGGAGGAGGGTGATTTACGTGGGACAACTTGACAGTGAAGGATACGGTGTTTCTTTCATTGGTGCGGGTCTTGGGAAGTCACAAAAGGGGCTAAGGTGTTGGCTCATGGGGTTAAGGGGAAGATGTTGTACTCTACCTACAATATCGATGTTCGTTCCGGTGGGAGCAAGAGGCTTAAGAACCGGCCTGGTGGTGTAAAAGGGGGAGACATCAAGAAACGGTATGTTGGGGAGGACACAAAGTTGATCAACGCGGTGTGGATGTCCAAGGGCCCTAACAGAGAGCGGTTTCAGACCAAGAACAGTCGATGCAAGAAACAAGGTGTGTCCAAGTTTCAAGGGGAGGCATTGCGAGGAAGGTGGGTCTCGGAGGAGAAGGCGAAGTTAGACTTGCGGGGAGAAATCAAGGTAGAAGCCGATTTGGGGAGGCAAGAACGATCTAACACGGAGAGGTTGAAACGTCGCTTGGTTTCAACTCGCCTTAGTACTTGAGGAGAGGAGAGGTAGTGACAAGCCAATATGGAGGGGGAATGTGTTCGAAGGTCTTTACTCTGTGGTGGGAGTTAATGGGTGATTTTATGTTTGTTGGTTTAGTCTCCGTGGAGATTGTTGGGATTGGATCCTAAACTACAAGGAAGAGGAGGAGCCTAAGTCGGAGGAGGTGGTGAGATCGAAGGAGGAAAAACTCGTCGGGATCTTCGTCGTTGAGAGCGGCCGCGCGTGGTGGAGGGCGACCGCGCCGGGAGGTTCAACGAGGGTGTATAAGCTTTGAGGGCGGCCGCGCCGGCCTGAGAGGGCGGCCGCGCTTCGCCCAGATCTTCAGCAGCCAGCTTTTTATTCATTTCCTATTTTGATTAGAACTCTTCTTAAATTAGATTTAGGGTTCCTTGTATAACTATATAAGCATAATTTCGGCCTAGAACACATTGTAGCAACATATTAGAGAGACTAATAACATATTGGCTTGGCAATTGCCCCCGGACGTAGTTCACGAGTTGGAGAATGAACCGGGTAAACAACTCTTGTATTCTTGTGTGTGATTGTTTCTTTCTTGTACGTGTGGGTGTGTTGGTTTTCTTTGTGTTGATTGCAACGGGGGAGCACCAATTTCACAACATCATCTTTATCATTTATGTTTATTATTTGATTATTATATAGTTTGCATATTTATTGTAATAATCTCCGTCCCTAATTATTAAGAGAATAATTAGTATAATTGTCAATGGATAATCATATGATGATTATATGCATAGAGATGCACATTGAAATTATGGGTACTTGTTAGAGAACAAGTGACTGGACTTGACCCGTATGAGATTTATGTCATGGTCAAATGTCATAATTAAATCTCATATGGTCACTTCATTTAGTCCCTAGACCTGAGATTATCAAGACCTTACATATGATGAAAGTTATGTTTGATTTTAGTCAAACGGTATCTTAACACGATATCTATAAAGGCTATCTTTGGCATGATCGGATTCATGATGGGAAAGATGATAAGTCAAGATGGAATTTGTCCCTCGAAAGAGAGATGTTTTGCTTGGGCCCCTCGATGAGTGATAATGATGAAAGCGTGTGGCCACACCCCAATACGATTGGACTATCATTATACTCAAGATCGAGAAAGCATTGAACAAATACAAGTTGTCGTGGACCATGACTTGTGTTCAATATAACATCGTGAGACAAAGGAAAAAATGGAAGTGTACCATTGGAAACGTGAACTCTTACGTTGTGTTATTTGGGTAGACATAATGGCTTGCTAGAGTCCGCTTATGTCTTATGAAGGTCGATATGATCGGACTCATTGCCAACATAATACAATCCTATTGGGTCACACACAAATAGAATGAGTTGGTTGAACCAAGGGAAGAATGATTGAGAGTTTCTGTATATGGCAACTTATGTCACGCGAAATAACTAGCCACTGGCTAGTTATGTCACGCGACATAACTAGCCACAGACGCGTTTTTGACAGCCTAGTCTCCTAATTCGATTAGGAAACATATTCATACTAAAGTAGTATAAATATGAGAGGTCTGTTAACCCTACTGGTCTGGCCGAAATTTTCAAGGGAAAATCATAACAAAATACTCTCAATATTCTTCCATAAGTTTTAGGAATCTAGCAATTCCCAACCCGAGAATTGTTCTTGACATTCATATTTGTGTGGATTACCAAAAGAGGGTCTTAGTTTTGTTCAAACAAATCAAAGACCTAGAGTTCAAATCTGAAGATCCAAAGGAGTTGAAGATTCGAAGATTTGAAGATCAAAAGTTTGTGATTACGAATCACATAATTATCCGTTCGATAGCTCAAGACCGGAAAGCAATTTAGGTTGGTAAATTCTATCTCATAGCAATTCAATTTAATCGTATAGAACGGATCTTAGGGCTTGGGTTTTGTGTTAATTTTATGCTTAATTCCGGCTAGCATGGACCCATAAAACCCAACAGTGGTATCAGAGCCCCGTTCGTATGGTTAAGTTTGAATTAACATGCTAGAATGATTATATAAATTGTTTATATGTTCGTTGCATGTTTTTGTATGCGATAGAATTTTGATTGTTTATGTGAAACAATGTGAAAATCGTTTTCGAATTATGTTGAATTAAATATGTAAAGGGTTGTTTTATATGATTTAATTGCATGTAATCCGAATTGATTGAAACTGAAATCCTGCGAACTGGCTACCTATATCGTGCGACATATCAAGCCAAAGGAGGAAATCTGGTAATCTGGCCAGTTATGTCACGCGACATAACTAGCCACTGGCTAGTTATGTCACGCGACATAATAAGCCAAATCTGGGCAGAATCAGTTTGTTTAATTTTTCTGCTAATCTATGATTGTGTTTGCAATCTGAGATGTTTTATGTCTTAATCTGGATGCTATAAATTTCTGGAAATAAAATTTATAGGGCTATGCTAGATTAATTCATTGTTTATGATGCATGCTTAATTAATTCAAATGTGTTTTTATTAATTGTTGCGATGCATGAATTATTTGTTCTTAAGTGTTAAGAATTTTATTAGATGTTTAGTTGAAACATTGAATTGTGATTTTCTAAAATGTTTAGTTGAAACATTGCATTATAGTTTCCTAATATGTTTAGATTTAGACATTGTAAATTTTGGATTTTATGATTGTTTATGGAAACAAGTCATAATTACGCGAAATTTTAAAAGGAAACTAATTGTTTATAAAAGGTAGTGATTATGTTGCCAAATCGAGTTGATTTCTAATTGTGCATGACTAGGAGAGTTACGTCTAAGAAAGAGTTGGTACTTAAGTAGTCCTTGTGGCTCACCTATCTTCCTGGGAACTTACGGTGCATGATTATGACTATCTTGATATGCTTATAATCTACCTTAAAGAACCTTCATTTAACTTTTAAGTTCTTTATGCCAATCCATGATTTAAACACTTGAGACCACTCGGATAGTTTTGGGTGGGCTTGCCATAGCAAGGTGCTTTGATTCTATTCCGTTTGCGAGCAAGATGAGGAAATGGTGGTTCCTATACGTTTAAAGTGGATGAACTTAATTGGGTTATCAAAATGGTTTTGGACCCAAGGCATAAGATGAGATTAAAATATGCTTAGACATATGATGTCTTAAATAAATCTCATAAAAGATCCTAAGAGTCATATACGATATGATTGATGTTTTCTACCTAATTAGTTTAATCTTGAGCGGTGCGCCATAGCGTACTTGAGATTAAATTAAAGTTGGATCTTAGTCCTAAGAGTCATATACGATATGATTGATGTTTTTCTACCTAATTAGTTTAATCTTGAGCGGTGCGCCATAGCGTACTTGAGATTAAATTAAAGTTGGATCTTAGCCCATTAAATGCATATTATGCTTATTTGCATTGGAAGGTGTATGATTTAGTGGGAGTATTTGTAAAATACATTATTTGCTCTTAAATGATAAATGTGTTGATATTGATATGTGTTCATATAATTTGTATATTTTGTTGTAGAAGTAGCATTACATAATGATAATTGCGATTCGTCCTTATGAAGGACGAAGTTCGAAAGGAACAATACATTTAATTCTGATTGGATCAGAAGCCTAAAGAATGGTTCTTGGGTAAATGTGTACGTTCTTGACGAATCCGTTCCTACTGAACCCACTGCAGATGTTGCAAAGGGCAAATAAGGAAGCAACATTAGAAACATAGTGATGATTCTGACAATATTGCTTGCCTTGTAATTGCCATCATGTTTAAAGGCTCTTGTGAAGAACCTTGAGTACATGATAACTATTCTTCTGTTCTAGCATAACGCAAAAGGGGAAATGTTCCAAGTGCATGCTAGGCAAAAGATATATGTTTTGGTGAAGGCTCTTAATTCATGAGATGAAAGAAGGAGCAATCCGCAAATTGTGTTAATGGTTGACACAATAAAAGGGTTCACAAAGGAAGGAAAAGTAGGTAAAGCAAAAGTTGCTAAACCTAAGGCAAAAGTTGCAAAGCCGAAGAGGCTAAACCCAAAGTGTCTCAAAAGGATGCAGTTTGCTGTCATTACAATAAGATTGTCATTGAAAGCAAAGTTGCAAGGCTTATTAGGAAGGCCTAAAAGGTGAAGAAGGGCAATATGATTGCTACTACTTCAAGTATCTATATGATAGATATTTTCTTTTCGACCTCTTGTTCTTAGGTATATGATACCGGATTGGATCCCACATTTGTCTAAATGTGCAAGGAGCAAAGAATAGAAAGCTACTCAAATAAGGTAAATTAAACCTAAGCATGGGAATGGAGAAAGAGTTGCAACATTAGCCATAAGGGACTTATGAAGTCACTTTGCCTTGTGAAGTAGTACTTGTTTTGAATAAGTATGACTACGTTCGAATTTGAGTAGGAATGTTATTTATTTTGTTTCTTAAATGGATGATGAAGGATATAATTTTCTTATTTTAAATAAGAAGTTTTATATTTATTTAATGATATGCCTTATTGTATTGCATATGCCATTGAATTGTCTTCATATCCTTGATGTTAAGAAATAAAATAATATTGAAGATATCTAAAATATAAATGGGAATTGAACGAACAATATGAACAACGCGTTCATATGGCATTGCGAAGCTTGGTCAAATAAATAAGAAACATATATCTAAACTCCATTAACATGGACTTTTAGACTCATATGACCATGAATCATTTGAGGAATTTGGATCTTATTTATTGGGATTATCGACCAAACCACCCTACACTAAAGTAGTGGGAGGGCTAGTGACTTATTGGTCATTATACATAAGATGTATGTGAACTATTAAGCAGAATTGCTAGGGGAGGATTTCGGTATTTCATCATATTTCACTAAAGACTTATCTAGATATGATTATGTCTATACGATGAAGTCCAAAGGTGAATCGTTTGAGATGTTTCGAACATTTCAAGATGAAGTGCAAAACAACTTGGCAAAACTATTAAGTACTTTGATTGGATCGAGGTAATGAATATTTGAGCCAAGAGTTTGACAATCATCTCAAAACTATGAAATCGTTTCAAAGTTGACTCCACCCGGAACACCACATTGTATGGTGTGTCTGAAATGAGGAATTGAACCTTGTAGGATATGGTTCGTTCGATGATGTGTCAATCGAGACTTTCCTATTTCCTATTTCCTTTTGAGGATATGCATTAGAAATAATGCGGTTACAGCTGAATCGAGTCCCTACTAAATCGGTTCCTAAGGTCCCACATGAGATGTGGCATGAAAGAAAACTTAGTTTGTCTTTCATGAAGATTTGGGGTTGCGAATCTTATGCAAAGAGACTTGTCTCTTATAAGTTAGCACCAAATCTGACAAGGTTATTTTCGGATATTGATTTTACAATCACAAAGAGAACAAAATATTTGTTGCTCTGCACGATTTGTGTCTTGAGAAATAATTTCTCAATAAAGAATCTAGTGGGAGTAAAATTAATCTTGAAAGAAGTTCAAGAACCCGAAAATAATATGGAACCAAGAGTAGAGACGGAACCAAGTTCACAAAGAGTTGTGAAAACGGTTCAAGATGTACAAGTCCATCGTAGATTGGATAGGTCACGATCCAAACTCAAGAAATAGTGATTTCTCGTTGCGGAAAGTGATGAAGTGGAAGTCATTGAGAATGACGATCCTACTTGCTATCAGAAGCGATGTCCTCTCTAATTTGAATAAATGGTTAGGAACCATGGAATCCAAATTACAATCCATGTTTAACAATCAAGTTTGGAACTTGATTGGGCTACCTAAAAGTGTAAAAACTAAAGGGTGCAAGTAGGTCTTCAAAGACCGACATGGATGTGAAGGTGTATACTTTCATGACTAAGAATTGTAGCAAAGGGATTTAGGTTAATTCATAGTATTGACTATATTGAAACCTTTTTCGCCGATTACAATGTCGAAGTACATTAGAATTTCAATTGCCATTATCGCATATTGTGACTATGTGATATGACAAATGGATGTCAAACGACTTTCTTTAAATGGAAAGATTATTAAGGATGTGTAGAGTACACAACCCGAATAGTTTGTCGATCCAAGAAACTCTAATAAAGTATGCATGTTGCAAAGATCCATGAGATGGATTGAAGCAAGCTTCAAGGAATTGGAATCTTCGTTTTGATGAATTGGTCAAAGAGTTTGACTTCATCAAAGAACAAAGATGAATCTTGTGTATGCATGAAATTCGGTGGGAGCGTAATATTATTTCTATTGTTTTATTACAATGATATCTTGCTCATTGGAAAAACAAGTTCCGACACTTAAGGCATTAAGTCTTGGTCAAGGAAAGGTTTCTCGATGAAAGATATGGGTGAAGCGCACATCCTTGGCATCAAGATCTATAGAGATGGATCTAGAAGGATAAATTGGTTTGAGTCAAAGTGTTCACATTGACAAGATTCTTAGAAGAGTCTAAGAAAGGTAACTTGTCAATGGATCATGGTACTTCTCTTAGCAATACTCATTGTCTTATGACAAGCGATGAGCAAGAGGAAATGAATGAAGTTTCATATGCTTCGGCATTTGGATGCATCATGTATGCCATGATTTGTACTAGACCCGACATCTCATATGCTCTAAGCATGATGAGTCGATACCAATCGATCTGATATAAACCATTGGATGGGAGTCAAGATGATCCTTAAGTATTTAAGAAGAACTAAGGATATGTTCTTGGGATTTGAAAGATTGGAAGTTAATCTTGTTGTAAGGGTTACATAGATGCTAGCTTCCAAACTAACAAAGTTAATTTAAAATCGCAATTAGAATTTGTGTTTATGCTTATTAGAGGTGCAATTTTGTTGGAAGAGTTCCAAGCGAAATTGTAGCCTATTCTACTACTAAGGCCGAATTTTAGCAACATATGATGAGGCTAAAAGAGGCGATTTGGATCAAAAGTTCATTAGTGTTTTGGAAATGTTCCAAGTATCACTAATCGGTGAAACTTTTGTTATGACAAATAGTGGTGCCACTTGTGCAAACAATGGAATCAAGGTCACAATGATCCAAACACTCACTTAGGCGTTCTTCGAGAAATTCATGAAGAATGAGAAGACGTTAAAATATACAAAGTATCAACCGATGATGACATAAGGGATTCACTTACAAAGACCCTCGCACGGGCGGAAGCATGATGGTCATATTAGATCCATGAGTATTCGATACATAAATGGAGCCTAGTGCAAGTGGGAGGCTTGTTGGTGTAATGCCCTAGGCTTTAGTTATGTTTAGCGAAAACCGTTATGTATCATCTTTATCGTTTGAGTTTATTATTTGATTATTATAAAGTTTGCATATTTATTGTAATAATCTCCGTCCCTGATTATTAAGAGAATAATTAGTATAATTGTCAATGGATAATCGTATGATGATTATATGCATAGATATGCACATTGAAATTATGGGTACTTGTTAGAGAAACAGTAGTTGGACTTGACCCGTATGAGATTTATGTCATGGTCAAATGTCATAATTAAATCTCATATGGTCACTTCATTTAGTCCCTAGACATGAGATTATCATGACCTTACATATGATGAAAGTTATGTTTGATTTTAGTCAAACGGTATCTTAACATGATATCTATAAAGGCTATCTTTGGCATGATCGGATTCATGATGGGAAGGATGATAAGTCAAGAAGGAATTTGTCCCTTGAAAGAGAGATGTGTTGCTCTTGGGCCCCTCTATGAGTGATAATGATGGAAGCGTGTGGCCACACCCTGATACGATTGGACTATCATTATACTCGAAGATCGAGAAAGCATTGAACAAATCTGAGTTGTCGTGGACCATGACTTGTGTTGATATAACATCGTGAGACAAAGGAAAAATGGAAGTGTACCATTGGAAACGTTAACTCTTACGTTGTGTTATTTGGGTAGACATAATGGCTTGCTAGAGTCCGCTTATGTCTTATGAAGGTCGATATGATCGGACTCATTGCAACATAATACAATCCTATTGGGTCACACCTGAATAGAATGAGTTGGTTGAACCAAGGGAAGAATGATTGAGAGTTTACGTATATGGCAACTTATGTCACGCGAAATAACTAGCCAGCAGCTGAATTATGTCACGCCTTGACATAACTAGCCACAGAGACGCGTTTTTAGCCGGCCCTAGTCTCCTAATTCGATTAGGAAACATATTCATACTAAAGTAGTATAAATATGAGAGGTACTGTTAACCCTCTTGGTGCGGCGAAATTTTCAAGGGAAAATCATAACAAAATACTCTCAATATTCTTCCATAAGTTTTAGGAATCTAGCAATTCCCAACCCGAGAATTGTTCTTGACATTCATATTTGTGTGGATTACCAAAAGAGGGTCTTAGTTTTGTTCAAACAAATCAAAGACCTAGAGTTCAAATCTGAAGATCCAAAGGAGTTGAAGATTCGAAGATTTGAAGATCAAAAGTTTGTGATTACGAATCACATAATTATCCGTTCAATAGCTCAAGACCGGAAAGCAATTTAGGTTGGTAAATTCTATCTCATAGCAATTCAATTTAATCGTATAGAACGGATCTTAGGGCTTGGGTTTTGTGTTAATTTTATGCTTAATTCCGCTGCGCATGGACCCATAAAACCCAACAACCTCTCCGTGTTAGATCGTTCTTGCCTCCCCAAATCAGCTTCTACCTTGATTTCTCCCCGCAAGTCTAACTTCGCTTTCTCCCTCCAGATCCACCTTCCTCGCAATGCTTCCCCTTGAAACTTGGACACACCTTGTTTCTTACATTGTCTGTTTTTGGTCTGAAACCGCTCTCTGTTAGGGCACTTGGACTTCCACACCACGTTGATCAACTTTGAGTCCCCCCTAACATACCGTTTCTTGATGTCTCCCCTTTTTACATCAACAGGCCGGTTCTTTAGCCTCTTGCTCCCACCGGAACGAACATCGACATTGTAGGTAGAGTACAACATCTTTCCCTTAACCCCACGAGCCAACACCTTAGCCCCTTTTGTGACTTTCCAAGACCCACCAATGAAAGAAACACCATACCCTTCACTGTCAAGTTGTCCCACAGAAATCACCCTCCTCCTCAAATCCGGAACATGCATCACGTTGTGTAGTTGTAAAACAGCCCCGTTAGGTGTCTTCATCATTACATCCCCCTTACCTTTGACCTTCAATGGCTGACCGTCACCAAGATAGACAACCCCAAAGTCTCCATTTTTGTACCGCTTCATTGATTCTGCATCCCCACTAGCATGACAAGAAGCTCCCGAATCCAACACCCAATCTTCACCCGACTGCTCCTCTCCTAGGATTAATACATCTCCACCATCATCCACCACGTGTGCACCACCATCTTTTCCCGGACAGTCATAACTGATATGACCTAGTTCGCCACAATTGTAGCACTTGACCTTTTTCGGTCCTCCCCTTTTTCTCTCCACCCTAAGTGCAGCCCTATCTACGGAAGATTCTCCCCTTTTCTCTTTCTTTCGCAACTCCTCTTGAAGGATGAGATCTCTAACTTCCGTATACACCAATGTTGTTTTCGACGTACTAATCGTTGTGACAGTAACCTCCCAACTATCAGGCAATGATTTTAGTAGAAAACAAGCTAGCACTTCATCGGAGAAAGTAATATCAACACTTTTCAATTGGTCCACCATACCTTTGAAATTGCCGATATGACTTGCCGCTGTCTGCCCCTCTGACATCTTCGCATTCGCAAACCTCTTTATCAAATGCACCTTATTGATATTCGACGGCTTCTCATACATGTCTGACAGCGTTTGTAGCAACTCCACCGTTGTCTTGACCTCCATAGCGTTCCGTGCAATGTCGTCGGTTAGGGCACTCCTTACCGCTCCTAACGCCTTTCGATCCAACGTCTCCCAATCCCCTTGTGACATGCCTTCGGGCTTCTCCTTCAAGGGTCCATGAAGATCCTTACAATAAAGGTAGTCTTCAATCCTTGTCCTCCAAAACGTGAAATTCACACCGTTGAATTTCTCGATTGAATTCTTCATCTCGATTGCTTCACCAAAATCCCCAAGAACGCGATTCAAAAAATCAACTAATGAAACTTTGAATCCTCCGAACCAATACTCTGATACCAGTTGTTGTGAATTTGGTGCTCCCCCGTTGCAATCTAGACAGAGAATCAATAAACCCACACACACAATATCACAAGAAACACACACATAAGAACACAAGAGTTGTTTACCCGGTTCATTCACCAACTCGTGAACTACGTCCGGGGGCAATTGCCAAGCCAATATGTTATTAGACACCTTCTAATATGTTGCTACACAACTACAATATGTTCTAGGCCGAAATTATGCTTATATAGTTATACAAGGAAGCCCTAACTCAGTTTAAGAAGAGATCTCATCGAAATAGAAAACAAAATAAAACTGCAGCTGTAAATTCGGGCTTAGCGCGACCGCCCTCAAGGCCAGCGCGGCCGCCCTCCTTGGCCGAGACTTGTTCACCCACGAAGGAACTCCAGCGCGGTCGCCCTCCACCACGAGCGCGGCCGCCCTCCTCAACAGAAGTACCTCCGAGATTTTCCTCCTTCGATCTCACCACCTCCTCCGACTTAGGCTCCTCCTCTTCCTTGTAGTTTAGGACTCCAATCCCAACACGCCGGAGGGCGGTGGCGAAGGCTGATGAAGGAGCTGAATATGACGGAAATGGGAGAGAGAGAAAAGAGTTTGGTAGGTCTCTGGCTTTTTGAAAATGAAGAGAGAGAGAGAGAATTAGGAGAGAAATAGGGAGAGGGATATTAATTGGTTTTGTTTGAATTATTATGGGTTGTTGGATTGAATGTATTGAATGACCAGATCTTGCTTTGGCTCATGATCCGCGTGAAATTTTGAAATCCAATCAAACAATGCTACATCACATATTTATATTTGTTTCACACTATACTATATGCTAACTAAAATACTTATACTTAATATCAAGAATAATAATATTTAGTATCAATAATATTTATTAATGAATTATTAATTATATAATTGATTAATTAATTAATATTAATATTAATATTAGTTATATAAATAGTAATAATATTAATAATAGTACTAATAATAACTAGTAATTTTTATTATTTTTTATTGACTAGAAAAAAATATTTTAGACTTTTTTTATTACTGAAATTTACAAGAAGTTATCTAAAATATTACATGCTTTTATTTGATTTACCCAAAATTTTAGTTAAAGTAGTATGCCTAATATCAAGAATAATAATATTATCTTAAAATTAGTAATAATACTTAATAATAATGCTAATAATGATGCTATTGTTAATTATTCAATTATATAATTGAATATATTAATAATTATTATTATATAATTAATAATAATTTTAATAATAACTAGTAATAATATATAATATAAAAAATACATTATATACCTTATACCCTATACCCTAAACCCTATACCCTAAACCCTAAACCATATACCCTAACCTTTATACATTATACCTTATACCCTAAACCCTATACCCTGTACCCTAAACCCTATACCCTAACCCTTATACATTATACCCTAAATCCTAAGTCGTATACCTATCTATACCTTATACCCTATATCCTAAACCCTAAGTCGTATACCTTATCCCTTATACCCTAAACTCTATACCCTGAACCCTAAGTCGTATACCTATACATTATATACCTTATACCATAAACCCTATACCCTAAACCCTATACCCTAACCCTTATACATTATACCCTATACCTTAAACCCTATACCCTGTACCCTGAACCTTAAACCCTAAACCCTAACCCTTATACCTTATACCCTAAACCCTAAGTCGTATACCTATACCTTATACCCTATACCCTAAACCCTAAACCCTAAAGCCTATACTCTAACCCTTATACATTATAACCTATACCCTAAACCCTGTGCCCATACCCCTAAACCCTAAACCCTATACCCTGTACCCTGAACCCTGAACCCTAAACCCTAACCCTTATACCTTATACCCTAACCCCTAAGTCGTATACATATACCTTATACCATATACCCTAAACCCTAAGTCGTATACCTATACCTTATCCCTTATACCCTAAACTCTATACCCTAAACCCTAAGCCGTATACCTATACATTATATACCTTATACCCTATACTCTAAACCTTATACCATAAACCCTATACCCTAACCCTTACACATTATACCCTATACCCTGTACCATGAACCCTAAACCCTAAACCCTATACCCTAACCCTTATACCTTATACCCTAAATCCTAAGTCGTATACCTATACCTTATACCCTATACCCTAAACCCTGAGTCGTATACATATACCTTATCCCTTATATAGAAAAGAACTAAACAAATGAAAGTATATAGAAGAAAAGTCAAAAGAGGGACGGACTACCCTATATTTATTTTTTATTTTTTTAAAATTTTTTATTGACTAGAAAATAATATTTTAGCCTTTGTTAATTAGTGGTTTTTTTTAAGAAAAATTTGTATAAAAAAAGATAGAAAAAAACTAAACAAATGAAAGTATATAGAAGAAAAGTCAAAAGAGGGACAACTACCCTATATTTATTATTTTTTTTTAATTTTTTATTGACTAGAAAATAATATTTTAGCCTTTGATAATTAGTGGTTTTTTTTAGAAAAATTTATATAAAAAAATATAGAAAAAAACTAAACAAATTAAAGTATATAGAAGAAAAGTCAAAAGAGGGACGGACTACCCTATATTTATTTTTAATTTTTTTTAATTTTTTTATTGACTAGAAAATAATATTTTAACCTTTGTTAATTAGTGTTTTTTTTAGAAAAATTTATACAATAAAAGATAGAAAAAACTAAACAAATGAAAGTATATAGAAGAAAAGTCAAAAGAGAGACGGACTACCCTATATTTATTTTTTATTTTTTTAAAATATTTTATTGACTAGAAAATAATATTTTAGCCTTTGTTAATTAGTGATTTTTTTTAGAAAAAGTTATATAAAAAAAGATAGAAAAAAAACTAAACAAATGAAAGTATATAGAAAAAAAGTCAAAAGAGGGACGAACTACCCTATATTTATTTTTTATTTTTTTTAAATTTTTTATTGACTAGAAAATAATATTTTAGCCTTTTTTAATTAGTGTTTTTTTTAGAAAATTTATATAAAAAAAGATAGGAAAAAACTAAACAAATGAAAGTATATAGAAGAAAAGTCAAAAGAGAGACGGACTACCCTATATTTATTTTTTATTTTTTAAAAAATTTTTTATTGACTAGAAAATAATATTTTAGCCTTTGTTAAGTAGTAATTTTTTTAGAAAAAGTTATATAAAAAAAGATAGAAAAAAACTAAACAAATGAAAGTATATAGAAGAAAAGTCAAAAGAGGGACGGACTATCCTATATTTATTTATTTATTTAATTTTTTATTGACTAGAAAATAATATTTTAGCCTTTGTTAATTAGTAATTTTTTTTTTAGAAAAAGTTATATAAAAAAAGATAGAAAAAAACTAAACAAATGAAAGTATATAGAAGAAAAGTCAAAAGATGGACGGACTACCCTATATTTATTTTTTACTTTTTTTATTGACTAGAAAATAATATTTTAGCCTTTGTTAATTAGTTTTTTTTTAGAAAAATTTATATAAAAAAAGATAGAAAAAAACTAAACAAATGAAAGTATATAGAAGAAAAGTCAAAAGAGGGACGGACTAACCTATATTTATTTTATTTTTTTAAAAAAATTTTATTGACTAGAAAATAATATTTTAGCCTTTGTTAATTAGTGGTTTTTTTTTAGAAAAAGTTATATAAAAAACGATAGAAAAAAACTAAACAAATGAAAGTATATAGAAGAAAAGTCAAAAGAGGGACGAGCTACCCTATATTTATTTTTTATTTTAAAAAAAAAATTTATTGACTAGAAAATAATATTTTAGCCTTTGTTAATTAGTGGTTTTTTTTTAGAAAAAGTTATATAAAAAAAGATAGAAAAAAACTAAACAAATGAAAGTATATAGAAGAAAAGTCAAATTTAGAGACAGATACTAAATCTGACTCTAAATTTTAGAGACAGATGTTGAATCTGTCACTAAATTAGAGACGGATTCAAAAATATGTCTCTAAATTAGAGACGGATTATAATCTGTCTCTAATTTAGAGACAGATTCAACATCTGTCTCTAAAGTTTAGGGACAAATTTTGTATCTATCTCTAATTTAGAGACGGATTCTGAATCTGTCTCTAATTTAGAGACGAATTCTGAATCTATCTCTAATTTAGAGACAGATACAAAACTTGTCTCTAAAATTTAGAGACGGATGTTGAATCTGTTTCTAATTTAGAGACGGATTCTGAATCCGTCTCTAATTTTTGGGTATGTCCCTAATCGGTCTCCAAATTAGCTACAGACTCCATCCGTCTCTAAGATCAGGAACACAAGTTCCCTACTTAATGACGACATTGCAAAGATGCAATCCCTGAACCCGTTTAAAGATAATCAGGTCTCAACTCAAGCAGATATGTAAATCCCCAAAACGAAGAAATTAAATAAAAGAAAAACAAAATAAGGTCAACAGCCCCTCTAACTTTTTAATCACTAAAATACTTGCATAAGCAATAATTTATTGCCGGACACAAGGTTCAAAATTTAAATTTAAATTAAATTATTAAAAAATAAAATGAAAATCAAAGCAAATATACAAAAAAAGGAAAATACCCAAAAATCTCTAATCAGAACTAAATCATGACGAACTGATCTTCAGTCAAACGAAATTCAGGGTACTATTTGTACAGGCTTAAATTCGGGTTTCTTAAGCATGCACCGACAAATAATTATAGGGAAAGGAACAATCAATTTTCCTATTTACAATCGATTTCCCTAAAGAAGGAATCCCAATTTTGCAATTTCTGGGTTCCTAATCGACAAGGACAACGATTCTTTGCATTGTAACCGAGAGAGATCATGAAAGCTTGAGAAGGTAGATAGATAGAGAGAGAACTTGTTGTTTGCCGGAGGATGACGGAGAATGCCGGAGAAAGACTAAGTAGCCCTAACCGAGCTAACCGAGCGGCTTGATTTTTATAGAGAAGGAGTTGCAAATCCAATGTGAGATGAGAGAGAATATTTGTTTTTAACCTATCGTTTCGTGTTTTGTTTCCCTCTATGCGATGACTTTTTTTATTATTATTAAATCTTATTTATTTATTTATCTTGAAAATTGATTTATTATTGAATAGATTATGAGACGGCTAATTCCATCGCATATTTATTAATGCAGTCGCATATTGAAATGTCTCTCCCGCCAAATTGGGCCGCGAAAATTTCCAAGAATTTTTGGACTGCCGCTCCAAAATGCGACCATTTGTTTGCGATTGCCTTAGCCATCGCCTAAACATGTCAACTGTGACGGCCTTTTCTGCCATCGCAATAGGCCATCATATATTCCTCTTTTTCTTGTAGTGATAGATTAATGGGTTTATATTTGGGAAACTGCTGTAACAATATGTACTTTGGTTGTAAATTGTGTGATGATTTTATAGTTGACCTCATAATGCTCATTGATTAATCGAGCTTTGTGTTTATATAACTTAAAGTTTTGTTCTTTCTATCACGACCCGAAACCTAGGCTCTATTTTATTCACGTGTTGGGCACGTGGAGCGGGGCCGTAACATTTTATTGGTTGCAATTTTCAATAAGTAGGATTCTTATATGTTAGTTTTAACATTTTAATAATAAATTATTTGACATTTTGATTATGTAAATAAATTGTGTGATATTTTAAGTGTGTTAATAAATTAATTTTAATTATTTAATATCTAAATGGAATAAAAAGGAATTTTGTAGTAAAGTCCTAATATTGAAAATATTAATTAAAAAGCTTTACAAATTATGGAGAGACTTGGGTGTAATTGAAAGGTTAAGGATTTAATAGAAATAACTTAAGCTTAGAGGGGTTAAATTGTAACATCTATTAATATATATCCTAACCTTTCACTAACCTTCCAAGCATTTCCACGGTTCAGTCCAGGCGCTCGGTGGAGAGGAAGAGAGAAAGAAAGAATTACTTCCTCCGTCCCAAAATCCTTTTGATTCATTTCTTCCAAAAATTCTAGAAAATCAACCGATGTTCCGTTTTTCGATTCGTCTGCGGCAAAGCGATCAGGGAGCCGAGGGGAACATTTGGAGCCGATCAGATCGTCTTTTTATTTCGGCATAATTTTGGGCAAGTTATTATAATTCCTTTCTTTGCATGTTCATCTTGTTGCTTTTGATGAATTTCTTGGAATATGTATGTTGTTTGAAATTTTAGACAAATTATTTACTTGAGAATGAAAGGGATTTGGTTTTTATGAGTAGGAAGAATTTCTAGTAGATGGGTTTGTTGAAGTAGTTGTTTGGTGATTTAGAACCTCTCCCTTGAATTAAAATGGGTTGGATTGAGTGAATTGGGGTTGGGTTATGTTATACTTGTTATTTGTGAATTTAGTCAAGTTATTTACTTGGGAATGAAAGGAATTAGGATTTAAATGAGCAAGAAGAAATTACTAATATGTGGGTTTGTTAAGTGGGTGTTTTGGTGAATTAGAATCCCTTCCTTGAAGCTTGAGATGGGTTGGAATGGTTAATTTGAGGTTTGGTCATATTTATGCTAGTTGTGGTGAAAGAGTTTTGGAAACATTTTATTTGGATTTTTAGAATAAATGAAAAATAAGTTGAATGACCTTTGTGAGTTGCAAGTTGTTATGTTTCCCTTCTATGCATGCTCATATAGATATGTTACAATTGATTTTTGAAGTGTAATTGTTAATTGTGAAACCTAGTCAAGTTAATTGTAGGGTTGCTAATTTGGGTGTTTAGTAGAATTAGGAACTTTCATTGAATTGAAATGGGTAAATGATTGTTGGGTGAAGATTTTAACATTCCTTTTGAAATTAAAGAGTTGGGTTGTATTGAGTAAATTATAGTGAAGAAATTAGGGAGTTTTATAGTTTGGATTGTGAACATTTGTGCTATCAAAGTGTTAGAACTTTTGGGTTAGAAATCTGCAGTTGGCTCACAATTCGTATCCGGAAACAGGACACGCAGCGGCCGCGCTACGCCTAGAGCGACCGCGCTCATTAAAGGAAAAATGGACATGATTTTACGCCACTTAGGGCGGCGCGCTCCAAGCCACGGCGGCCGCTGGCTGGGCTGTTCCCAAACCTATTTCCTAAACTATTCTTACTTAATTACTTAGACCATTTTAACCTCATAGCACACCTTAATCATAGTATAAGACAACGCTTAAAACTCTTAAAGCCTAAGATATAATATTTCTTGTTATAGTTTATGTGTTGACTTATTATAGTAAAGGCGTAGACCCTTTGTAATACATATTGTGAGTTTGTTAAATCAATTGGAATGTAATTTATAGGATTCCCTACTTTGGAATGCCTAAGATGCTTTGGATTGAATCATGTATTGGTAGCCTTAGTGCTAAATATGGCGAATACTTTATTATGTTGCTATTTTATAAATGTTTTGGTGGAGTATGTATCCCTACTTTGGATCATACGTTATTTGGTTAAACAAATATGTTATTATTGTGTTTAACTAGTTAAAGTCCAGCTGGTACTTGGTTGTCGGGCAATGTTATGGAATTATAATGGCACCGAGCCAAGTTCATTATAATTCATACATTGGTAACCCAGATTTTACCCTCCATTGGCCGTGGATGGGATTAGTGAACTGGCATCTTCTTTATGGAGATGGTTCTAGTTGCACTGGGGATACGACTGCGTGTCGGAGTCCCTATGATCTTGATTTGGTTATGGTTTCGGAACCGCTTCATCAATTGCTGATGCTGCTGCTCAGAGTCGGATGACCCTTGTGTTTAAACCTTGGCTAGTATCCTTCTAAGTGTTAAATTATGCACTTATGTGATGTTATAAGTATATTCTTCTTTTGTGTGATAAAGTATTAATTATATGAACCATGAATGCTTATTATGTAATGCATATCATATTGTTGCATATATAATAACTTGTTGAGATTTTTCTCATCCCGTCCACTTTTACTGTTTTAGACAGGGCGAGCCAGGGTATAGGACCGGTTGAGGAGGACGCCAGTTTGGGGTTATGATTTGGGTAAGATTTGGAAATGGTTACATTATATAAATGTGAACCAGGAGTAGTATACCGAGACAGTTTTTGTAGCTATAATATTTTAGTATTTTAAAGTGTTGTAGTTATATTTGTTATCTCCGTGGTGGAGCTTGTGTAAAAATAAACTTTTGGTTTAAAACTTTGAAGTGTTAAATTTTATAAAGGTTGTAAATAAGTTAGTTTATGTGTTGTTCCCTTTTTCCTCCAAGTGGAGATGCCCCTAGTTTGTAGCGGGATGTTTAAGTTAAAGTTAGTTGTTTTCAAGTTTTCTTTAAAGTTAAACAGGTTTTTATATCAAATTTTTAGAAAGGACATTTCGAAAAAGTTTTTAAAATTTTGGCGTCTCCAGTTCGCGTCCCATACAAGTGGCCAAGTAGGTCCACGGTTTGGGTCACGACAGTTGGTATCAGAGCTTAGGTTATGGTTTGACTAGTGTGTCTACGTGACCTAGGAGGGTAGTTAAGTATAAGTGAGTGACGCTCTAAGTAATTATTATTGCAGGTACTAAGACATCATGGTAGAAGGTGGAGGTAATCCAATTTGGAGGTATTATTTTATTGTTAGTATGAGAGCAAGCGCACTTATAGACCCTGGCTCATTGCATTTGTATGTGTTCATACATTTTGCATTGCAATTACATGTTTCTGTTGAATCTATGCCTTATGTGCTAGAAGTATCGATTCCTATTGGAGACTGTCTTGTTTCTTCTTTGGTATATAAAGAATGTGATGTGTCTATTGGTGGGCATGTATTGCCAGCGGATTTAGTAGAGTTACAAATCCGGGATTTTGATGTTATACTTGGCATAGATTGGTTGGGTTGTTGTCATGCATTAGTAAACTATCGTAAGAAGCGAGTCTCATTTATTATGCTTGATTTACCTATGATTGTGTTTGATGCGAATAAGTTCTTATTTGGTATTCATGCTATATTTGCATTGTAGAATTGAATGATTTTCTGAGTACTATTTGAATATCATAGTTTCGTAACAAGACCTCGTTTATATTATTTCCAGAAATTAACTCTTTTGGTAGCAGTGCATTCAAGACAAACTCGGAAGTCGAGTAAACTTGCAAAAATCATATTTAATTTATATGAACTCGGAATCGAGTTTTTCTTGGGCCCAAATTCATTAGCTTTTTATGTTCTTTCCAATGAGACACTTGGTGAATTAAGAAATTATTTCTAGTAATTCCAGATTTAATATTTTCGGGACTGCTACATTATAAGATGTATTAAAATTAATTCAACTTTGGTTCATTATAACTAAACCATCTGGATTCGTAATTTAATATCCCGTTTGTGGATTTATCTTCAAGTGACTAATTATGTGCTTGAATGTGTTTAGATGGTTTAATCATGAGTACTAATACCATGTGGATGTATTGTTATCCCGATTTTGAATGTGAATAATTTGTCTGAATTTAAAGAATGAAATGAATTTGATACTAATGACTCCAGATATTTGTTATACTTGTTTAATACTCTCAAAGTGATTTCGATATTTCAGTGTTTGGATTGTGACTCTAAAATTTGAGATGTTAGTCATTCTTAACAATTGAAGTATGAAAGTGGTTGTGTATGTGTTTCAATAACTGTATAAAGTTTATTTTTATTGCATTTGCTTTGTTTATATTGTGTGTAAGAGTAACTTTGTAAAGATGAGTATAATTTTTATGGATTTTGATGACTAATTTGAAAGGACTTAATTGAAAGTGTGTTCAAATTGATAGTATTTTGAAAATTTGTATGATTAGCATCATATTGATCGATTACTATTATGATAATTGCTGTTATAATTTTGTAACAAATATGAATGAGAATATTTGGTCCTAGTTGATTTGGTACTATGACATGAATGTGTAGAAGCTAGTATTATGCCTTTGAAATTATATGATTGTTAAGGTTTTAATCTTAGAATGCTTTCTTTATGTATGCTCTGTTTTGACCTCCTTGCCTAAATATCTATAGAATTATACATGTCGTTTTTTTTTATGCATGTGCTTCCTCCCATATGTTATAAGAAAGGCTGTAAAGCAAGAAACCTTGAAAAATGTTAAAGAGTTTTAATTAAATTACTTTATGTGAAGCGTGTGATGGCTTTGCATTGCGGGTGCATTTCTTTTCTAGGGTCACCCGTTTGGTGTCCTTTGTGACATGGTTTCTCTGGTGAGCTTAAATTTTAAAGCTAAAGTTGCATTCATAAATTATGCTAGAGAATGGAGGGGGAATCAAGATCGAGTTCTCTGTGTGTTCTTAGCCACTATTCACATCAATCATTTCTCAACCCACAGATAAAATCATAGATTAATGAAGGTTATCGAAAATGATTTCATGCTTGTAGCACCATATACAATTTTTAAAATTTATCATTTTTTTTCTCGATGAAAGAGATATCACATTGGGTTCCAAATAAGTTTACGGTTCTTATAGCTTGACAATAATACTTGTCTTTGTTGCTAGGGTCATATCCTTTTCACTAGCTAGAGCTTTTAGGAAGTTGCCGAACTATAAAATAAGTACTTCTTAGGATAGCACTTTTTAAAAAGATAATTGAAGGTTTTGGCTTAGCCGAGACTACGAGTTGTGGAGTAACCAATACAAGTAATGGAGACAAAAAGTTCAAGAGTTGAGGAATAAGAGCATTCCACATATTAGGGTCGTATGGAGGAATCATAATGTCAAAGAGTCGACTTGGGAACTTTGGGAAGAGATGGAACGAAAGTATCCATGGTTGTTTGATTTTCTCGCTAAGTAAATTCAAAATTCGGGCTAATTTTTCTTTAAGGGGAGTGAATGTCACGACCCGAAACCTAGGCTCTATTTTATTCACGTGTTGGGCACGTGAAGCGGGCCGTAGCATTTTATTGGTTGCAATTTTCAATAAGTAGGATTCTTATATGTTAGTTTTAACATTTTAATAATAAATTATTTGACATTTTGATTATGTAAATAAATTGTGTGATATTTTAAGTGTGTTAATAAATTAATTTTAATTATTTAATATCTAAATGGAATAAAAAGGAATTTTGTAGTAAAGTCCTAATATTGAAAATATTAATTAAAAAGCTTTACAAATTATGGAGAGACTTGGGTGTAATTGAAAGGTTAAGGATTTAATAGAAATAACTTAAGCTTAGAGGGGTTAAATTGTAACATCTATTAATATATATCCTAACCTTTCACTAACCTTCCAAGCATTTCCACGGTTCGATCCGGGCGCTCGGTGGAGAGGAAGAGAGAAAGAAAGAATTACTTCCTCCGTCCCAAAATCCTTTTGATTCATTTCTTCCAAAAATTCTAGAAAATCAACCGATGTTCCGTTTTTCGATTCGTCTGCGGCAAAGCGATCGGGAGCCGAGGGGAACATTTGGAGCCGATCAGATCGTCTTTTTATTTCGGCATAATTTTGGGCAAGTTATTATAATTCCTTTCTTTGCATGTTCATCTTGTTGCTTTTGAGGAATTTCTTGGAATATGTATGTTGTTTGAAATTTTAGACAAATTATTTACTTGAGAATGAAAGGAATTTGGTTTTTATGAGTAGGAAGAATTTCTAGTAGATGGGTTTGTTGAAGTAGTTGTTTGGTGATTTAGAACCTCTCCCTTGAATTAAAATGGGTTGGATTGAGTGAATTGGGGTTGGGTTATGTTATACTTGTTATTTGTGAATTTAGTCAAGTTATTTACTTGGGAATGAAAGGAATTAGGATTTAAATGAGCAAGAAGAAATTACTAATATGTGGGTTTGTTAAGTGGGTGTTTTGGTGAATTAGAATCCCTTCCTTGAAGCTTGAGATGGGTTGGAATGGTTAATTTGAGGTTTGGTCATATTTATGCTAGTTGTGGTGAAAGAGTTTTGGAAACATTTTATTTGGATTTTTAGAATAAATGAAAAATAAGTTGAATGACCTTTGTGAGTTGCAAGTTGTTATGTTTCCCTTCTATGCATGCTCATATAGATATGTTACAATTGATTTTTGAAGTGTAATTGTTAATTGTGAAACCTAGTCAAGTTAATTGTAGGGTTGCTAATTTGGGTGTTTAGTAGAATTAGGAACTTTCATTGAATTGAAATGGGTAAATGATTGTTGGGTGAAGATTTTAACATTCCTTTTGAAATTAAAGAGTTGGGTTGTATTGAGTAAATTATAGTGAAGAAATTAGGGAGTTTTATAGTTTGGATTGTGAACATTTGTGCTATCAAAGTGTTAGAACTTTTGGGTTAGAAATCTGCGGTTGGCTCACAATTCGTATGGAAACGGTGGACACAGAGCGGCCGCGCTACGGCCTAGAGCGACCGCGCTCGTTAAAGGAAAAATGGACATGATTTTACGCCACTGAGGGCGGCCGCGCTCCCGGCCACGGCGGCCGCGCTGGGCCTGTTCCCAAACCTATTTCCTAAACTATTCTTACTTAATTACTTAGACCATTTTAACCTCATAGCACACCTTAATCATAGTATAAGACAACAGTTAAAACTCTTAAAGCCTAAGATATAATATTTCTTGTTATAGTTTATGTGTTGACTTATTATAGTAAAGGCGTAGACCCTTCGTAATACATATTGTGAGTTTGTTAAATCAATTGGAATGTAATTTATAGGATTCCCTACTTTGGAATGCCTAAGATGCTTTGGATTGAATCATGTATTGGTAGCCTTAGTGCTAAATATGGCGAATACTTTATGATGTTGCTATTTTATAAATGCTTTGGTGGAGTATGTATCCCTACTTTGGATCATACGTTATTTGGTTAAACAAATATGTTATTATTGTGTTTAACTAGTTAAATTCCAGCTGGTACTTGGTTGTCGGGCAATGTTATGGAATTATAATGGCACCGAGCCAAGTTCATTATAATTCATACATTGGTAACTTGATTTTACCCTCCATTGGCCGTGGATGGGATTAGTGAACTCGGCATCTTCTTTATGGAGATGGTTCTAGTTGCACCGGGGATACGACCGCGTGTCGGAGTCCCTATGATCTTGATTTGGTTATGGTTTCGAACCGCTTCATCAATTGCCGATCTTTCTTGCCGAGTCGGATGACCCTTGTGTTTAAACCTTGGCTAGTATCCTTCTAAGTGTTAAATTATGCACTTATGTGATGTTATAAGTATATTCTTCTTTTGTGTGATAAAGTATTAATTATATGAACCATGAATGCTTATTATGTAATGCATATCATATTGTTGCATATATAATAACTTGTTGAGATTTTTCTCATCCCGTCCACTTTCTTGTTTTAGACAGGGCGAGCCGGGGTATAGGACCGGTTGAGGAGGACGCCGGTTGGGGTTATGATTTGGGTAAGATTTGGAAATGGTTACATTATATAAATGTGAACCAGGAGTAGTATACCGAGACAGTTTTTGTAGCTATAATATTTTAGTATTTTAAAGTGTTGTAGTTATATTTGTTATCTCCGTGGTGGAGCTTGTGTAAAAATAAACTTTTGGTTTAAAACTTTGAAGTGTTAAATTTTATAAAGGTTGTAAATAAGTTAGTTTATGTGTTGTTCCCTTTTTCCTCCAAGTGGAGATGCCCCTAGTTTGTAGCGGGATGTTTAAGTTAAAGTTAGTTGTTTTCAAGTTTTCTTTAAAGTTAAACAGGTTTTTATATCAAATTTTTAGAAAGGACATTTCGAAAAAGTTTTTAAAATTTTGGCGTCTCCAGTTCGCGTCCCGTACAAGTGGCCAAGTAGGTCCACGGTTTGGGTCGCGACACTTTCTGTTGCGCCAGCTTCAGCTTTAGGTGATAGAATTAAGGAGTTTAAAGGGAGGTGTCATGAGTTGAATATATATTTTCAATTTTGATTCATCATTCAAGGTTTTCATAAAAAAGCAAAAATAGAGTCATAAAAGACTAAAAACAATTGTAAACTTAAGTAAAAACAACTGTGAACAAAATAAATATGTCAAATAATCTCATAAAATTGCAAAAATAGAGGCCATAAAGGAATAAAACAACTATGAACTTAACAAAAAACAACAGTTAACTTAAGTAAAAACAACTGTGAACATAACAAATATGTCAAATAATCTCATAAAATTGCAAAAATAGAGGCCATAAAGGACTAAACAACTGTGAACTTAACAAAAAACAACAGTGAACTTAAGTAAAAACAACTGTAAACATAATAAATATGTCAAATAAACTCATATAATTGCAAAAATAGAGGCCATAAAGGACTAAAACAACTGTAAACTTAACAAAAAAATAGTGAACTTAAGTAAAAACAATTATGAACATAATAAATATGTCAAATATTCTCATAAAATTGCAAAAATAGAGGCCATAAAGGACTATAACAACAGTGAACATAAAAAATATGTCAAATAATCTCATAAAACTGCAAAAATAAAGGCTATAAAGGACTAAAAATAATTGTGAACTTGACTAAAACAACTGTGAATTTAACTAAAAAAATCTGTGAATTAAGTAAATAATAGTCATTTTCATACAGAAATTATGAATTTAGCTAAAACAACTGTGAACTTCTCTTAATTGTTATTGGAACAAATGTAAAAAATAACTGTGAACGTATCAAAAATAACTGTGAACTTCTCAAATTTGCTCCAGAATATATATTGATGCTACTAGTTTGATTCGTATTGACGATACGAACACAACGGTGGTTTCAGATTTTTTTTTGATTTCTAGACTTAAGATATTTCATTTTAAAGTTTTGAGGGAAAAAAAAGAAAGTTATGATTTAATTTTTTGATCTTTACGATGGACACGCGTGTCCATATGTAAGGAAGGGACCTGTTGGTCGATTCCCATATTCCATGTCCTAGCTGGTTGATTTCATTGGGATCAGGGGCCAATTAGTAATTGCCCCATATCATTTCTGTTTTTGTGTTTCTTTCTACTCTGTTTTTCTTCCTCCGTTTGTCCAGTCCAAGAGAGATGGCCGGAGGTGATTAGTGTTGCCGGAGTTTGAGAAGACCGGAAATGGCCGCTTTGTCACAGATCCAGAGAGAAGAAACGTTGGTGTTGAGAAATCGAAAGAGAGAATAAGGGGCTAGGGTTATGGATTGGGTTTGTATTTGGGATACTGCTGTAACAATCTGTACTTTGGTTGTAAATTGTGTGATGATTTTATAGTTGACCTCATAATGTTCATTGATTAATCGAGCTTTGTATTTATATAGCTTAAAGTTTTGTTCTTTCTGTTGCGCCAGCTTCAGCTTTAGGTGATAGAATTAAGGAGTTTAAAGGGAAGTGTCATGAGTTGAATATATATTTTCAATTTTGATTCATCATTCGAGGTTTTCTTAAAAAAACAAAAATAGAGTCATAAAAGACTAAAAACAACTGTGAACTTAAGTAAAAACAACTGTGAACAAAACAAATATGTCAAATAATCTCATAAAATTGCAAAAATAGAGGCCATAAAAGAATAAAACAACTGTGAACTTAACAAAAAACAACAGTTAACTTAAGTAAAAATAATTGTGAACATAACAAATATGTGAAATAATCTCATAAAATTGTAAAAATAGAGGCCATAAAGAACTAAAACAATTGTGAACTTAACAAAAAAACAACAGTGAACTTAAGTAAAAACAACTGTAAACATAACAAGTATGTCAAATAATCTCATAAAATTGCAAAAATAGAGGCCATAAAGGACTAAAACAACTGTGAACTTAACAAAAAAACAACAGTGAACTTAAGTAAAAACAAATGTGAACATAATAAATATGTCAAATAATCTCATAAAATTGCAAAAATAGAGACTATAAAGGACTAAAACAACTGTGAACTTAATAAAAAACAACAGTGAACATAACAAATATGTCAAATAATCTCATAAAATTGCAAAAATAAAGGCTATAAAAGACTAAAAATAATTGTAATCTTAACTAAAACAACTGTGAACTTAACTAAAAAAATCTGTGAATTAAGTAAATAATAGTCATTTTCATGCAGAAATTATGAATTTAGCTAAAACAACTGTGAACTTCTCTTAATTGTTATTGGAACAAATGTAAAAACTAACTGTGAACTTATCAAAAATAATTGTGAACTTGTAACAATTTTGAACTTCTCAAATTTACTCCAGAATATATGTTGATGCTACTAGTTTGATTCGTATTGACGATACGAACACAACAATGGTTTCAGTTTTTTTTTTGATTTCTAGATATTAAGATATTTCATTTTAAAGTTTTGAGGGAAAAAAAAAAAGAAAGTTTGGTTTAATTTTCTGATCTTTACGATGGACACGCGTGTCCATATGTAAGGAAGGGACCTGTTGGTCGATTCCCATATTTCATGTCCTAGCTGATTGATTTCATTAGGATTAGGATCAGAGAACAATTCGTAATTGCCCCATAACTAATTTCATCAAGAGTTTTTGAAGAAAACTGAAGCTGATGATTTGGGCTAGAATATTACATCGGGCCAATTTGTGGCCCAACATGAGGTAATTTATATATTGGGCCTTACTTACGGCCCAAAATGAACTACAGCCTAAATAGAATCTGTATAAACTCAAAACCCTAGAAATATAGTATACGAGGAGGAGCAGCAGCAGCGCAGTTTCCGTTATCCGTGCATTAGAACCCTAAATTTCAATGGTAAACCCTAATTAAAACCCATTTCGTTTCCCCAGTTTTATCTTTTGTTTGTAATTCTATTCAAATTATTTTTCTCCGGTGATGTGAAATTAGGCGCCGAAGAAGGAGAAGGCACCCCCACCGTCGTCCAAGCCCGCCAAATCTGGTGGTGGAAAGCAGAAGAAGAAGGTTAGTTTCATATAATCCGATCTTTGTTTCTTTTGTTTATTGATTGATTGATTATTCAAATTGTGTTTTTTATCATTGTTTTTGATACATCTGGTTTTGATGTGGCCAGTGACAGACCCAGGAATTTTTATAGTGGGTGCCAAAACTTGAAGAGTAACAAACTCATGGTCTTTAATAAGCAAAAAAAAAAAAAATTGCTAACAAATTAACAAAATTATACTTGAAATCGCATCTGCCGTTATTGATGTTGTCTATCTTTCTATTGATTATGTATAACACTATCGACTACCGCCTGAATATTTACACGAATTAAAAGTACTTAATTGATACTGATATACAAAAAATAAGTAATAACAATGCAATATTGTATAATATTTGAAACATAGAAATACATATCAACCATAGTTTATATAGATAAGCACCAAAAAGATGAACATCATGTACATAGTGTTTACAAGATCAAAAGAAAACAATTATATCAATAGCTAGATGAATAATGGGTTCAACTTGTACAAAAAAGGCATCAAAAGTCACAAGACACCCATAAAACTAGTTACAAAAGAGGTGCTTAATCTAATATTTAACACTAAGATGAAAGTCTTCAATTATTACAGCTTCAACTTTCAAGACTGCTATTTCGTACAAAAAATAATAAAATAAACTAGTCAAAAATAAGATTATACATACAGTCATACAATATATGGTACCAAATATAAAATCTCAAGTAATGAAAACTAGAGTCTAAGATAGCAAAATAAAGTAGAAATACTGAAAAGAAAATATAATTTCAATAGTATGATTTACCTTTTTTTTTCTAGAAATTGAAGAGTATTAGATTATTTCAGTTGCAAATTAGCTCTTGTTTGTCCTTCTTTTTGACCCTAGAATCACAAGATTGAACATCAAAATTCAGAAAATAGTGTAAAATAAACCCTAGAAATAATTGGAGTAATTTCACAGTGAAATCTTGAAAATATCATTCCCAAATCACTCCAAAATATCCGAATTCAAAGTAATGATGGTATAATCATAAATAATGAACATAAAAATAATTTGAATCAAAAATAATTTGTCTTACCTTTTGGCATTTTTGAATGTTCAGTCAAAGAAATTGAGTTTGATGAGAGAAATCGTTTTTGTGGGAGTGTAAGAAAGAATCAATCAATCAGAGCGATAAATCGAGAGCCCAAACTTCACAATCGCCGGTTCCGCAGCCATGGATATCGGCGACGACATGTTGTTCTCTCTCTTGCCGTTCTTTCTCTCTCTCTCTCTTTTCTACAGTTTTCTTTTTCTTTTGTTTATTGTTTTAACCGGAAGCCGGAACCTCACGTAAATTTAAATTTTTATTATTATTATAATTATTTTTGAAATTTCAGTGGGTGCGATGGACCCCACTCGTAATTGAGTGGGTCCGTCCCTGGATGTGGCCATAATTTTGGATTTGAGTGATGGGTTTGCACACTCTATACTTCATAATTAGGGTATTTCGTACTAATTTAAATTAAGAATTATAATTTACTCCTACAAGGAATTTACATTATTATTATTATTCGTTACATTAGAGATGTTTTGCAGAATATCACCAATTTATTTAACTTGGGTTTATTGCAGAGTTTGAAATTGTGATGCAAGATGGCATAGTTTTGTGGAGTTATTGTTTTTTCTTCTCATTAAGCTAAGAAGTCCTATTTGTAAAGGATCATGCTTTAAAACAATTTGCAAATTATAACCCTCATACCCAACATGATCAAGAGAAAATTTGAATATTCACTTTGGGAATGTCAATGAGATTTGTGCATTATCCACCATCTCCAAGACTCCAACCCACTTCAAATCCTCATTCACTTCAAAAAATGCCACTATTCCCTCCTCCGACACACTTCAATTCTTACTTAAAAAATGAAGTAGATGAATAGTGTTGCTTCAAACTGCTACATTTTTTAAGGAAGAATTGAAGTGGGTTGGAGTATGTAATAGTAGCATTTTTGAAGAAATGGAGGATTAGAAGTGGAATGATAAGGTGCAAGGGAAAGATGCTAAAAATATTCTTTTTGAAGTCGAAATTGATGGTATTGGCTGAAGAGGAAAAAATAAATTGAAGGAAAAACTTCTTCAAGAAACACTACTGGTCCAATTTACTATAGATATATAGTTCAATTTCTGACCAATTTTTTCATCTCCAACCCACAACATAAATCAAACACAAGAAATATTATTCTTAGCATTCCCTCTACACCTCATCTTATATTATTCTACTTAATGTAAGAAACAATACTCAAAGTTTACTTTTCTTACATATTGACCCTCTCATTACTTTAAATGATTAGTTTCAATAGAAGTTATTACGGTTTATAATATTATTAAAATATACTCCCTCCGTCCCATATATTTATAGACTTTTGCCAATGCACGGGAATTAAGGAGGAAGTATTATATTGAAAGTGTTGTGAGTGTGAAAATAAAATAGGAGAGAGAATGAGTGGAGAGAATAGTAAATTATAATGGTGATGTGAGTATTAAAATAATGTAGGAGAGAGAATGAGTGGAGGGAATAGTAAAGATTCCTTTCCATTTTGGGAAAGTTATATATTATTGTGGGACGCCCAAAATGGAAAGTTTATATATTATTGTGGGACGGAGGGAGTATTTTGTTATTAGGATAATAAGTATGCTATAAAAATTTATACATATCAAATATCAAATTTACTATTCACATATGTAATTGAAATGAAAAAATTCCAAATAATTATTTATAGCCTAAAAGTAGAAATAAATATAATGTATTTTTGAACATTTTCAAGCAAATAAAGCATATAACATGTTTTATTCATAATAAACATGTAATTTAAAATGTACTTAATTTATAATATGCACCTCTTAAAATTGGAGGGCTAAATTGCCCAATTGATAGTATTGCAACAAATTTTGTGCGAATTGCACCAAATTATGTGCAACATTTTTCTCTTGCACTGTATTTGGTGCAAATTACGGAATCCATTGGAGAGGTGAATAGTGGTATTATTGGTGTAATGGTCGAAAATATAGAGTTCATTTAGTTCACTTGCATTAAGTCGAACAGGCACTATTTCTATTTTCACCAAAATATCACTATTCACCTCTTAATCAGATTCCATAATGGAAAGTAAAACAATAGTGGTATTTTTGGTGTAATGGTCTAAAATTAGTACTAAATGCATACCCCCTAGTCACATTTATATTAGCCTCATCGCTTTTTAGTTGTCCCAATTTTTTTGGCTACTTAGAAAATTAATGCAATTTAATAAGATACTTTCCCATTGTATCGCTACTTGTAGTACCTTTGATATTTCTTTTTAGATTTTGGTAATGTAAATCTCACATAAAGAAGGAGATAAATGGAAATGCAAAAATTAAACAAAGCAATTATTATGTTTTCTTAAACTATGAAATTTTGTCTAGCGGCCAATATAAATGGGTCATAGGGAGTAGTATAACATAAATTAAAGACAAAAATATTTTTGGCAACATCAATTAATATTAAGTAATTTTACAAAAATCTCCCAATTCTAATACTTCTTCTGTCGCTTATATATTGGCCAAAAGACAAAATCTCTTGTTTAAGACATCATAATAAATGGTTTGTTTAATTTTTGCATTTCCGTTTATACCCTTCTTTAAGCACATGTCACTTTAAGTAGGGATATAATTGGAAAATATGTCATTAAGTTGCATTGATTTTCTAAATGGCCAAAGAAATTGGGATAATAACTAAAAATAGAAATGTGTCCAATAAATCGGACAAGGGAGTACAAACTATCTAATAAAACATAAGGAGATGGGTCAATCTGTAAAGAAAAATACTAAACTTTGTATTTATGTAGAATAGTATAATGATGAGGTGTAAGGGAAATATTGTAAGAATAATTTATTTTTTTGGTCGGAGAGATAAAAAAGATGCAAAATTTGCCACACATTGGAGATTTTTATTTGTTAGCAGGATATCCTACTTGGCACATTAGGATATTGAATTCATTTTTGCCAAGGGTCCACGTTCAGCATTGGAAGTTCCATTTAAAAGCCCACTCTCAATGATTATGATTTGATCTCCATAATCTTTCAACTTTACCCTCCAAATGTGACATTCACATTTTGTCTAGAATCAAATATTTGTTCTAATAATCAACTCCGACTAAACTATCATATCTCTTATTTAAGACTATTCAAGTGTGGTTTTGTTGTTTGGAATGGAGTATCCCTAATCAAGCACTTGCAGCATACTCTTTCATGCTACTTTTTTTTGTTTTTTTTTCAAGTTTGAGATTGATGGAAATAATGAGCTCTCAATTGTATAGTATCTATTGCTATTTCCTAAATGCCTAGGACAGCGTCCAATAGTGAAATAGATCTTTTAAAATATATTTATTCTCTAATAGGGGAGTCCAAGATTTTGTCCTTTAGTAAAAAGAAATAAGATGGTATATGGGTTTTTTTTTTTTTTTTTTTTTTTTTTTTAATTTTTACTGGGTTCTCAAATGCTTTAGGTTCTGTGTTGCTATTTTGAACTCATCTACTTGTTGCAACTTGTGGAATTTGTTACTATCTTGAAACTTTTATGCAGAAATGGAGCAAAGGAAAACAAAAGGAAAAGGTGAACAATATGGTGTTGTTTGACAAGGCCACATATGACAAGCTTCTTTCCGAAGCACCAAAGTTCAAGCTCATCACCCCTTCAATCCTGTCCGACAGATTAAGGGTACATTTTTTTCCCCTCCAACTGATTCTTTTCTAATTATATTTTGCTATACTTCCTTGTACTTGATTTCAGTTACTTATTCTAGTTATTTGTCAGTTCAATCGGACACTCATTTCTTTCACTCTTGATTGATATCATGAATTTATAACCCTTTGTCGCATAATAAATGTCGCATTTGATTATCGGTAATTAATTTTTTTGTCATTTCTTCAGATCAATGGATCGTTGGCTAGGAAGGCAATCAAGGATTTGATGGCAAGAGGTGCCATCAGGATGGTTTCTGCTCATGCCAGCCAACAAATCTACACAAGGGCCACTAATACTTAGAGGAGGATGTCACTTTAATTTTGAGATTTTATTGGTACTTTGTCTTGTTCTTTTTTCTCCAGTGGTAATACATTTCAGTGAAGACTTATTTTCATCCATATTATCGGAAACTTTGTTGTGTTCCAACTTCCAACTCCACTCAATGTTTATCAATTGTCACTACCCCAGTATCCCTCCGTCCTAATATAAATGTTCATTTTTCTTCTAAATCAAGAACAAGTTTTGACCTTCATTTTGGTATAAGGAGTACCATTTATTACTGTACAAGTGCGATGGTTGAATCTGCATTTTGAAATTCATTGTCAAGACCTTAAAATTATTTTTTGGTGTTTTTGGCAATTCCAACTCAAGGAATTGAGATTTGCAATTGGAAGAACAAAACTTGTACTCCCTCTGTCCCAAAAAAAATCAAATAAATTCATTTTTGAGAAATAGGTAATACATTTGTAAATTATGGTAATTGACTTGAAGACTATTAAACTGGATTCAGCATTAGATTAATTTGGTACACGGCCGAGTGGTTCTAATTATTTTCAGAAAATCAGGATTTGGCACTGCTCATGCGTCAATTTCATCCATGCAGTTGGAAATTGGCCAAATGAGCCAGGTTTTGAAGTTGAACGGTTGGGATTACTTTTATATTTGTATGACCCACTTAAAATTATATTGATATTAGTCGTGGGTCGAAAATTGGAAAGAAAATGTTTGACAGGTCGTAATAGTGTTGGAGCGATTGGGATTACTTTTACATTTCCATTGCTCTAAGCACACGAAAAAAAGTGCAATAATCTTTTCTTTTTATTTAATAGTTGTTCAAAATTATTGATCAAGTTCTACAACAATGCTCTAACCGATCTTCACGGTAACATAGTTTCTTTAGCAGAAGCACAAGGCCTATAACAAATACACCGGCGTAGGATCCCTTCACATTTGCCATCAGTAAAACCATCGTGCTCGCACGGCACTACACAAGTCTTGTCAATGAGGCATGGTCCTCTAAACGAAGGGCTCGGTGCTTGGCACATCTTTGCTTCCGCCCTAATCATCTTCTCTTCTGCAAAACCAAATTCACAAAAACACAAGAAAATGATTTAGCCTTGGTACAAATGATATGTATGCATGCATGAATGAGAGAGAGAGAGAGAGAGAGAGAGAGAGAGAGAGAGTGACCAGAAGCAAAGAGAAGAAAGAGCATGAGCATCATGAAGATAAAGGACCTCTTCTCCATTTTTCACTACAATATATCTTAACCTTGTAAAACTAGGGAGAGACCAGAAGCAAAGAGAAGAAAGAGCATGAGCATCATGAAGATAAAGGACCTCTTCTCCATTTTTCACTACAATATATCTTAACCTTGTAAAACTATCAATTGGGTGAGTTTTTAGGTGAGAATTAGCCTATTTTATAAGTGTGAATTTCGTTAAGAACGAGATTATGTTGCATTTACTTTCGTGTCCTCATCTCACCTACTCTTTAGTTTAGACTAAATACAATGGAGGGATGAAATGGGGATGAAATCCATTTCATCCCGGTTGAAACTCTACAATGGCCGGTTGAAATGGAGCAAGTTGAAATTGGTGAATGAAAGATTTCATCCGGGTTGAAACATCTTTTGCCCCCCCCTTTTTTTTTAATTTCCACGTGTAAGACTGCTATTGGATTTATGAAAAAAAAAATTATCCCAAATCTTTGAGCTTAATTATCACCTAATAAATTAATTTTTTTTTATTTTTTTTCACCAAAATTCATCATTTTTATTCCTACAAATTGATATAAGTTTCATTTGATTTGGACGAAAAAAAAAAAAAAAAAAAAAAAAAAACACTTAGTTTTCAATTTGAGGTGAATTATTACCTAGTAAATTAATTTTTTTAATTTTTTTTCCACCAAAATTCATCATTTTTTTTCCCTACAAATTGATATAAGTTTCATTTGATTTGGACACAAAAAAAAAACACTTAGTTTTCAATTTGGGCTGAATTATTACCTAGTAAATTAATTTTTTTTAATTTTTTTTTTTCACCAAAGTTCATCATTTTTTTCCCTACAAATTGATATAAGTTTCATTTGATTTGGACACAAAAAAAAACACTTAGTTTTCAATTTGGGCTGAATTATTACCTAGTAAATTAATTTTTTTTTTAATTTTTTTTCCCTACAAATTGATATAAGTTTCATTTGATTTGGACACAAAAAAAAACACTCACTTTTCAAAAACAGAGAATATAAATAAAATAAAAGTGGTGGGGTATAGAATGATGAGTTGGAAGGAGTTGAAATTTAATTTAAGTTAGTTCTTGTAGGGGGTTAAATGAAATGGATAGATGAAATATTAGGTGGATGAGAAAAAGTGTAAAAAGTGTTGAATGAAATGGGGGAAAGGGATGAAACCATTGTGGGTAGTCTTAGTGAAAGGAGTCGTTAAGTTAACTGAAACATTTAAGACTCCTAACCGTTGAAGCACGTGTCATATATCGAAAATACACAAGCCTTATGCTCAATATAAAGTTTTTGGATCACTTCCCTCATTTTCAATTGATTATGAGATGAAATATCATACTTTATCACCGCTAACATTTTGTTAACAGTGATAATGGCAAAAGTTTAATAATAACAAAATTGTTGTTTGTAATTACTGAGGTAATGGTTTGTATCTGATTAGTAAGGGAGCGAGTCCTTAAATCAACTACAAACTAATTAAAAAAGATAGGAAAATTTCCTCGAGGCCCTCAAGTTCAGATGTTTTTCCATTTTAAGGAGATGCTATTTCAAAATTCAAATTAGAGAGTTCAATTAAGATTGAAATTTCAAGAATACCCCTCACCTCCATTGACCTCCATTTTGATCCGTCAAATAAAATCTCTAAATACCGAAACTACCCTAACCTCCTCCCACCTCCCTCATTCACAACAACAGACACACGTTCTCTCTCTCCAGATTCGTCTCTTTCTCCGTCTCTCTCTGTCTCCGGTGCCAGAAAAAGTTTTCCAACATTTTCATATGTCTCTTTGATGGATCTTCTTTCATCTTCCACTTTGATCATATTTTCATTTGATTGTTTTTCCAATTTCTTCTTCCGGTAATGCGACAGACTGTTGTATTACAAGAGTACTGATATCGATGCTGAGAAATCTGAACTTGCCAATAAATCCCCTATTGCACCAAGTTCTGGACACTCGCTCCAGTCGTTAATTCCTGCCGTAAGTGGTGAAATTCTTTTCTTACCTTTGAGTTCACTTTTACCAAGCACGCCAACTGTTTGAGTAAATGACTAAGTGAATTTTGGAAATTTTATTTGTACAAAAATTGGGCATTAAAAGTTCATGAGTGTAAAGGTAGCTCCATTAAACTAGTGTTTTGGTTTTTGGGTTGGTTGGATGATTTTTTATGAGTTTTTCAATTAACAGAAAAAGTTACAAGCGGCAAAGAAAAATCCAAGCGGAAGAGCCCTGTGAAAAAGTTTGGGATTTCTGAATCTGTTGATGAGATAGACTTTCATAGGTCAATTTCCTCAAAGCATCTACTTATTTATGCATTTCTTGCTTCAAGAAACCCGGCTACCCTTTATGCCTCCTTGTTTGACTCAACTGGTGGTTCTGATAGGAAAAGAAAGATGAAGTAAGTAATTTGACAAATTAGTTTCATAATGTAGTAGACCGGAGTGGAATAGTGGATAGTAGCATTATTTTTGTCTTGTTTGAACTTGTACCTTTCTCTGATTTCATTTCATTTACTTTTACTGATTAGTTTGTGAAACAAAAAACTTAAAGGCTTATTAAAAAAGTCTTATAAGACTTTTTTTTAAGGCTTATTAAAAAAGTCTTATAAATTATTTATAAGACTTTTTTAAAAAAGTCTTACATGTAACTTATAAGACTTATATGTTACTTATATAAAGACTTTTTAAAAAAGTCTTATATGCTATACAACTTATTAAAAATTCTTATAAATAACTTATAAGACTTTTTTACAACACAATTTATAATCTCAATGTTCAAATAGGTCTTATAAGTAACATATAAAACTTATTAAAAATAGTCTTATAAGACTAATTTAAAAGTCTTATAAGTTACTTATAAGACTAATTTAAAAGTCTTATAAGTTACTTATAAGATTTATTGAAAAGTCTTATAAGACTTATTAAAAAGTCTTATAAGTTAGTTATAAGACTTATTAAAAAGTCTTATATGTTACTTATATAAAGACTTTTAAAAAAAGTCTTATAAGTAACTTATAAGATAAGTCTTATAGGTTACTTATAAGATAAGTCTTATAGGTTACTTATAAGACTTTTTTAAATAAGTCTTTTACTTATATAAAAACTTTTTAATAAGTCTTATATGTTACATATAAAACTTTTTAATAATTCTTATAGTAACTCATAAGACTTTTTTAATAAGTCTTTTTTACTTATAAGACTTTTTAAATAAGTCTTATAAGTAAAAAAGACTTATTTAAAAAAGTCTTATAAGTTATATTTCTGTAACTTATATGTTATATATAAGACTTTTTAATTAGTCTTATAGTAACTTATAAGACTTTTTAAAAAAGTCTTTTTTACTTATAAGACTTTTTTTTAATAAGTCTTATATTTTTTCTAATACTTATTAAAAAAGTCTTATAAGTAAAAAAGATTTTTTTTAAAAAGTCATATAAGTAACTTATAAGACTTTTTAATAAGTCTTATAATAACTTATAAGACTTTTTTAATAAGTCTTTTTACTTATAAGACTTTTTAAAAAGTCTTATAGTAACTTATAAGACTTTTTTAATAAGTCTTTTTACTTATAAGACTTTTTAATAAGTCTTATAGTAACTTATAAGACTTTTTAATAAGTCTTATAAGTATTTTTACTTATAAGACTTTTTAATAAGTCTTATAGTAACTTATAAGACTTTTTAAATAAGTTTTATAAGTCTTTTTACTTATAAGACTTTTTTAATAAGTCTTATAAGTAAAAAAGACTTATTAAAAAAATCTTATAAGTAAAAAAAACTTTTTTTAAAAAGTCTTATAACTTTTTTAAAAATAATACTCCCTCCGTCCCAACAATTGCTTTTCATTTTTTGTCAAGCACGTAAATTAAGAAAATGGGAGGGAAGAAAAAATGTTGTGAGTGTAATTTGAAAATAGGAGAGAGAATGAGTGGAGAGAATAGTAATTATAATGGTGTTGTGAGTATTAAAATAATGTAGGAGAGAGAATGAGTGGAGGGAATAGTAAAGATTCATTTGCCAAAAAAGGAAAGTGAAAGCTATTAACGGGACACCCAAAATGACAAAATGGGAAGCTACTATTGGGACGGAGGGAGTAATATTTTTATCAATTAAAAAAAATATCAGCTAGATTTCTGTAACAATATGATTCGGGAATAAATCGTACTTTTGATTGTAATATAATTACATATTTTGTTCCAAAATGAATCTTTTGTTCGAAAATGAATGTTAAAATATATTCAAATTTGCTTTCAATCAATAGTAAATTTGGTTTTTTTTTGTAAATTCCTTTTGTAACATAGGCGTGCTAATTTTTATTTTTTGTAATATATAATTACTATTTTTGTTTGTAAACAATAGTTTAATTTGAAATAAGAAAATAATTTTGTTTAATACAACAAATCGATAAAATATTTCTAAATTTTTATCAATAGTATTTAAAATATGAATGGATAAATAATTTTAAAATTTTATTTGTTCTCTTCTTATTACTCTTTTTAAATAAATAACACTTGTGATAGATGATAAAATTTAGTTTTCAACACTAGATATTATGAGTAATATAAAATGTTATTATTATGTTTTTATAAAGTTTCGTTCGAAAGTTGACCATTTTTCAAAAAAGTAAAGTACATGACATTTTTTATATTGGAATTGGAATTTTGTGTGTTAGGAAGGAAAAGGAGGAGTTTATTGAGAAAAGTGCAAAGATAATTAAAGAGATTTGACAACCCGAAATAAATGGAGCAAACAAATTTTTTGAAGGAAATTGTGTGATTTCACGTGACTTACTGATGTGAGGTGGGAGGGGTGGCATGTGGGATTTCACGTGCCCAAAAAAGAAGGCATTTTGGAATTTTTAATAACGAGGGTGTTCGTGAAATTAGAATAATGTTGTTTCTTAAAATGAGATTAAATCTCGTCTTAGGTGTTTTAGGGTCCGTCGACCAAAAAGATAAGCGTACTACTAGGAAGTACTTATTTAGAACAAAATATTCCAACTCCGTGCAGGCCCCATTTTAATAGTGTGCAAGAGCCCAATTGCATATGGTCTATAATTTTATAATTTTATAAAGCTTCATATTTTCTTCCCTTTATAAAACCCATCCCAAAAATGTCAATACTAAATATATAAATTTGAATGCGATATCATGGCAAGTATTGTTGCTGCCTTGATTGGAGGGAATTGTGCAAATATTCAAATAAGATGAAGATACCAAAACTAAATTTAAATGTATTTACTTGGAATGGAAGGTAGGAATATTACCAATAAGATCAAAATACTAAAAAAATATATATATATATATATATATATATATATATATATATATATATATATATATATATATATATATATACTCCCTCCGTTCCAGTCGAGTGTACGCTTATTTTTCTTTTGGTCCGTCTCAGCCGAGTGTGAACTGTCCAAATGAAAGGAAATCTTCACTATTTAGTATTTACCCCACTCATTCTCTCTCCTATATTACTTTTACACTCACAACATTTTCTCTCCTAACTATTCCTTCACTCATTCTCTCTCATATTTTACTTTTACACTCACAACATTCTCTCTCCACTTTTTCTCTCTCTTACTTTTCCTTAATCGGTGTGCCCAACATTTTGGTTCATACTAGGCTGGGACGGAGGGAGTATACTCCTTCCGTCCCGCTGGTAATTGAACAGTTACTGTTTACGCGTGAATTAAGAAAAAAAATAATGGAGAAAATGTTGTGAGTATGAAAAGTGAGGTTGGAGAGAGAAAGTGGGGTAGGAAATAGTGATTTGATTGGTGTTGTGGGTATAAAAGTAAAGTAGGAGAGAGAATTAGTGGGTGAAATAGTAAAGATTCTTTGCCATTTTAGAAAATGTGCAATTTGTAATTGGACGCCCAATAAAAAATGAAAAAAGTGTGTAATTTGTAGCGGAAAGAAGGGAGTACACATATATATATATATATATATATATATATATATATATATACTCCCTCCGTCCCGCCCGAAAGGGCAATTTTGCTTCCTAGCACGTAAATTAAGAAATGAATAAGAAAAGTGATGTAAAAAAGAAAAAAAGGTTAAATGTTGTGAGTATGAAAAATTAAATAGGAGAGAGAATGAGTGGGAGGAATAGTTAGGAAAGAGAATGTTGTGAGTGTAAAAGTAAAGTAGGAGAGAGAATGAGTGGGGTAGGAAGAGTAAAAAAATAATAAAAACTTTCCTTTTTGGGGTTGTGCCCTTTTAAATGGGACGTCCAAAAAGGAAATTTGTGCCCTTTCGGACGGGACGGAGGGAGTATATATTAAGGGTCCCTATTCAAATTTTGCATAGGAGGAAAAAATTATACATTAATTTAGAAATGAAAGGAGGAAATAATAGCATTCTACCATCAAATTAATAGTGTTTGTTGTTACATACTCCCTCCCCCTCTGTTCCAGCTCCCCCTCGGTTTCAGCAAAAGTGTCACTTTTTATTTAAAATGGCGTCCCGTTTGAAGCTTCATCTTTTCTAAAAAGGAAATATTTTATTAATATTCTATTACACCCACTC
The DNA here is from genome assembly GCA_022495995.1 of Adenophora triphylla var. japonica. Classification (NCBI taxonomy): domain Eukaryota; kingdom Viridiplantae; phylum Streptophyta; class Magnoliopsida; order Asterales; family Campanulaceae; genus Adenophora; species Adenophora triphylla. Next base: position 40,563 of record JAFEMH010001459.1, on the reverse strand, counting down.
ACTATTCCCTCCACTCATTCTCTCTCGTAAAACACTATTACACTCACAACACTTTTTAAATTCACTATTTCCTTCACTAATTCTCTGTCCTATTTTCAAATTACACTCACAACATTTTTTCTTCCCACTTTTTTTCTTAATTTGCCTTCCACCCCTAAAAGGGTGACACTCTTGCTAGGACGGAGGGAGTAATTAAATTTTGATTTATCACCATTTTAACTCAATGTACTATAATGAAGTTTCACTTTTAACCATCCTTATTTATATTTAGCTTTATATTTAGCAGTTTTAATCACCCTACTATAAACACGCACTCACATTAACCTTAATCCTAAACGACATCCAAAAAAATTCAAATTTCGTTAATAAAACTTAAAGAAACCTAACACACGTGAAAATTGAGTTACTCTTTCTTCTACCCTATTCACCCCTTAATATCCAAAATTGAAGCCCTAAACACCCTATGAAAGAAAGGTCGAACTTTACACTCTTAAAACCCTAGGTTATGAAACCTTTAATTGGTCATAACATCATTTAATTTTAAATGAATTGAGACAAAATTGAGCACCAGGTCGTCCAATTTGAAGAGGACGAATTTAGGAGTGGTGAGTTGTTGAGATATTGACATATCTTGTCAATATTTTTTCCTTTCCTTGTAAATATTATTTCATTATGTTAGCTTTGTATTTTAGAAAGACTTCTTTGTTAAGTAGGAAAGTAGAATGTGTAGCTAGAATAGAATCCTAGTCAAAAAGGATTATTGTGTAGGATTGTATTATTCATATTTTTTCAAGAAGTGAAATAACAATTTCCTCTTCACATATTTTCGGTTCTAACTTGGTATCAGAGCTTTCTTGTGGATCCGGCCATGACCACCGAGGCTAGCGGAGAAAAGAAAGCTATGCATGAGAGGCGTCTCCATATTTTCTTTCGACGAGTGACAATCCGGGCATGATTCTCACCCATGTTCAATTGAAGGGCGAGAATTATGAAGAATGGGCTAGAATTTTCAAGGGATCATTGAGGGCTAAGACCAAAACGACCTTCATTGATGGAACCATTGAAAAACCTACCACGAAAGATGAATTGGAACATTGGCAAACGGTAAACTCAATGGTAGTTTCATGGATCTTTAACACCATTGAGCTAAGCCTTCGTTCCACGGTGAGTTATGTGGATGATGCAAAGACGTTATGAGACAATTTGCGGGAGAGGTTCTCGGTTGGAAACAGACCTAGGATTCAGCAATTAAAGGCAGATTTGGCAAATTGCAAGCAACAAAAAGGCGAAAGTGTGGCGACTTATTTTGGTCGTGTGAAGAAATTGTGGGACGGGTTGAATGACTTTGATGCACTCTTGACTTGTTCATGTGCGGGGTGCAGGTGTAACATTAGCACAAAACTAGTTCAACGACGTGAAGACGAGAGAGTTCATCAATTCGTTATGGGGCTTGATGCACATAAGTTTGAGAACGTGAAATCCTCCATACTGAACACAGAACCTTTGCCTAATATAAATAAGGCATATTCCATGGTTGCATGAGAAGAAAGAGTCCGGGGCAGCCTGCATGAAGATTATCCAGCACCTGCCACTTTTGCTAGTCAGACAGTTGTGGGATCAACTGTGCGCACAACTGACCGCACAACTGATCGTACAAGTGGTTCGAAGATAGAAAGAAAGGAGGCGAGCAGTGCTGTTTGTTCTCATTGCAAGAAAAAGGGACATGATGTAGATACATGCTACAGGATGGTGGGGTATCCAGATTGGTGGGGAGAACAGCGCTTAAAGAACGTAAAAGGACGAGGCGGAAATACTTCGGCTACGAGAAGATTCAATCCACGAGTCAACACGGTGCATACTAGCGGTGAGGGAACTGCTGGGATGACAGATGAAGAACGGGCTGGCTTGCTGGGATTCAAGCCTGAACAATGGACTCACTTCAAGGAGTATATGCAGACAGCTGATCGCACAACTGGGAGAATGAATGGTAAGGCAAATAATGAACCTTGGCTAGTCGATAGTGGAGCTAATCAACACATAACATGTAATATTGCTTTGTTGGAATACGTACGAAAGATTGAGGCTAACCACATAGGATTGCCCAATGGAAGGTATATGATTGCCATGAAAGAAGGAGAAGTTGTCATCGGATCACATCTACGTTTGAGAAACGTTTTATATGTCCCCACTTTCAACTACAATCTTTTATCTGTCTCTCAATTGCTTAATGATTCCAATCATATAGTGCACTTTTCTGACAAATTGTGTGTTATAGAGGACTGAGCCACGAAGATTTTGATTGGAACGGGTGAACAAGATGGGGGGTTGTACTACTTGCGGGAATCAATAGGGACGCAAGCTTGCAACATCAAAGAATCTGGAAGTTATCAGTTGTGGCATCAACGACTTGGACATCCATCAAGTAAAGTGATTGGTTTATTACCTTTTATTAGTCGTAGTAGTATTGATAAGGACGTTTGCGGGATTTGTTGCCAAGCTAAACAAAGTAGGGACAAGTTTTCGCTTAGTGATAGTAACTCTATTGAAATTTTCGATTTAATTCATTATGATATTTGGGGTGATTATCGAAAGCCTGGAATGTGTGGAGCCGTTTATTTGACCATTGTGGACGATTGTTCTCGTGCCGTGGGGGTTTACTTAGTTAAGTCCAAAAGTGATGTTTCTTAAATCTTGAAAAAATTTCTTGTATGGTCGAAAGGCAATCTAATAAATGTGTCAAGAAAATTAGGAGTGACAATGGGACAGAATTTACTTGTTTAGAAAAATATTTTCTTGAAAATGGCATTGAGCATCACACCACTTGCATTAGTATGTCCTAACAAAATGGAAGGGTGGAAAGGAAGCATAGACATATTTTGAATGTGTCCCGTGCTTTAATGTTTTAAGCAAAATTACCGGTGACATTTTGGGGGGAATGTGTATTAGCGGCAGGGAACCTTATTAATCGTACACCTTCGAAGTTGTTGAATGGAAAAACCCCCTATGAAATTCTTTTTGGAAAATCCCCTTCTTACAAACACATTAAGGTCTTTGGTTCTCTTTGTTATGTTCATTACTCTAGAAGGGATAATGATAAATTTGCTAGTCGAAGTAGACGATGTGTTTTCTTGGGTTATCCATTTGGGAAGAAAGGTTGGTAAGTGTATGATCTTGATGAGCATAAAATGCTCATTTCTAGAGATGTTGTCTTTGTGGAAAAGGAGTTTCCCTTTGCTAGTGATTGGACTGATTCGGAAAAGTCTATACAGATTCGGACATCTTCCTTTGTGAGTCTACAGATGAAATTGCCCATGAAGAAGACAATGTTCATGAGGGCAATCGGTTGCCAGAACAGTTGTCTGATCAGTTGTGTGAACAACCTGATGAAAATCCTGAACAATTGCCTGAGCAGTTGTTTGAACAACCCACTGCACAAGTGCCTGCACATCCGGTTACATATTCTGATCAAAGGCTCGAACTCGCTTCTGATTCATTACAGGTGACTGAACAAGCTGCAGCAGAGATTTTGGGTCGAGGTCAGAGAACTAAGGTTCCCTCTTCAAAGTATCCTCCAAATGAATATGAGTTGGGCAAAGCTCACGCCGCACGAATATCCTCCCTGTCTTGTTCGCCGTTCCAAAAGAAATCTTCAGGTACTCGTTATCCTTTATCACACTTTATTAGTTGCACTAACTTCTCTATGGCACATGATTGTTTCTTGGCTATTGTTGACTCAGGATATGAACCAAAGCATTTCGGGGAGGCGGTTAAATATCCTCATTGGTGTGAGGCCATGAACAAAGAACTTACTGCTCTTGATCAGAATGGTACGTGGGACTTAGTAGATGCTCCCGTGGACAAAAAGGTGATTGGCAACAAATGGGTTTATAAGATAAAGTATAATGCGGATGGATCCGTTGAACGCAACAAAGCTCGCTTGGTTATCTTAGGGAATCGCCAAGTTGAAGTTGTGGATTTCAAAGAAACCTTTGCTCCAACAATCAAGATGGAGACCGTCTGAGTTTTTCTCTCCATTGCTGTAGTTCCTGGGTGGGAACTTCATCAAATGGATGTTCACAATGCATTCCTTCACGGCGATCTAAGTGAAGATGTTTATATGAAGGTACCTTTAGGCCATCCTCCTTCTGCATCCGGAAAGGTATGCAAGCTCAAGAAGTCACTGTATGGCTTACGACAGGCTCCTCGTTGCTGGTTCGAAAAGTTGTCAACTGCATTGAAGCAATATGGCTTCCGTCAGTCATATTCAGATTATTCTCTCTTCTCTTACATCACTTCCACTACTGAGCTACACGTTCTTGTGTTCGTGGATGATTTAGTCATTGGTGGTAATGATCATGAGGTAATTCGACGCTTCAAAGCATATCTCAGTAAGTGTTTTCACATGAAAGATTTGGGACATTTGAAGTATTTTTTGGGCCTTGAAGTGGCCACACATCCAGACGACATCTTTATTTCTCAACAAAAGTATGCCCTTGACATTCTTTCTGAGGCAGGACTCCTTGGCTCTCGACCGGCCTTTACACCCATTGAACAAAACCATCGTTTGGCCTTGACTGAAGACGATGATTTGCGTGATCCTGAGTCTTTCCGCCGCCTTATGGGGAGACTTATTTATCTCACCATTACACGCCCGTAATTGTCTTATAGTGTGCATGTTCTTGCACAATTTATGACCAAGCCCAAGATTGCTCATTGGACTGCTGTGTTGCGTGTGGTTCGTTACTTGAAAGCACGTCCTGGACAAGGCATCCTCTTGAAATCATCTTCCGTTTTACAAATGCGAGCTTATTGTGATTCTGATTGGGCTAGTTGTCCCATCACGCGACGTTCACTTACTGCCTATTTTATTGTCTTGGTGATTCACCTATCTCATGGAAGAAGAAGAAGCAAGGTACGATCTCTTGTTCTTCGGCTGAAGCAGAATATCGTTCTATGGCTAGTGTGACATGTGAGCTCAAATGGTTACTTGGTCTTCTTCGATCCTTTGGCATTAGACATGATTCTCTGGTACCTCTTCTCTGTGATAGTCAATCTGCTATACATATGGCTCAGAATCCAGTTCATCACAAATGTACGAAGCATATCGAAGTTGACTGTCATCTTGTTCGTGATACTGTTCGCACATGTGTCCTCACAACTCAGTATATTCACACATCCGAACAGTTGGCTGATGTTCTTACCAAGGCATTGGTTTGTAAACAGTTTCTCAATCTACTTGGCAAGTTGAGAATTCGTGATCTACACGCTCCAACTTGAGGGGGGGTGTTGAGATATTGACATATCTTGTCAATATCTTTTTATTTCCTTTTAAATATTGTTTCCTTATGTTAGCTTTGTATTTTAGGAAGACTTCTTTGTTAAGTAGGAAAGTAGAATGTGTAGCTAGAATAGAATCCTAGTCAAAGAAGGAATATTGTCTATATATAGGATTGTATTATTCATATTTCTCCAAGATGTGAAATAACAATTTCCGCTTCACATATTCTCGGTTCTAACTTGAGTTCATATGGTTGCAATCAAATTGCACCCATTTGGTTCATTATTAATTTGTTTTTACTTTGCATGCTTAAGTTGTGAAAAAAACATGATATTAATGGTGATTGATAGATAGGTTTCACTAAATTTGCTTAAAGAACTTAGTTTCGTTAGTTTTAAAGTTAGGATTTAAGTTCTATTAACAAAAGTTATTGAATGGTATAAACCGAGGTACGAACGTGGGTTATATCCGGGCAAGTCCCAATGGATTGTGCCCAAAATATAATTCATACAAGTCTCAAATACGACAAAGGGAGTGGGCTTTCCCTACCTTTGCTCGTCGTGCCTCCTCGTCATTCCCACTATGTCGACCTAGACATAGCAGAGCGTATATTGACTAAGGCATGGAATTCATGTATGCCGACAAGGCACCCACTCATATGCCGAGCAAGGCATCCAGCAAATGCCGACCTATGCCTCATCAAATGACGAGGAGACCTTCCTCGGTCATCAACAAAGTGAGGAAATAGGCTTCCCTATCCTTAATACTCTCTTCCTCGGCATCAACTCAGGCCGACCAATCATCACATACCGAAGAGCGTGCTTCTTTGGCACACATGCAGAATGTTATTATCTAATCATACTCAAACAAAGATTGTGGGAAGTTATAATCCCACTAGGATTATAACCTCCTCACACACAAATTCCTATTCAACATGTACTCTACAATCCTACACCTATAAATACATGTCATAATTCGCATTATTTGGTAACACATCATTTGACTCTAAACTCTTGTCAATTGATTTCTCTCTCTAAACACAAATACTTACTCTCACGCTGGAGGGCATTCACCGGTGGAACCCCGACTTAGTTTACGTGTTTACTCTTCTTTTTTAGGCTATTCAATAATCAAGGATACAACCTTCCCCTGGATTTGGGCTGATCCGAACATTTTTGGCATCATCAGTTTGGTTCCATTGTCGGGAAACGATTCGTATCAACCGTTGAATAGCTTGAAAAATTCTGCTACATTCTCCTAATCCTAATGGAAGACGGACATCTGCTAGTATTACTCCTGATCCACATAATATTCATGTGGAAGAGACTCATGGCAACACTAGGACTTCTTTTCCTCTTGCCAATGGGAAACAGTCTCTTCCTCCACCATTGATTGATGGGCTGCCGCCCCTAGGAATGAATCTGCATTTTAGGGGACAGCCAGTAGCCGAAGGAGCGCTGCCAAACCCTCCTCGTCATTGGCGCCGAGGGAGACCTGCTGGAAGTCAGACGGGGAGGAACGCCGCCCAGGGGGGAACTGGAGCTTCCCACTAACAGATTGATCGCAAAACTCTCCTGCATCAACAAATGGAAACTCTGCAACGCATTTATGAAACACAAAATGCCTTGCTACAATTGGATCCTGAGTACTCCCTGGCTGAATTCATGATGCCTACGAGGATTGGAAATTTCCTTGGAGGGGAGGGTCATCTTGACAGGCGTGGTAGTAGGGGGAATAGATAAAATCTTCCTCCTGGCCAACATTCCCCTCATTATGGAATTGCTGGTAGATCAAAGCAAAACCCCCCAAGGTGTCCCTCCTCATCATAAGGCTCCTGGACATATAAACACACAAAATAATGAGGATTTGAGAAATCATCTGAACCATCAGAGGGAATAGGAGGTTAATTCTGTTGACTTGAGAGCAAGGCTTAGTCAGGCAAGGCAAAAATCCCATCCTCGTCATACCCCCCTCTCCTCGGTATATGAGCCCTTCTCAGCACAGGAGCCCTCCTCGTCATAGGAGCCCTACTCGGCCTAGGAGCCCTCCTCATCACATGACTCATCCCCATCTAGAAATGGCCTCTAGAAGGGATAGATCACCATCTGGACATGGGAACAATCACCAGGAAAATGAGGAACATAGTAGGGTGAATGGCCACATGAAATACGAAAGGACCCACCGTAGATCTCATTTTAGCTCAGGGATCGACGCAATAGATATTCTCCTCTTGAAAAAGATACTAGATAAAATGAAAATGGGGAGGAAAGAAGTGGATGATGATGATACCAGTGCCACTCGTCCTTTCTCCCAGTGCATTAATGATCTACCTCCCAATCCTGCTCTTAAAATCCCAAGCTGTGAAAAATATGCAGGAACCACCGGTGCACGGGACCATGTGCAAAGTTTTGAATCCACTATGGCCCTCCTCACCAAGGCAGATGATATTCTCTGCAAGGCCTTCACTAGTAACTTCTCCGGAATAGCTTTATCTTGGTTCTGTGAGCAAAAGTAGGGAAGAATCGATAGATGGAAAATCATGAGGAGGGGGTTCATGTATCACTTTGCAACAGCAGGAAAGAGAAAGAAAATACTGACAGATCTTGCTAACATTGAGCAAGGGAAGATTGAAACAACTTATTACAATGATTCAGAGCTATGGCAGATCAAGTAGAGGAGAGCTTAACAGACCGGGAGGTGATTGTTTGCTTTAACTCTGGACTGAGATCCGGACAGTTGATATATGAACTTTCTTCCGGAGAGCCTAAGTCAAAGTCCGATCTGTACAATGTGGCTTACGCCATAGCAATGGCAGAAGAGAAAAGTAAGAAGAGTTCTGAAAAACCAGAGACAGATGCAGCTGGCACTAACCAGGCTTCCAATGGAAGTGGCTATAAGGGGAAGAATAGAACTCAGGCTACTGAAAAAGCCGAGGTTTTTACCCCTCACCAAACCTATCATAGAGATCATGCAGTTGGTAAATCTACCAAGTCCCCGACCACTTGATGAAAGAACAAAATACACCCGTGACAGCTCCAAGTATTGTGCCTTCCACAAGGGCCACAAAAATGATATAGAAAATTGCATCTCCCTCACGAGAATGATCCAGAGATTGGTAAACGAGGTAAAACTTGATCGCTAAGTTATGAGAAAGGATAACAAGTGAAAAAGAAAGGATGACGATGATGATAACAAAGATGATGAAAGGGAAGACAGACCTCCTAGGGCCAAGCTCCATGTTATAAGAAAGGAAACTGTTTACAACAAAAATTTAAAGACCAAATACAAGAGCTAATTAAGGTATATCACATCCCCGCCTGGATTTATAAGGAAGAGGAAGTTATCAGCTTTTCCCCTAATGAACTAGCCAGAAGTCGCGCGGCTCGCGAACAACCCTTGGTGATCAAAGGGAGGATTGACAACTATGAATCCGAGAGACTCCTCATATACTCGAGGGCCTCTCGAGATATTTTGTATTACTCTACCTTCCAGAAGATGAATATGAAGGATAGCATACTGGGGCCATACTCTGGAAAACTAGAAGGCTTCACTAACCACAAAGTCAGCGCCATGGGGACAATTGACTTATTTCTAGAAGTGGTAGAACATACCTTCCAAGCAGAGGCCATAGTAATATTCGTGGTCATCGATCTGGAAAGTGACTACCATGCCATCATAAGCATTTCGAGTCAAGGCAAACTTGGATTGGCCGCCTCCCTCCCTCACCAACGAGTTAAATTCCCTACTCGTGCTGGAGTTGGATGCGTGAGGGCGACCCCCAAAGACTTCTTGGAGTATGTGATGAGGAGTGGAAAAGCATCCAGAAAAGTGGAGGTAGACACACCAAATGAAAATATGAAAATCTTTAAGTCTGTAAGACTACCAGCACCAGTTCTAGGCTCAATCTGATTTCTGAAACGGAGAATGAAGAACACATGATACTAGATATCCACGAAAATAATGACACGGTTATGTCCATCCCGGATATAACCCCTTATCTTGTTAGCGGCCAGAACTCGGGGGCCAACCCTGACTTGAGACAAGGAGAGCTACCGAAATTAGACGAACCAGTGGAGATGGAAGACCTAAACATAAATGGTGAAGAAGGTAGAAGGCTCATAGAAATAATCATTGAAACACTGCAATTTTGGGACGGTGCAGAAATGGAGCCCGTAGACGAATTGGGGGAAATCATACTCAATCCCGACTATCCAGAACAGAAAATAAAAATTGAGAGCCAGCTCTCCCCAAAAGAAAGGGATGAAATCATCACCATTCTGAAAAATAATCTGGATGTCTTTGCCTGGAAGATCGAGGATATGAGAGGAATAAAGAAAGAGGTAGCTATCCACAAATCGAAAGTTGACCCGTCTGCTAAACCTATCAAGCAGACACGGAGAATTTTTGCAAACGATAAGGAATATATAATCAAGGAGGAAGTGCAGAAATTACTAAGTGCTGGAATCATCAGGGAAGCAATATACCTTGTTTGGTTGGCCAATGTTGTGATGGTCAAGAACCATAATAAGAAATGGCAAATGTGTGTAGACTTCACGGATCTCAACAAGGCCTGCCCGAAAGACAGTTACCCTCTCCCCAGGATTGACAAGCTGGTAGACTCCATTGCGGGACATAAAACTCTCAGCTTCTTAAATGCATACTCTGGTTATAACGAGATAAAAATGGCTGAGGAAGACATTGAGAAAATAGCCTTTCAGGCACCTGGAGAAATTTATTGTTACACTATGATGTCATTCGGGCTCAAGAATGCGGGCGCAACCTACCAACGCATGGTCAACAAGGTATTTAGGGAGCAGATAGGCCGTAACATGGAAGCCTACATAGATGACATGGTTATCAATACTAGGAAGGGCAGTCACGCCCCAGACTTGGAGGAAACTTTTGACAACCTACGAGTTAACAACATGAAACTGAATCCAAGTAAATGTGTATTCGGGGTGACGGCCAAAAAGTTCCTAGCCTTTATGGTATCACAAAGAGGAATCGAGGCAAATCTGGAAAAAATCAAAGCCTTGATAGATATGAAAGAACCTGCTAGCATCAAGGAGGTTCAAAAGTTGAATGGAGTAATAGCAACCCTTGGGAGATCTATTGCAAAGTCTAATGAAAAATCACTGCCTTTTTTCAAAGTTCTGAAGGGGACCAATAGCTTCTCCTGGACATCTGAGTTTAGGGAATGATTTAAGTCGTTGAATGTTAGGTTTGATAATTTAGCCGCTCACAATAAAATGCTTGAAAATCAACAAGCTCAAATGGCTAACACCTCACATAGACCACAAGGGAGTTTTCTCGGTCAACCGCAAAGGCCCAACGAGCATGTTAATGCGGTGATAACTAGGAGCGTAAAAGAGTTGGTAGATCCCCCTCCTAAGTAAAATATCAAACCAAGTAAGGATAACGTTAGTCCAACTCCACTGATGGTTGAGACTATCGAAGAGGTTGAGAAGGGGATGGAATCCCCTAAAATTTCTATAACTTATGACCCGTTGATACCATTCCCTCAAAGGCCGGTAAAGGCAAAGTTAGATAAACAATTTGGCAAAATTCTAGAAGTTTTAAAATCAATTTATATCAATATACCTTTTACCGATGCATTGCAACAAATGCCCTATTATGCAAAATTTTTAAAAGATATTCTTTCAAACAAGAGGAAATTAGAGGAAAATGAGACCGTCATTTTGGCGGAAGATGTTAGTATCATTTTAAAAAGAAAACTTCCTCCCGAACTTGAGGATCCTGACACTTTCTCTATACCTTGTAGCGTAGGTAAACTTATTGTTGATAATGCAATGCTTGATCTTAGGGCTAGTGTTAACCTATTACCAATTTATATTAGCGAGAGACTTGGTATGGGGGAACTCAAACCCACCAATATTTCTCTTCAATTGACGGATCGCTCCATCAAATACCCAATAGGTATTATGGAAGATTTGCCTTGTCATATAGGGAAATTAATTATCCCTGTCGACTTTCTAGTTTTTGAGATGGAAGAATACCATCACATTCCCGTCATTTTAGGGAGACCATTCCTTGCCACCGTTGGGGCAATTATCGATGTTAAGAATGGTAATATCTCTTTAAATTTCGGGGATAAAAAGGTTGAATTTAACTTTACAAAAATTATGAAAGATTCTCATCTCAAAAATCCTTGTTACGAAGTTAATGTTATTGAAAAAAGTAGCAAAGATATTGAAAAATCACAATCTAAAGGCCCATTAGAAAAGTGTCTTATAAAGAAGGATTCTTTAGATTGTAACAATGATAATGATGTGCTTGATTATCCTATATACCTTAATGCCAACCAAATAGCAAAGGATGAGAGCACAAAGTTTGAAAAGTTGGAGGCTAAAACGGAGCCATCCAACAAAAAATGTGAAAAGTAAGGCACCGAAAAAGAGAAGCGCGCCGGGATGAAAAATATGCAAGGATTATAGACATTCAATTCCGCCAACAAACAATGCGGGATGACGCATATGCAAGGATCATAAACATTCGATTCCGCAAATAACCAGTGCAGAATGACGCATTTGTAGAGACTTCAAACAATCAAAATACCGTCTCACGCTCATTACTGTTAAGAAAAAGAGGTCGAGCTAATAACCTTAAACAAGCATTATCGGAATGGTAAATTGATAGATTATATATTCTATAAATTTTATAAATTTTTACTATTTTTAGTATACTCCCTCCGTCCAGTTACATACTTCACACTTTCTATTTTGGGCGTCCAATTACATACTTCACACTTTGTCTCCTACATTATTTTAATACTCACAACACCATTATAATTTACTATTCCCTCCACTCATTCTCTCTCCTATTTTACTTTTACACTCACAACATTATATCATTATTTTTTTCCTTAATCCACGCGTGAACAGTAACTGTGAAGTATTAATTTGGACGGAGGGAGTATATTATTATTATTATTATTATTATTTTATTAATCTTTATTTTTGCCATTCTCCGCAAAGCCCTCTAGTATTCTTCACACTCTCTCTTTCTCTCTCTTCAAACCCTCGAGCTCCAAAAAACCACCACTGCCTCATTAATTTTATTTCCCCAACCTTCGTTTTAATTTTGTTGTTACTTTGTTTTGGGAACGTTGGGGACAATGTTTGTCTCAAGTGTGGGGTGAAAAAAATATTTGTATTGCATTTTCTTAGTTTATCTTAGTTGTATAAAATATTAGTTGCATGATAATCTAGTTTCTCATATTTTCTTTATGGTCTTGATGTTTCATTTTTATTGTATGCATGTTAAATTAGAGCATTTTTTTTCAAAAAAATAAAATAAAAAAATCCCCTATGATAATTTCACTTATGATTCTTACTTACTAGTTGCATTAGTAACTCTTTCTTTATCTTTTTATTCATCTTTTTATCATTTCAAAAATTTAGAAAAAGATCTTTAACGATAAATTGAAAAATAAATGGAAAATAATAAATTAACATAGGATTCATAAAGTTTTTACTAAGAAAAAGAACTGTTTTAATTAATTAAGCTTTGTATCATTTAGCTCTTGGATAGATACACTTTTGAAAAATTTTGAAAATTATTTTTATAAAAATGCTCCATGGAGTGTACACCTTGAGTCTTTGATTTTAATTCTTTTTAGGATATTCGGGTTGTTGTGCACATCTTGAAATCACTACCTGCACTCTTTTTTTCTTATCATTTCTACTATCAAGGCTAATATATGATTAATTTCACTACGTACGTATTGTTTAGGTTATTCACTCAAAAATCTAAATTAATAAATCCTTAAAAGAGTGTGATGACCAAAATCAAGGATATATTATTCCCCTATTATCTTTAAAGACTCGTGTCATATATATAATCATTAGCCTTGAATTTTTCCACTATCATCCTCCGGTCCATTTTGTGATTCAAATTGCACGTCAATCTTATGAGTATTATTGAAGTATGAATAAAGACTATTGTTTTTAATGGTACATTTCGAGTATAAAACACTTTTTTCACAAGGCACTCAAGGAGTGAAAGTTTTGATAATCCATTCTTATGATCCAAAAGTAGATTATTGATACATTTTGCTTTTGCTTGGAAAGTCTCATTTATGTTATATTAACTTGTAATTTTTATCCATTCTCCAATTTCTTCCTATAATTTTTTTTTTTTTAAATCTATTGGGTTATAAAAGGCATGAAATAATTGATAGTAGACAATTTTCTAAGGCAACAACTTATAACACTTCTCTGAGAGGATCAACTCGTTTCTTTCTTTTCATATGCATCATAATTCTTCCCTGTTTTCTATGCTTTGATTTTAAAACTTGCTTAGGGACAAGCATGGATTAAGTGTGGGAGAGTTGATAAATGACTATTTTATAGTCATTTATAGTATAATATTTACATCATTTAGTTTAAGTTTTATTTACATTTATTTTAATTTATCTTGTTTTATTATATTACGCGGATGTTATGATTGGTTGTTAGTTCTATGATTAAAACAGGATTTTAAGACAATTTTGGTGTGAAGACAAGATTGAGACATAACTTACAAAGTGGAAAGGATGAATGGGAGCAAGTGGGACACTTTTGTAGAAGAAAAATGGAAGAATTAGAGCAGTCCAGAAGCTTGCACGGTCGTGTAAGTACATTGGCACACTCGTGCCAGCCCGTGAGCGCATTGGTCATGCCATTTTTCATCTGGGAATGTCAAAAACCAAAAATGGCTTGTATGGCCGTGCTATTTATTTTGGCACTGCCATGCCACAATTGTTACAGCATTCTGCAGACATCTTTTAAAGAAACCTTTTTGAATAACCTTTTGAGAAGTGGTGTGACCTTAGGCTACAAAGCCTATATTAAGAGATGTATACAGAAGATTTAGAAATCCAGAAACTATTGTTAACATACTCTAGTATCATTTGTATTCCATAACATCAATTATTTCCAGATTTTGAGAGATTCATCAAGTGTTATTGAGCAAAATTTTAATTTTGAAAAAATAAAGTTCTTGAGATTTATTTTCAGCTATTGTCTCTATGTTCATTATCTGAATAAGTATTATTTTCCTCTATATCATTTCACGTCTTATTTATCCTTTGTTATTGTAAAAGCTTGTGAGTAATCCTCCTAGTTTATGGGGTTGAAAACTCAACATCTTGTGTTATCATATTTAATCATGCTTCTTTATTCTTCTTCATCCTAAATCAAATTTCTTCATATCACTTTTAATGCATATATTTTGGAGACGTCCTTATTTATATGATTTTAGTTAATTAAGAGATGGAATTAGTCGTGAATCTTGATTAACGAAACCATGTGAATTAAAATAGGCACTATTAATCACGAGAGTAGATTAATTGCCTAGGGATGATCCTTAATTGGAAAATACGTGGATTAAACATGGACTTAATGAATTTTGACTAATGTACGAAACCATCGAGAGAAATGTCGTGTTAGTCTTAAAATACGTGTGCTAGGCCTTGATCGTAAGAATATAGGACGACCAGCGTATCATCCTTGATTTTTGATGAAATATTTTATATAAAACATGATTAATTATTGATGGATACATGTTGTTTGAATTTCAATCCCGAAAATTTCCTTCATTTATAAAGAGTTCAATTTAAGAACAGTAGTTTGAATTCATTTCTAGATAATCAACAAATCAAAAATTTCCCCCGTCTTATATTATTTATAATTATTATTTAAAAGCAAGTATTAATCTATAGTAACATTTTCCTCATGGGATCGACCCACATTTGCCGTTTCTATACTACATTTACAACGTGCACTTGCGGTATTAAAATAAGCCGTTAGATTTTAGATAACATGGGTGTTTACAAGTCAAGCCCTATTCTATCACTATTTACCATATAGGCTCCAAAGTTGTTATTATGTTAGCATCTTAGGATTTTTAACTAGTGTTGTTAGAAAAATCCGTTAAATGATCATATGCAAGTCATGTGTCATTTAACAAATGATGTTTTTGAACAAGAATTCTTTAATTGTTGTTTTAACGCAAATTAAATGAAAATAAATAACCAAAATAAAAAAAATCTAAATTAAAAACCCTTCTCTAACCGTATATCCAATTTTATTTTTCAAACTTTAAAACAAAATAAAATAATTACTTTCTAAATTTAAAAAAAAAATAAAGAAAGTTAATATAATTTAAATTTTTTTTGAAAACATTAATATATTATGTTGAAAACATTATTAGATTAACATTATTAATTTCTTTTTTGAAGCAATTATAATTATTATATTAATTTAAAAATACAATATTCATTGGATGGAAATTAATAGTGAATAAAAAATTACTCCAACTTTTTTAAGGAAAATTACTCAACCTTAGTATTATAAAAGAAGGGAAAAAAGAAAGAAAGAAAAATAGAAAAACAAAAAAAACAAAACCTAAACCCAAACTCACTAGAATCCCTCTCTCTCTTGAGTCTCCTTCACCGTCAACGACAATCCCGCCTTAAACCTTCATAAAAAAAAAATCCCACTTTCAAGCTACAAACCCCTACCCATGCCCATGATTTCCGATCCCTCCCCTCTTCTCCTTACCCCACCACTTCCCCTCCCCCTCCTACGCCGCATCGCCTTCCACCCCCCATTTATGACATATATCTAATTCGACATGCTAATGAAGTATGTAGGAAGAGAGACGACATTGTCGTTAATGGTTAGAAGAAAAACGAAAATTAAGATCGAGGTGATAGGTTAGAGTGAATTGAACAAATCTGCATCTTCTTCTTCGGTCACTTCTCTCTCTAACGACTTTCTTCTTCACTACTGGCCGGATTCAGAGAGCTCAAAGGGTTTGCAAATGGTGAATTTTTGAGGTCTCTGGTCTGGGATTAGGGCGAATCCTCCTGCAAATTCGAGTTTTGTTCATGGTGGTGGTGGTGGTGGCTGGAGGACAAAAAGTGGGATATGGTGTGTGGGCGGAAGTGATGGGTGGGGGCTGTGAGATGATAGTAATATTGGGGGGGGGAAGGGTGAGGTTAGGGAGATGAAGAAGAAGGTAGAGTGTAAAGCTCTCTCTTTTTATTTTAATCATTTTAATTTAAGAAATTTGCCCCCTTAATTTTAGAAATTTTATTTCAATTTGCATTAATACATCAATGAAAGAGTTCTTGTTCAAAAACATCATCCGTTAAATAACACGTGACTTGCACGGGATCATTTAACGGATTTTTATAACGAAATTAGTTAAAAACCCTAAAATACTAACATAATAACAACTTTGGAGCCTATATTGGAATCACCCCCTAAACTTTGGGGCCCAAAATGGAATTTCTTTATAAAGAATTTAAGTTTGTTGGATTGTCGTCAAACAGTGTTATCGTTGGTATATCCAATAGTTGGGATAACACTCGTGTTTCTCTTTCATTTTCCAAGTCCATTGACACTTTCAAATTTTTAGAAATTAAATTTTTACCATTAAAAATCTTATTTTTCCTTTCGTTAAAAAATAACTATATTATAATTTTTCCTTGTTTGAACTAAATTTAAATAGTCGATGTTCTAAAATCGAAATAATCTTGACCGCATTTAAAAAAAAAATCTAGCTCCACCACTGTCACACCTAACCTTAGTTGGATCTAATTCAGCGTTTCATAAACTACTCAATTTCGTGTTGCATGAAGTTGAGTTGATCTTGATAAAAATATATGTGAATCAGCTGCACCAAACGAGACCAGTCTAATTAATCTCTATTTCATTATTTTATGTAGGGCAAATTACAATTTAGAACCAAATATTGACATACTTTTTTTACAATTAGAGGCCCCATGTTTCAATTTCAATGATTTAGAACCTAATATAATCAATAATTCTATTGACCAAAAACGTATAAAAATTCTTAACATTTGGGGCCCAATATAATCTATAATTTTCAATTTTGGGGCCTAAAACATGGTCGATAATTTTCAATTTGGGGCATGATCCAGGAGTTTTAACTATTTTCGTCAATAAACTCTAGCATTGCCTTTATTTTTAATTATTTTCTAATAGAAATTTACTTTGAATAAATTATTTTAAAATATTTTGAGACAAATAAAATATTAACAACGTTGAAGTTATTGTGGGTGGGCAACTTTATTTTCATTTATGTTTGTGACGCATTGGAGCTGTGGAATTAAGATTTAACTCCATGGGGTTAGTTTAGAATTATTTTGAATTTACCCAAACAAAACTAATCCCGAGTGTCAAAGTCTTTAAAAGCTCACTTGATCTTTTCTGTTTATTCTAATTTTGACCATTCATATTCACATTTAGAAAGTTATTTAGAAGTATTTTAGATATTTCGTTTGGCTTGTGTATCCTGACTATTCGTTAACCTCGTGTCGGATATCGATCATTGATTTCGTTCGACTGTTGTGCAGTCAGACTGCATTGACACAAATTCATATCACAATCTCACTTAATTTTATTTTTTTTCCAAATTAGGGATTGGTTGACTAGTCTCTAAACTTAACAAACATTATAGGTTCTTATAAAAGAACCCAATTAAAAAGAGAAAATTATAGCTATAGATAGAATACAAGCTAAAAAAAAAGTTTAGTTATTTAAAGTTTTAATTGATTACTTGTTTCTTATACAAGTACAATGCATTTATTTACAAGGCTTGAAGCAAACACATCTATGCATGATACCATTGCATTTGCCATCAGTGACACAAATTCATATCACAATCTCGTTCGACCGTTGTGCAGTCATACTGCATTGACACAAATTCATATCACAATCTCACTTAATTTTTATTTTTCCCAAATTAGGGATTGGTTGACTAGTCTCCATGTTGGAACATAAACGATCCATTACCCATGAACCGACTCATAATTAGATTAAGAAGAGAAGGAGAAGAAGAAGAAGAAGACGGAAGCGTATGCCTTGTGATTCCATGATTGTTCTTTGTTCTTGAGTAAAAAGGATGAAGTATGAAGATAGTCTTCGAAGAAAGGAAGAGTAGATCTTCTAAATGATGAGTGCCCTTATTCTCTTAATGCTTCAAGTACTTAGGAAGAATTTGGACTGAATGAGAATATAAAATTAGTGAATTCATAGGCTTGATGGATAGGCCTTTATATAGGAATCCAAGGGGCACTTCATTTAGGGACTACACCTATTGATATATAAGACATTACCATTATGCCCATCATTTAATGGTATACTTATATTATGGAATTCTACATATTATATTATATCCTATACTTCATATTAATCATTATAATATTGATCACTACTTTATTAAGTACTTTCACTAATAATATATGTTTATATAATCCATGTTCTAACAATCTCCCACTTGAATTATAATAACATATATTTATACTTAATAAGATCCTTCAATCATATTTATAATATAAATGACAACCCTTATGTGCACTTTGTTGTCATTCGAAACAATCCCGTCCATTAGTCATATAAGTATAAGGACTAAAGGGGCAGTCGTTGTAATTGATTCGCAACTAAACCCACATTAATCACATATATATATCCAACTAAATGACATAGATTAAGTATAGATATGTAGCATGGAATATTAACGAATATATATGAAAAATGCATATATATATTCTCCAACTAGTCCTACTTTAACCAAATGAGATCAATTTAAATAAAAAAACAACACAAGGAAATAGAAACATTATAAACTCCCACTGATTTAAGCATTATCAAAAGTCATTACACCCATATGAACAACATGCTCGTGAAATACTAAAGGAGATAACGCCTTAGTAAATGGATCCGCTAACATGGAGTTTGTACCAATAAGTTCTATTTCTATTTGTTCATTTTGTACTCTCTCTCTCACAACAAGAAACTTAATATCTATATGCTTAGATTTAGATGAACTCTTGTTGTTGTTGGAGTACAATACTGCGGCTCTATTGTCACAATATAACTTAAGCGATCTTTCAACACCTTTGACAATTCGCAGCCCTTCTATGAATTTTCGCAGCGATATAACTTGATTGGATGCCTCGTAGCAAGCAACAAATTTGGCTTCCATGGTGGAAGTAGTAACTAATGTTTGCTTGGCACTTCTCCAAGAAATTGCTCCACCGGCCAAAGTGAAGACATATCCTGATGTCGATTTGCGACTATCTTGGCATCCAGCAAAGTCGGAATCGAAAAAACCAATGATCTCAAGATGATCCGACTTTGTATATGTAAGCATGTAGTTTTTCGTGTTTTGCAAGTATCTCATCACTCTTTTGGCTGCAACCCAATGTTCTCTTCCCGGATTGGATTGATATCGCCCAAGCATACCAATAATAAAGGCAAGATCTGGGC
Source organism: Adenophora triphylla var. japonica (assembly GCA_022495995.1). NCBI lineage: Eukaryota > Viridiplantae > Streptophyta > Magnoliopsida > Asterales > Campanulaceae > Adenophora > Adenophora triphylla. Next base: position 20,985 of record JAFEMH010001459.1, on the reverse strand, counting down.
GAGTACAGACTTGTGCATACATTAGGCTTCTGTAGACACCCCATTCTGAACCAATAATTCATGATTACACTACTCTTCATCTCTCTTTTGTGTTTTGATGAAAGCATATCAGTTTCGTCCTGTTTCGTTAAGTTTCTAACTAACCTCGTTAGTTTTGGACCTAACTGACTAACGGAATAAACTGAAGAGGACAAAATGGTCATTTGACTAGTTGTCTCGCGCGGAATAGCGTGTCTCGCGCGAGATATCCCCTCGACAGGATATGCAGAAATCACTCTCCTTCTCCGTTTCAACCCCCTTTCTTGATAAACCTCATCTAATCCGGTTTTCCAATCAAATTTGAGTTCTGGAAGCTTCCTAGGAGTGTTTTACCTCTCCACCTCTACCTCTTAAACCCCTATAAATACTTGGTGACTTCCACTGTTTCAAAGGTCCAGAATTCCACACAACACACACAATTTGTTGGTTTCTCTCCACGAAAGATTCCTTCAAATCACTCACAAAACCTTCCTAAAATCACCTAAAGTTTGTTTTTCAACCTTGTTGATCAACAAACATCCAAACCCAAATCAAGGATTGAGGCGAAGCTCTGTCCGCATCAAGATTTGACTCTCATATTGAGTCGAAACTCTGCCCAAATCACTTCTCGACCGAAAAGACATCTTAGAACCACGTTCTAAATCAAAGACTCCCCAAACGCTAGGTAAATTCCTATACTTTTACTCTCTTATTCTCAACCTCTCTCTATTGGCTTTTTAGAGTGGTGTAATCCCATCAAAAGGATTGGCCTAGAGTCCCTTCAATCGATGAAGGCGATCTCGAAGCATACAATCCGACATTCCTAATCAAGAAATTGATTAGGGTTTGCTTGTTTTCTTTAATTATATATATATTGTAAAGATTGAAAACCTCTCTTTTCTTTAGCAAGACCGATCTCCGGATTGGGTGAAATGGATGCTCCTTGACCTACCTATTCCATAACCTAAGCCCCGAACTCAAATCTCTTTTCAAAACGGTTTTCCTATGTTTCCAAACGAATAATATAGGTGGCGACTCAAAAGATAAAATTCTTCTCACAACGCTACAGCTTCCTACTGCCGATGCGTAAGGGATATTTTTCATATACTTGGATTCAAGATTATTTTTAGGACATTGATTTAGACTGAACTTATCTCCCTTAGAGACCGGGGTGTCATGTGGTTTATAATTCTTCATGCTAAACCTTTGTAATACCTTCTCTATATAGCTCTTTTGTGATAATCCTAACATACCCCGTGAGCGATCACGATGTATTTGGATTCTTAATACAAAAGAAGCTTCTCCAAGATCATTCATCTCAAATTTGTTTGAGAGAAATTTCTTGGTTTTCTTAAGAAGGTCCTTATCATTACTAGCAAGTAAAATGTCATCCACATATAAGACCAAAAATATAAATCTACTTCCACTGAACTTATGGTACACACAATCTTCATCAAAATTTATTTCAAAACCAAATGAAAGAATAACTTGGTTAAATTTTAAGTACCATTGACGAGATGCTTGCTTGAGCCCATAAATGGATTTCTTAAGTTTACAAACTAGTTGACTAGTTTGATCCGAATTAGTCACCATTTCTGGTTTCTTCATATAGATAGTTTCCTCAATGTCGCCATTGAGAAAAGCTGTCTTTACATCCATTTGATGAAGCTCAAGGTCAAAATGTGCCACTAAAGCCATAATGATCCTAAAAGCATTTTTAGAGGATACCGGTGAAAATGTTTCTTTGTAATCAATGCCTTCTTTTTTAGTAAATCCTTTAGCGACAAGACGAGCCTTATGTATTTCCACATTACCTTGTGAATCCCTTTTGGTCTTAAAGACCCATTTACATCCGATGGGTTTCACATTTGTAGGTAATGGGACAAGATCCCAAACGTCATTATCATTCATGGATTTTAACTCTTCATTTATGGCATCAATCCACTTATGAGAATTTGGACCACTAATGGCTTCATGGAAGGTGATTGGCTCATCTCCAACTAAACCTAACAGTTCCTCATTCTCGGCAAGATAAACATCATAATAATTCGGTATAGCACTCCTTCTTGCTCTATTAGATCCTCTTAATGGCACCGGTTCTTCTTGATTTTGAGGGTGTTGAATTTCCTCATCAACATTTTCATGTTGTTCATTAATAGGAGAATTAACGTCATTTTGAATATTATGTTCTTGTCGAATTTCAGGCACAACTGCTTGATTTTCGATAGGAACTATAGGAAGAGGTATAGAAACGAATTCCTCTTCCATTTCTTCAAATTCAAAATTACTATTCAAAATTTCCCCTCTAAATTCAACATCCTCAAAATGCTTAACTTTTGATAATGCTTAAATCAGTGGGAGTTTATAATGTTTCTATTTCCTTGTGTTGTTTTTTTTATTTAAATTGATCTCATTTGGTTAAAGTAGGACTAGTTGGAGAATATATATATGCATTTTTCATATATATTCGTTAATATTCCATGCTACATATCTATACTTAATCTATGTCATTTAGTTGGATATATATATGTGATTAATGTGGATTTAGTTGCGAATCAATTACAACGACTGCCCCTTTAGTCCTTATACTTATATGACTAATGGACGGGATTGTTTCGAATGACAACAAAGTGCACATATGGGTTGTCATTTACTCCCTCCGTCCAAGTTAATACTTCACAGTTACTGTTCACGCGTGGATTAAGAAAAAAAATAATGATATAATGTTGTGAGTGTAAAAGTAAAATAGGAGAGAGAATGAGTGGAGGGAATAGTAAATTATAATGGTGTTGTGAGTATTAAAATAATGTAGGAGACAAAGTGTGAAGTATATAATTGGACGCCCAAAATAGAAAGTGTGAAGTATGTAACTGGACGGGGGGAGTATATTATAAATATGATTGAAGGATTTTATTAAGTATAAATATATGTTATTATAATTCAAGTGGGAGATTGTTAGAACATGGATTATATAAACATATATTATTAGTGAAAGTACTTAATAAAGTAGTGATCAATATTATAATGATTAATATGAAGTATAGGATATAATATAATATGTAGAATTCCATAATATAAGTATACCATTAAATGATGGGCATAATGGTAATGTCTTATATATCAATAGGTGTAGTCCCTAAATGAAGTGCCCCTTGAATTCCTATATAAAGGCCTATCCATCAAACCTATGAATTCACTAATTTTACATTCTCAAAGAACCTAGCATTTCCCGTCTCGAAAAAGGTTCTAATTTTTGGGTCATAGAATTTATATCCCCTAGATCTTTGAGAATACCCTACAAAATAACTACTAACTGTCTTAGCGTCCAACTTTCCTTCGTTAGGTCTATAAGGCCTAGCTTCGGCTGGACAACCCCAAACATGAAGATGATTAAGGGACGGTTTTGTCAGTAGCTTTTGAGTGAGGTAAGGAAGTACAAGAAACCATACTTCTTACCATATCCTTAAGGGTTCTATTACGTCTCTCGGCTACACCATTCATGCTAGGTGTTCCCGGCATGGTGTAGTGAGGGACAATCCCACACTCTTCCAAATAGCGAGCAAAAGGACCCGGACGTTGTTCTCCCGAACCGTCATTCCGATCGTAGTATTCATCACCACGATCGGATCTAACGTTCTTAATAGTCTTTTCAAGTTGATTTTCAACTTCGGTTTTAAAAGACTTGAAAACGTCCAATGATTGAGACTTTTCATGAAGTAAATAAATGTATCCATAACGAGAGAAGTCATCTATGAACGTAATAAAATATATTTGTCCGTTCCATGAAGGGGTAGGGAACGGTCCACACATGTACGTATGAATTAGTTCTAAGACTTTTGTAGCTCTCAAGGATTCAATTTTGTTTGTACTATTCGTAAATTTTCCCTTAAGGCATTCAATACAAAAGTTATTTTCCGGAGTATCAAGCTTATGTAGTATTCCCTCGGACACAAGCTTGTCAATTCTCCTTTTGAAGATATGACCCAAACGCCTATGCCACAAGGTATAAGAGTTTTTACTTGAAAACTTTCGTTTTATGCCTCGAGAGTTAGTTTCATTATTATGGGACTCATTTAATGAATTGACTGTGTCAAGTAAATATAGATTATCAATATAAGACAAAGAACTAGTATCAAAAAGCTTTGAATCAAAATATAAATTGCATTTATTATTACCGAAGATGCAAGAATAACCTTCTCGATCTAATGTAGTGACAAAAATTAAATTCCGTCTAAATGATGGAATAATAAATACATTGTTCAAAACAAAAAAGTATCCAGTACTCAAGGATAATCTATAAGTCCCTATGCCTTCCACCTCTACCGGCTTTCCAGCTCCCATGTAGATGAATCTTTCACCTTCATTAGGCGTTCGGTTGTTCAGGCAACCCTGCATACATGAACTTATATGAGTAGTTGCACCGGAGTCTAACCACCATGTATACAAAGGATTTGAAACTAAATTAGCTTCAGTACAAACAAAGCTAAATGACATACCTTTCTTAATTCGCCATTGGCGATACTTAGGGCAGTCGGGCTTCATGTGAGTGGGGTCCTTGCAAAAGAAGCACTTTTTCACCTTTTGATCATTTGATGACCCCTTAGGCTTCTTTGTTGCAACCTGTAAGTACCCAAATCTGGCTCATGCCTTCCGGTTAAATTTTCCGGCAATTCCGGTAAATTTTTCGGTAATTCCCCGGACTTTCCTGGAGTTCCGGAACAATTCCGGAACTGTTCCAAATCATACAAGAGCTGAAGGGAATGCTTCCCAATTAAGAAACACGTTTTTCTTAATTTGGGAAAAGTTCTAGAATGGCCACCTTGCATGATTCTAGAAACATGCTGAGTCACAAGGGATAATGCCGCACGGCTGCATTAGCCAAGGGTCTCTGGCCGCACGGCTTCATTGGCGATTCCCAGACTGCCTATAAATAGAGCCCTCCTCTACCCATTTTAGATACGAAAAACACACACCACACTCCATATTCAGACTCAAAAATACTCCTAAATACTGCTGGGAATCCCAAGGGTTGAAGAAGCAAGCCAAGAAGCCTCCTCCCTCCTCCTTGAAGATCCCAAAGTTGGTCCTTCCACCTTGTTCAACCCAAAGAAGAAGAGGCCACCATTGGTAACCTCTCACTCCCTAACCTTGCATTTTAATTACTTTATGTGAATTAAATTGCTCCTTGCATTCATATATTGTTATTATCTTTGCTTGGGACTTGGTAGTTAGTATTAAAGATCATATCTTTATCATATCCCCTTTTCCCCTTTGCATTCTTTGCATGAATTAGGCATCATTTTTCATTAAAAATGTAATCTTTAACTCAAAGGTGCATCCTTTGCACCTAAAAATCCCCTTTTTACATAAAAATGTCATCTTTATGCATCATTTGCTCATAAAAATGCAATCTTTATATCAAAAATGCATTCTTTGCACATAAAATCCATTTTCATGCATCCTTTGCATTAAAGGTCATTCCTTCATCATAAAAATGCATCCTTTGCTTTTCAAAATGCAATCTTTATGCATCCTTTGCATATTAAATGCTAATTTCTTCATAAAAATGCATCATTTGCATAAAAATCATGTCTTTACATTCAAAATGCATCCTTTGCAATAAAGATCACTTCTTTAAATCAAAATGCATCCTTTGCAACCCAAAATGTCATCTTTTCACTAAAAATGTCATTTTTACATACATTCCCCCATGTCCCCATTAGCAACCTTGGAACGGACCGGTGTAAAGATCCTATCTTTGCATCGTTTCTTCCATTAAAGGTTCCATAATCTCTTTAGAAAGGGATAACCTTGAACCCTATATCTCCGATTATCACTTAAGACGAGCATGAAGCATTCATATAATCTCGATCGTCTTAAGGCGTAGAATTGATGGGCTAAGGACTCTCGTTTCTAAAGAACCTCATTTTTGGGCTATAAAAGAGAGTCCTTCTCTCGATCACGCAAGTCCCGAGGTTAAAAATGCGATGATCACAAGTCCAAGATGAGGACGGGATCAAAATCCCGAATACATAAAATCCAAGAAATCCCGAGCGACAACCAATAAATGGTTTGTACGTCCGGAAGATAACTTGGGACATTCCCTCCCCTTTCATTCAAACACATGCACACAAGAAAGCACGCAAGCAAGCAAAATAAACGGAATCTAGGGAGACTTGCTACAACAAGGCACCTTGGGTGAACGACGATCCGTTCTTCCCAAGGGGTAACTTAACCTCCGAACCCATAAATCCTTTTTTTCAAAGTTTTGAGGAAATCAAAATGGCGTGGCGACTCCGTTTTTCAAATTAAACCGGATGTCTTCAAACTCGCGTGTATTCCACAAATTTGGGCACACATTCACAGTTTGGCGACTCCGCTGGGGAATCCCAAAGGAGAAAAGCTTCCATTTTTTAAATAAACGATACTTGGTATATAGGTGGAAACCACTAACCTTCCTGTATCGCTCCCTAACTCGGGGCTTGGGATAAACGGTGGTTTAACAATCCCACGTACCAGTATCACTTTTTGAAAAAAAAAAAGAAAGCTTTTCCCTTTGAGCGGGTTAGACTCCCATCGCGAATTCTGTTTATTTTGCTTGCTTTCTTTGCCTTGCATTGCATCATTTGCATCTTGGGATTTGTGCATACTTTGAACGGGAAATAACCCGAAAATAGCAAAGGAGTGGAACCTGGAAAATTGATCCATGCAGTCGTACGACTCAATCCTCCTTGGATTCTGATCGGACGGCCTCAGTGGCAATTCCACCAGGAAAAATTGAGGTTAATCGCGGCCACAGCGGCAGGGGCTACTCGGTTCCAAGGCCGGAGGGGCTCCCAGAAAATTAACATGCTTAACTGTTGCATTCTCCCCCATCCCAAAAATTATTCCTTTAAAACACATTTATGAAAATCTCTGTTTTAACTCAAAAAGGAACATTTTTAGGAGACCGCACACTACGCGCACCTTATATATCCTGTACACTTTGCACGCACGTCCCGTTAAACCCGGGGTGGTTGTTCAGCTGCAGTCACGGAAAGCCTTACGATGCTCCCGGGCGCGCACGGAATCACCCCAAACTCCCCATGGCAGCCAGTGTCGACCAATGCACAGTCCGTGTCACACGTTTCAAAAAACCGTGACTTTTGGTTGGTTTTTGGTCTAGTCCGTGTCATATAGCCCAGTTGCATATCCCCGTAAAGGTCAAGCCTTAGTCCATAATGGAAGTCAAGGTCTTTCGCACAAGCGAAACTCTGCCAAAATTCCGACAAGGAAAAATTGGTAGAACCTTGACTCCGACATTGACTTTGACCTTAACCTGCACGGAATGCGTAAGAGTCGAGACCGAGTCTTTGCCAAGAAAAGTCCAAAGATCTTTCGCCCAAGCGAAGCTCTGCCAAAATTCCGACAAGGAAAAAATGGGCAAGATCTTGACCCGGCATTGACTTCGATTTTGACTCACGCCTGGCGTATGCAACGAAGTTCAATGTGACACTGTGTCATCCGGCTTTTACCGCCCGACCTATGCCTATTATCTTCTCGGACATTACCGAAAAGTCGAAACGTCAATCGCGCAAGCGAAATTCTGCCGAAATTCTATCAAGGCGGAAAGACGAGACTTTCCCGATATTTCCTTGACTATAATTCGCATCGCTCGTGCGTTAAAAGTTCCTATGACCCGCTAGACCCATTAGGAGCATTCTTCTCTCTCGGTCGGTGGGATCCGCGTGCCCTATAGGACCCTCGCCCGGGGCTGTCCACCCTGGGAGGTCAAAATACAGGTGGAATACGAGGGGCTTATAGACGTAGTGACGGAACCCACTGATCCAGGATCTAGAGTAGTTGTGAAAAAGAAGGGCAAATCCCCTTTTCCAACCAAATAGAAATTAATAAAAGACACTATTTTAAGTAAACTGGAAGATTCTTAATTTGCATATTGCTTGAGCCTTCAGCCTAAACACCTACCCCGAGTCTAAACCTCTCCTATCCCTTTCCCGCAGCGAGAAAGAAGTGGGTGAGAACACCGGGTCAGCGACTTGTTAGCGCAGAATTCTCAGACAGTTCGTCAGAATCCTCAGTTCAGAGAGTCAGAATGTCCGATTCGACAGAGAACAGTACTGGTTTGGGTAACCAGATGACTAAGGAAGAAGAGCTAGCCTATAACCAATGCCCTCCTCCAGTCACATGTAATCCTTTGCCAAAGACTGTCCCTTTTCAGTCTTTTCCAGTATCCCAAGCCGTCAGGGTCCTGAAACCCTCTCCTCCTCAGATGAAACCTAGCTTCGCCACAGCTATCCCAGTCATGCAGCCTCTGCATTACCCCGTGGGACCCTTTCCCTCCTCTCAGCCTGAGCCAAATCTCCCTGCCGTAAAATCTCAATACCAGCCTGACCTTTCTAATTTTGTCAACGCCTGTGAATTTGCCTATCTCCCAGACAGTGGTAGTGAAGAATCAGTCGGAAATGAGAACAGGAATGGATGGATTTACAGTGATGATGACAGTTCAGTAGAAGGAATGAACTTGGAGTCAACCAAAGTGAAATTTGGAGAGCAAGATGAAGTAGAAAACCACGGACCTGGAATAGGGGATGGTATCACTTCAAAATGTGTGCAGCTTTGTGTGAAGGTTCGGAAAAGAAAAAGGATGCTAGCTCAGATGAGGCAGCATACGAATTCTACATCCTAGAGTTCAATACTCCTTACAAAGACTTGGTCAGTGAATGGAGGGACTTAATTGAAGCTTTAGCTGAAAGAGGGAAGTGGGCTCCACCCACCGATCTAGAACATGTAAGCGTCGTTGAAGCTAAACCCCCATCAGGAAGAGTAGACTCCATTGCAGTGCTGAGAATCACCCCTGAGACCTTGTCTGAAGAAGAGTGTATGGATGCCTTGGAAAGAGTCCTAAAATTTGAAGCGACCCCGGTCCCCTTTATATCCTATGATGACAGCGATGTTTTCTTAGTGATCCCCAAGTCAAAGGAAGAATCCAAGATACCTCTTATATGGCGTCAAGTATCCCGACCTGCATTTGCCCTCATTGGTCATCAGAGTCAAGATGAGAGTTCTCATGAGAGTTACTGTAGTGATACCGAGGAAGACACGGTCGAAGTGCCAGAAGGAACAGTAGAGGAGTGGTTAGCCCAGAAGCCGAAAAGCCCAGAGAGCCTTCCCAACAGTAAAGAACAGGAACCCACCATGAGGTTTGACCCCGCGGAAATCCTTCTCGATGATGGAGTTTCCCACTTCAGAAAATGCTTGGCCAATGTTAAAGATGCCGTCAGAAAATTAACCCCTAGAGAAAGGAGGGACATACTTGACAGTGATGAGGAATGTGATCCCGCTCTGTTGAAAAAGTTGCTAAGTCCGGATGAGGAAGCCATTCACCAGACTCTAAACCCTGAAAGTGATAATTCCTGTTGCATGCTAACCTTGAAAAGCTTGAACGAGACTGTGAAGGCTTTAAATGAGGAAGGTGAAGTTGAAACCAGTCGGCTGTTGAGCCAATTAGAGAGTCAGAACTCAGAAAAGGTCAGAAAGCCAGTAACCTGGGATCAGATTCGGGAAGCCGCTTATGCCTCTAGTAGTGCGATTAATCATATTAATCAGCAGAGCTGGCCATACGCCAGCAAGAGCCCGCCTCTCACTTTGAAAGAGATGACAGAATCCTCCAGTAGGAATGATGACCCGGAGAAGTCTAATGTCTATGTGATGACTCGGTCTGGACAGATGAGTATTGAACAGCCTAAGGGTGATAAAAGAAATGCTGTCTCTGAGCCGAAAACAGACAAAAGACCCTATAAACCGAGAAGCGAAAAGCCAGACTCTGACAAGGAGAATCCAGTGCTGACTCAGTTGAAGTGTACTCAGGCCAATATCTCCTTATGGTCCTTGTTAACCTCTTCATACCCTCATAAGCTGAAGCTAGAAGAAAGTTTGGCCAAGACCATGGTGCCCATAGATGTCACCCCAGATGAGGTCGTCCAAATGATTGGAAGTATCCACTATGGAAACATCATTACCTTCACCGACTTGGACACCGCCAAAGTATGGGGCTAGTCATAACGAACCCCTTTACATCACGGTCCGAGTTGGAAGAACGTCGGTTGCCCGGGTATTAGTTGACGGAGGGTGCACGATGAACGTCTGCCCGGCAAAAATGATGGACTTCTTGAATTTGAAGCCTACAGATTTGAAGCCTTCTAGTCGAGACTATTAAGGCCTATGACTCCTTTGCACGATCGGTTTTGGGGATTGCTACTCTCAAGTTGTGGTTCGGGAAAAAGGTCATGGACGTTGACTTCCAAGTGATTGACATTCCGATCTCGTTCTTGCGTTGCTAGGGCGACCTTGGATCCACCGAGATAAACGGAGTGGCCTCCACTCTGCACCAATGTGTCAAATTTCGGTCTAGTGATGGGACTATCACTACCATCTACGGAGACAGTGTCACGGTAGAAGGAACCGGCCTTTGGAGGTATCCCGATATTGGAGATTAAGCATGATGATGAAGGGTTTGCCTTGGCCGGATTCTCTGTAGCTTCGTCCAAGGCACAAGTGTGTTGCTGCGACCTCACCACTACTTCCGATAAAATTCCTCCGGCCATGAGAATGATGAGAAAAATGGGTTATCTTAGGGGCTTGGATTGGGCGAGAAGACTCGAGGGTCGCAATACCATCATTGATGTAAAGGAACAAACTACCGAGATATGGATTGGGATACAAACCGAACTCTCGGGATGGCGAGAAAAGCTAAAGGGGTCCCGGCTCTATCCCTACAGGTTTATCCACGACCCATTACTTTACAAAAGGTGGGACTCAATACGATGAAAATGACCATCGAGACCTCCCTGAAGGAAACCCTTCGGAAAACCTTGAGAAGGTTAGGGAAAACCGGCAAATCTGTTCGAAGGATGTTCCTTGACTTGCCAGACATTCTTGGGGCTACCACTACCGTTCAGAACGAGTATGTCTTCAAAGAAAATTCAGACAGTGTCAAAGAGTCAGCATCCGGGGTAATGGACTTCTCCGCCTTTGAGTTAGCTCTTCCGAAAATCAGCCAGATAGAAGCTTCCAGTAGTGAAGACAATGAATGGGGCTTGCTACAGTTGTTTGATGAAGAAGCACAGATCCCAGATTTGATCGACTTCAGCTCAGATGATGAGGTAGTTGCCGTAATTGGAGACGGTGGTGAAGATCCTTTCGACCTCCGCACTTTGGTAACTAAGACAGAGATGCCGTTGAAGAATTGGGAGACATTCTCAGGGCCGATAGCCAGCCGACAGCAAATGATTGCGGAGCTTGGATTGGTACCCCGTCCTTCTCAACCCAGTCGTGTCAAACACCCTGTTGTCCATACAGTCGAGTCAGGAATCTTTGAATTCCAGTCCTACGAGTCATCCGAAGGCCTCACGCTGAGGACTATCAATATGTAAGCGATGTCATCTTTCCCTTTGCTTTGAATGAAATGACAGATCTTTCTGATTATCCCCTTATTACCAACTTAACAAATGATAAATTAACTCAAAACTTAACAACAATTAATAATGAATCATTTGAACAAGATGCAAACACACTAAATGAACAATACATTAAAGAAATCTTTAAGCAGGTTACGAAAAAGGAAAACCGGGCCCAAGTGCCGAGGAGGTTTTGACAAGTGTGAACTTGGATCTTGTCGAGGAACCTAAAGAGACACAGATTGGAAACTTCTTCCGGGGGTTGAGCAGGACGATGGTTAATCTGCTCGAGAGAATACATGGACGTCTTTGCGTGGTCGTACAAGGATATGCCAGGGGCTAGACAGGTTCAATAGTAGAGCACGAGAATCCCTCTAGCACCGGATGCTAAGCCGGTAAAGCGAAATTGAGGAAAATCAAGCGAGTGGTCTCTACAGGTCAAAGAAGAAATTTAGAAGCTACTTGCGGGTAGGATTCATCGAGTCATCGAATATCCGACATGGTTATCCAATATTGTGACCGTCACCAAGGTCGATGGGAAGGTGCTTATTCTTGTGTAGATTTCAGGGATGCGAACAAGGCCGGCCCCAAAGATGATTACCCCTTGCCAAACATAGACATCTGGTGGACTCCACTTGCCAACTACGAAGTCAAATCCTTCGTTGATGGCTTTGCGAGCTACAACCGGATCAAGATGGCCGAAGAAGACCAAGAAAAGACGGCCTTCACCACACCGTGGGAACTTCTTGCTATACGGTAATGCCATTTGGGCTCAAGAACGCCGGGGCTACTTATCAAAGAGCGGCGACCACGCTTTTCCATGACATGATCCACAAGGAGATTGAGGTCTACGTAGACGACATGATAATCCACTCCAAAGGTGAGGACGAACAGCACTTTGTTGACCTACGAAAGTTCTTTGAGAGGGAGACAACATTCCATGAGACTAAACCTGCTAAATGCACCTTCGGAGTGACAAGGGGAAAAGTGCTTGGGTATATGGTCACGGAGCGAGGTATCGAAGTCGACCTCCAGAAAGATCAAAGCCATTATGGACATGAGGCCACCTCGAACCCGGACGAAGTCAAGAGCTTTATGGGGAAGTTGCGGTACATCGGCCGTTTCGTCAATCGGTTGACCACTATGTGCGAGCCCATCTTCAAGCTCATGAAGAAGAATGTAGACACGAGAATGGACCGAAGAATGCCCGGGATGCCTTTGACCGAGATTAAGGCGTACTTAGTACATCCTCCGGTGCTATGCCCCGCATAGACAGAAACCTCTTCTACTCTATCTCACTGTGATACGGCGGTTGGGGCTATGCTTGCTCGGGAGAAGAAAGACTCTCGGGTAGAAAACGCCATTTACTTTGTCGGTAGGAAGGCTGCGGGGAAGTGAGCTCAATTACTCGGCATGTGAAAAGACTTGTGCGGGACTAGTGCGGGTAGTCGGTAAGTGAAGCATTATATGCGAAGCCCATCCAGGTGAACTTGGTCTCAAAAATGGACCCCATCAAGTACATCTTCGATAAGCCTTCCCTCTCGATGCGTCTAGCAAAGTGGTCCTTCTTCTTAGCGAGTACGACATCAATTATGTGACCGAGAAAGGCCATCAAAGGTCAAGCATTGTCGGACCACTGGCGAACTTCCCGATAATGAGGACAGAGGGCACGAACCCCAATTCCCGAGATGAAGGGATCTTCGTAGTTGAGCACGAAAACCGATGGCGGCTTTTCTTTGATGGAGCGCTAACAAAAGAGGAAATGGCGTAGGGATGCTCTTGGTCGATCCGAAAGATGAGCATACGCCCATAGCCCTCAAGTTGAACTTCCTGCCACGAACAATGTCGCCTAGTACGAAGCTTGCATTGCTGGTTTGGAGGTTGCCCTAGAAAGGAATGTCAAGGAGCTCGAAGTTTATGGAGACTCGGCCACGATCATCAACCAGGTCTCCAACAAATGGAAGGCTGTGGACCCTAATCTTCAGCGGTATCATGCCCATATGGAGGAGTTATTTGGACGGTTCGGAGAAGTGACTTTCCACTACTTGCCAAGGGAAAAGAAACGGTCGCGAGATGCCCTCGCTACTTTAGCCTCATGGTAGAGATTCCCGAGGAAAAGCCATAAAACCCTTGAGTAGGTAGAAGAGAAGCCCCGGCTTTCTGTTGTGACGTAGACACAGGACCCGAGCCTATCAAGGAACCGTGGTACAATCAAATTTACCTTCCTCAAAGATGGAGAGTCGGCTTTCAAAGATGAAGAAGGTAGACCAAAAGAAGGTGTCAAGGCCAAGAGCTTGCAAGCCACGAAAAGGTTGGCCTCCCATTATGTCATTCTAGGAGGCAACCTTGTACAAGAAGCGGTATCAAGGACCACTCCTCTTATACGTCACTCAAGAAAGGGCCAAAGAGTTGATGGCTGAAGTCCACAATGGTCCCTGCGGTCCTCATATGAATGCTAGTGCCACGATGCAAGTGATCCTCGAGAATGGGTTACTCTTGGATTTCCATGGAGAGCGGTGTGTCCGGCATGTCCGAGCGTGCGACAAGTGCCAGCGGTTTGCCAACCTCAACCATCTCGCCTCATGACTGTCTTGCATGGCGACTCCTTGGCCGTTTGCAACTTGGGGTATTGACGTGATAGGGAAGATAGCCCGGCGGAAGCAATGGGCATGAATTCGTGTTAGTGGCGATCGACTACTTCACCAAGTGGGTAGAGGCCAAGTCCTACAAGGTCCTCACTTCCAAGAAGGTGGCGGTTTATCAAAGAAAACATAATGTGTAGATATGGGGTGCCCAATGAGATCATTTCGATAATGGGTCACACTTTGAAGGGGCTGCGGTAGATTGCTTTGTCGAGTTCGGGATCACTCGCCACAAGTCGTCCCCGTACGGACCTCGAGACTAATGGAGCCGTGGAAGCTTTGCTAATAAGACGCTCGAACGGATCATTCGGAAAATGGCCACCCGTGGTCGTGATTGGCAGCTGCACTGGCACTGCGGGGCTCTGAGCGTCTGTCGAAACGGCCACGGGAGAAACTCCTTTTGCCCTAACTTACGGGATGGAAGCGGTGTTACCGGTGGAGTTGGAAATCCCGTCATTGAGGGTCCTCTGGAAAACGGTGTCAACGAAGTAGAATGGCTACGTAGCAGGCATGATGAATTGGCCTGCTCGACGAAAGAAGGCTTAAAGCCATGGAGCATACCGAGCCTATCGGAGGCGAATGGCGAGCATTTGACAAAAAGGTCAAAGCCGGGGACATCAAAGAGGGTGACTTAGTGCTTGAAAGTAAAGCCCCTACAGAGACAACCCCACAGGAAAATGGGAACCCGTTTGGACCAGGCCGTATGTGGTGCAGAAGATACTATCGGGAGGAGCCATGAAACTTGCAGACCTGGACGGCAATCCCTTTGTCCACCCAGTCAACGGTGATAAGCTCCGAAGGTACTATGTCTAAGAAATAAAAAAAAAGAAAATAAAAAATATATATTAGTGCAAAAAGAGTAATGCCCAGCTAAATTTGAAAACCCAAAAAGGGCGGTCTAGGCAAAAAACAGGGTTGCACATATAAAAAAAAAGAGAGAAAAAGAAAAAAAATCTTAGTGCAAAAAGAGTAATGCCCGGCTAAGTGAAAACCCAAGAAGGGCGGTCTAGGCAAAAACGAGTGCCTGAGAGAAATAAAAAAAAAAAGAAAAGGCCAAAAGACCTAATCCAGAGTTCACGGAATGAACTACGAAGACCTGAGCCCCTTAGTCTTTCTTGTAAAAGGGGAACGTAGGCAGCCATATATGGTTCGGTCTAAACAATAAAAAGGACAATTAAGTTTCCATGAAATGCGTCCTAAACAATAATAAAGGGTATTCCAGTTTTCATAAAACGGGCCCCAATCAATAAAGACATTTGAAATTTCCATGAAATTGTGTCTTGATTAATTTCTAAGATAATATTTCTTGTTCATTACAAGTTAAAAACTTCTTGATGAGTTCAAGCACTGTCTACTCTTGACTGCTAACTGCTACAAAGATCTAAAATACAATAAAATGCCTAATAAAACTCTTGTGTTTGCAAAATGGCAATAAGGGAATCCTAAGAAAGATGCGTCGGTCGTCATTCATTTGAGTCTTCTTTGGTCTTCTTCCCTTTACCTCGACCCCGTCGAGTGTTCTTTCTCTTCTTCTCTATAATGTCGGTCTCCCTCATTCCGACCTCAGGTATCCTCACTGGAGCCTCTATCAAACCCGTGTCAATAAGTGCCCTCTCGGCTCGAGCACGAGTCCGCACTTCCTCCCTGCGAGCCTCGGTCGAAAGGAGCGACCTCGGACAATCTCTTGTATCGAGCCTCCATATCTACGATCGAGGTCACCCGGCGGTTATGGCGACTCGCCTTAGCCTCGGTCTCCTCGAGTCCTACTCGAGTCGCGATCGGCCCCCAATAAAGCTTTGACGTCTCTCCCCCAATATGACTGGGTCGCTCCCATCTCCCTCTCGTACCAATCCAAGTAGACGAGTGGTCAAGATGGTACTCTTCACTGCTCTGAAGATAGCCACAGGTGGGAAAGCGGTGTATGTCCAAGCCCTCGAGAAAAATAAGAAGGCTGTTTGGATCTCTCATATCAAATGGCACCACCTCCATGGTACGGATGTCCTCCCGATCTCTCGATGGCTCCTGTAAGGCCCGAACTGCTGGATACCAAGCGGGGAATGTAGAAGGACGACCCGGCGAGAACCCTGGAACCCTCACTATATAGGACTCTGAAATATCCTCTGAGTGCGCAACCTCCGGTGGGGTACCCACCGGCGGATGTCGAAGTGGATAACCCGGCCATCATCGGCTCCCGGCTACCACAGGTCCTGTTTGTCGAGGTGCACCTCTCCGAGAAATCACCCAGGGCAGCTGAGTCGGCAAAGCCCTGGCAAAGCCCCGAGCCTCTCCTGCAGCCACAAAGTCGATGCAGCTGGACTCCCGACCTCATGAAACGGTCTCCTCTAGCCATCCTATCAATGCCATGCAGGGTCTCACCCAGAACCAACGGGACAATGTCCTTCCCAGCCCTGCAATCTCTGACCATGTCTAAGAGACCACCATGACAGATCCCCACGGACTCAGCGGTAAACAGAGAAGAAAATATGCAGAGGATAAAGGCATCCATAGCCACCGTGGTCGCAGCCATGGCGGAGACCCGAACACTGCCAGGGATATCAGAAAGGTCAATCCTATCCGGGGCTATCATCATCCCCTCAGCCTCTTCCAGAGAGACTTGCAGAAAAGATGCAAGCTTTGCCGCCACCGGCACGTCTTCGATCAACGGAATCGATACAGCCTCAGTTTCTGGACCCCCAATCAAGGCTCGGAAGTCTTCATGCGTTGGGACAATCTCATTGTAAGAAAAGCAGTAAACATGTCTCCGGACGTCCCAAAACTTTGCTGCTGCTCTCAAAAGGTCCCAATCGGGCGGGAGATCCCTCAAATGCCATAAAGACTTGATCTTGAAGGAAGAATCAAGTAACCCCTTGTGAGATTGGGAGTTATATCTCACCCAAGACTGAAGATCGGACAGAAAGCGGTCTCTTTTCCCCCTTTGCAATCTAACGGGCTTCTCCATCGCAAGGTGATCAAAGTTGATGTCTTTTGGTCAGAAATAGGCTCTGGGATCAATTGGGACAAGTCTAAGTTGAAAATGAAATGAAATGGCCAAGCCTTGGTTTTATTACGAAAATAACCGATCCGAGGCAGAGCGTAAGCCGTACGGCCTCATTTGCCCTCAGGTCCATGCCGCACGGCTTCATTTACCTGATGTAAATGTCAAATCTGCAGCAATCAAGTTACTGCCCAAAGGGAGTTTTCACCCCACTTTTCCAACCAAAACCTGCACAAAAACATGTTCAAAGATTATCCAAGCATTTATACATCATTATATATCATTTTGGCCCAGTTTCAGCCTCAATTCCAAGCAAAAAATCGCCCCAAGGCTCAAGTAATATGCAAATTAATAAAAGCATAAATAGAAAAGCAAATAAAACAGTAATACATTGTTTTCGCCCCATCGGCGCCCAAATAAAGCAAAAAATAAACAAAATGTGCATAAAAACTTGTTCATTGTTTGTTTCTCTTCCTAAGTCAATTCTAGAGACCTCCTAGGCCTCCGATTCTTCTTCTTCATCGCTGCTCAGCTCATAAACGCTAGCCTCCCTCATCAAATCCTCCGCGTCGCTCACATCTGAAAGATGGACATTATCGTGCTCGTACTCAGCCAGCTGCTCCAAGATGTCAGCATTGGGTCCCCGTCCCCGAGGCATAGCCTTTGGAAGAGTACTCCGAAGCCGATGAGGTTGATGCTGTGCCCCCGACATGCCTTCTCTTGCGCCGGGCTCCTGTGCGTCCGCCGCCGCCTTTGAAGTGCGGGCCGGCTTCCTCGAAGGGACCAGGCACATGTCCTTCCGGCCCCTATTACGCACGACCAATGTCGTAAGTGCGAGTGGAACACGAGAAAAAGAAGAAAATCTCGAGAAAATCTCGGAAATTGCAAAAAGCAAAGAAATGCGAAAAAGGGAAAAGACCCTAAAGTGTACTTACAGTCTTTGTCGCGTGGCAAGGTATCTTGGGGCTCCCTAGCGTCGGGGACGGTATCCTCAATCTCCTCGGTACTCCGTGGACCACATATGAAAGGTGCGCGGGGAGGGATCGGCGGATCGAAGGCTCGGCCTCCCCATATCCACAGTGGCCGCCCGGCTTCACTAGCACGTGGCGTCCTCGGTCATTGCTCCACAAACACGGCGTATGGGGTATCCATGTCAAAGTACTCCTCTGCGGCCACGCTGCACACGATATCTCTCTATCTCATGCCGGCCAATCCACAGGCTGCGGCATCCGTCTTGGAGGATCTGAGGAGTAATGGCGTCAAGGGAGGGACATGGCCATGCTTCCTAGAAAATCGGTCCCAGGATAAATGACATCACATGTCGGCCACAGTCAACCATCTCCTCTGTCTCGTCGCCTCCACGGCCTCTCCTAGCAAAATCTCAGGATACACCACGGGTAGAAGTCCACCCCATCATGTCCATCCTGTTGATGGTGGCCTCACCATCTTATAGTCAAAGGTGATCCGGGTCTTCCCGGTGAACTTATCTCTCGCATCTCCCCTCCGGCGGATCATAGCGGGAAAGATGGTGACATCGCTCTGTTGGTTCCACGGAAAGAACACGATCACCTCACAAAACCCGGACACTGCATGTTCAAAACATCAAAAGGTCATTTTCTCTCATGAAAAGTCTCAAAGGCGAGAAAAGTAAAAGAAAGAAAGAGAGACTACCTCGAGAGCAAAGGAGAAACAATCCATGGAGCCGGCCTTATTACGGTTTGTACATATCCGAAGAGAAGTAGAGCTCGCCAATCCGGCCTCGCCCCACGAGACCGTCCCAATCCCGCTAACATCCTCGAGAGAGTCGAGGAGGCAAGTCATAGCGAGTCCCAGAATTTGCAAAGATAGTGACCGACGGCATCAACCACACAAAGGCTCTAGCAAGGCGGTGGGCGGTCACCTCACTAGCGGCAAAGTCCGTATGCGGTTACGGGCACGCCACCTCGGCGTTCCTCGTCTCCATTCCAAGCCCCTTGGGAATCAACTCAAATCCAACCAAAGCCATGAACTCCTCGGCAGTGATATGGTCCCTCCAAGTCACGGGCCTCCCCGGTGAGCGTAAGCCCGTGATAGCGGTGAAATCGGCCGGAGTCACCGTCGGCTCCCCGGCTAAGATGAAAGGCTGTGGGTGGTGTCCCACGGAACTCGAGATAGGGCACGGACCAAGCCCTTGCTCTTCGAGGTAATGTGGATACCTCTGCGGAGTGGCCTCGATGAACAAATCCAAGCGGTAGCCCGCACCCGGTGCTTAGGGTTCGCCCCATTCTTCTCAAAATCGGGCATCCTCTCCCATAGCCTGACAGCAATCTCTGAAGGCCCTCTAGACTTGTTCTCCTATAGACAAGCACAGCACAGCAATGCGTCAGTCCTTCATCTCATTTCAACAGCATGCATATATTCAAAAACGCACATATTTTCAAAAGAAAAGCATTCATAAAAATTTTCTAGCATCCTATGCATAGAACACACGTTTTTCATCACTTGAACCACATCGTGTCAAGCACATTGCTTTCCTAAAGCACAAAATCACAATTTTCAAAATTCTTTGCACATAAGCATTTATTTTTTCAAAAAATGGCATGCATGGATCCTTTTCATCTTCCGAAATCCCGTTTTCTCATCTATGATTCAGATTTGACCTAGTTTTAGCACACGCGAGGACTTCGTCACATTTTTAGACAATTATTTTCGAAAAAAAAGTGAGTCATTCTCATTATTTTATCAAGTAAATTGCACATGCATGTTTGTTTATCTTTTTAGCCTCATAGGTTAATCATCAATATTTCAAAATCATCCAAAAAATCCTAGGAAAATTCGAAAAATTCCTAAAGCTCGGGTCAAGCCCTAAATCAATCAAAATTCAATTAAAATCGACGGAATTGAGCAAACTAAGAATGCTTACCCCAACCGATCGAGGGTTTGTTGATTTATGCTCCCTTCTCCAGGATAGAGCTCCGATGGAGGCGTAAGGAAGTCATACTTCCTCTCCGTCCGAACAAGCTCCTTCCTCCTCCTTCTCGCGGCCGCGGAGATGTTCCTTCTAGCTTGCCTCGGCATTGGGTTCCCCTCCGGATCCATCTCAATCAATAGAAGCAAGGGAATTGAAGGATTCTTGAAATTTCTCTCCTTTCTCTCTCTCTTCCTCGGCAGTTCAAGGGCGGCAATAATGCCCAATGCCCGTTCAAATCTGTTTTAAATAATCTGGAAAAATCAAGCTTCTAGCCGTACGGCTTCTTTTTCTCCATCTCATGCCGGGCGGCTTCTTTCGCTCTGAGCAGAAATTACCCTTTTGCCCCTGGACTTTCCACTTGGGCCTGTAATTCCCGTTATCTTTTAACCAAGATAACGTTGTTTTCAAAAGATATCCTTTATCTTCCAAGCAAATAAGCTTTCTTCCCCAGTCGCCTCCGTTACTTCCGTTATAACAGGATAACGCTAGGTGACAACCTCCGAATTGTCAGAACTCTAAACTTAAGCTACCTCTATCACGAATAGAGAAGTACGCTCAAGTTCTCCTAACTTAAGCTACCTCTATCACGAATAGTGAAGTATGCTCAAGTTCTCTAAACTTTAGCTACCTCTATCCCAGATAGTGAAGTATGCTCAAGTTCTCTAAACTTAAGCTACCTCTATCACAGATAGTGAAGTATGCTCAAGTTCTCCAAACTTTAGCTACCTCTATCCCAGATAGTGAAGTATACTCAAGTTCTCTAAACTCTAGCTACCTCTATCCCAGATAGTGAAGTATGCTCAAGTTTTCAAAACATTAGCTACCTCTATCTCCTCGATAGTGACGTAAGCTCTAGTTCCCTCAGGTGACAACCTCCATTAATTGTCAATCAGGTGACAACCTCCATTAATTGTCAATCAGGTG